>NC_041313.1:126581516-126699162 GCF_004329235.1 Podarcis muralis | reverse complement strand
AACATATCAAGGAGTATGTGTGAAAGAGGCATTCAAGGAAAGTCTGTCCGCGTGAAAGTTTCTTAAACCAATAGGAATCTAGGGGAGGTAGAAAGGAGGAAGTAAGGAGAATGAATGTTTAAAAGCATGTTACCAAGAGTCTGCCGGGGCGGCCAACTTTTCTCTGTACTTTTATTCAGTTGAATAAAACAAAGTATATACAGGGCTCTTATTGGCATCAGCAGTGCCTGAGACCAATTTAAGGTTTGATTAGCAAACCCAACACCATCCTTACATCTGTGCTGGTCTAATTCTCTCTCTTCCCGGCTGCCTATCTAACCTCTTAAGCTAAAATCCTATATTACAATCTGGTGTATTTTCTTTCCATTCATAAGTCTGTTACCGGAAAAATCCAAGGGCTCCCTTGGGACAAAAAGTAAAAGACACCAACCAGAGTAAATTGAAGCAAATCAGCAGCCTGTAGGCTTTGGTCTTTATTGAAGAAAGACTATCGCGACAGGGTGTTCCCCTCACTTGCAGGTGAGAGGAAAGACAAAGAAAAATAGTGTGCAAGGTCTTATAAAAACTTTTGAAATTCCCCTCCTCTGGTCAAGCCCACCCCCAGAAACATCATGCATACATTACAGAAAGGAGGGGTTGAGGGAGGAGTTGGTGGTAACCTGAGTGTCTTGTCACCTGGCTGGTTCCTCCCCCTGAGTCACTTCAGGAGACAAAGGGGAGTTTGCAGTTTCCTGCCCCCAGAGGGAAGATCTGATCATTGTCCTTTGATTCAGTCCATGCTGAATCCACTCCCATATGCAAGTTCTTTGTGATCTTGATTGTCTTCTGTCTGGGATCATCAGGGTTGGCATAGCAACTGGGCAGGGCTCCTGTGGATGTGCTGGGATGGTGAAGGGATTATGGCTGACCAGAACCAAGCCACCCACCCTGTTACGGAAAATTCCGGGTGCGGAGTTACCCTTGCCACCCGGCTCGTCGGACGAAGTCCGCGGGTCCTAGCGGAAGAAATGAGCTCAGCCGGAGACAGGAGCAATAAACGGAGATCCAAAGTTTATTGCGCAAACAGGTTCAAAATGGCATTGAACCCCGAGAATGGGGCGACATAAACTTTTTAAAAGTTCCCTCCAAGTCCCAGAATACAGTGCAACAAAACGTCATGAATACATTAAAAGAAGGTTGGGTTTTACAGGTTACATCATGAATACATTACAGGAAGGTGGGATTACATGGATTAGCATTTTAGGAAGGGAGGGGAAAAATATGCAGAGTAAGAGATTATGCACAGATAAACACAGATAAACGTTTCCTGAGTACAGGTGATGGCAAGACAATGGCGCAGATATGCATCGTCTGCCACCTGGCATCGCCCGGAGGAAGGGTTCGGCAGAACGATCTGACAGGATTAAGGTCTTCCTGAGTACGTGACCTGCCGCTCAGGGGATCATGGAGGTAGGGGCAGCATCATGGAGTCCAGAGGGAGCCGAGTAGAATGACGTCAAGATGGAGGAAATCGGAGCTTTGGGTTGATTTTATATTAATTTCCAAAGTTTCGGCACTTTGCCGGTCAAGTGTATGTTGAATATCAGAAGCGGAAACAAAATGGATACATTGTAACAAGACTTTGACAGTTTTACGAGGTCGCTGGTTTCGGTTCCATTGTTCTCGCAGCAGGGGGCTGTCAACAGGCTTGTCAGGAGGTTAAATGAGGCGTGCAAGAGCTCCCTGAGCTGGCTCCTGCAGGAGAATGCACGGTCCTGATTGGCTGAGGCGCGGCCATTATAGTCAATGGAAAATGCGGTTCGATACGGTCTACCCATGTTAAAAATAGGGCGAAAGGAAGGGCTTAAGGAAGAAAGGGCTTATTTCGCCCGTATATAGAAAGAAAGGATACTAATTTATAAGGTCAGGGGTATAGTGTGGTGCTTGTGCGACAGTGTGGGGGTTGGGGCGTCACAGTAGAGTTGGGCGCTGTCGAGGTCATCGCCTCGGGCCCTTGTAAGGAGGAGGAGGGCTGAGGAAAGGTGCCCCCCCTCCTTCCGTATCACACCCCCTTTTGATAGTCCTTGTCATATTGTTACGGAAGGGGGGGCATGTCTTCTTCACCTTCTTCACTACAATATATCCATTTATTCCCAATTGTCAATGTCAAAGGGGACTAAAATCTATAAAATCCATAGAAAATCAACGTGCCAATTTGCTCAATTTCTCTAGGACTCCATCACCCCCCCCCCCCCCGTCTTCCATAATCCCTCAAGTAAAGTGTCAAGACCCTAATCCTGTCAAAATCACTCTGCCAAAACCTTTCCTCCGGGCAATGCCAGGTGACAAACTATGCATACATTGGCCATTGTCTTCCCATCTGGCACTCAGGAAGCGCTTATCTGCGCATATCTCCAGCTCTGCATATTCCCCCTCCCTCCTCATTATGTTAATCCGGTGTAACCCAACCTCTCCTTAATGTATTCATTATTCATGATGTAATCTGTGTAACCCAACCTTTCCTTAATGTATTCATGATGTAACTGGGATGTATTTTGCACTGTATCCTGGGACATGGAGGGAGTTTCAAAAGTTCATGTCACCCCTTTCTTGCTGTTCAATCTGGTCTTGAACCTGTTGCGCAATAAACCCTGGACCTCTGCATTTTGCTCCTGTCCAGCTGAGCTCATTTTCTTCCGCAGGGACCCGCGGACACTTAGTCCGACGAGCTGGGTGGCAGTGTAGCCCCGCACCCAGATTTAGCCGTAACAATATGGAGTAAATAAAAATGGAACAGTGCAAATCCAATGTATGGTTGATTTTTCTATGAATTTATAACAGAAGTGTGGCGTATGTAGTGTGTGAGTGTGTGTGAAGTTTGTACAAACAGAATGATTGGGGGGGGGTTCCTGCTACAAGTCAAAACCAGTTAAAGAAATTATTTGGCGGTATTGCGTTCTTATATTGACCGAAAAGGTCTCCATTCTTCTTTCTGTATTTTCGTCTTTCTGGTTGCCCCAAAGAGCAAGAAGCAAAGGCAGCTCCGTCATGTCCGCTTCGCACAGGCCGGGGGGGGGGGCTCCTCTACAGCCATAGCTCTAGGGGCACGCGAAGTGTTTCCCAGGCAGGAGGGACGAGAGGCGGGAAGTTGGGGAAGGGGAGGAGGGGCGACAATGGAACAACGCCCCCCTTTATATTGCAGGAAAGGGAAATCGGAGTAATATCAGCAAGGGAGTCGGAGGGCAAGAGAGGACCCAGAGGTAAGGAGGCCAAGTGGGGGGAGGAGGAGAGGGGCGGAGGGAAAGGGGCAGAGACTCCTGTCCTGGGACCCACCGACAGGGGCCCAGATCCATGCATAACCCCCGCAGGGTCTGCATTGCACCATCTCCTTGGAAGCCCCACCACCAAACTCCCGTTTCTCTTTCCTGGGGGGCCGAGAGATGCTCGGCTGCCCTGCAACCCCTTGGACGCCTTGGCCCCCATCCCCAAGCAGGACTGGGGCGAGGCCGCCTTGGTGGGTCCCTTTGGGGGGGGAGAGGGAATCGATGTAAGAGTTAAAGGAAGCGAGAGAGCCTGGACTGGGTGCCAGAGAGGCCAGGAAAGAGACCCCCTCCTTCTCTCCGCCCCCTCCCCTTGGGTGGTCCCTCTGGATGGAGAGGGGGGTGCGCTGGGGAGAGAATGGGCGCGCAGGGTGAGTTGGGCCAAGGAGAGACAGGGGGCAGAGGAAGTTGTGGGGGCTGAGGAGAGAGGAATGGAAGCAACATCCCTGGGGCAGGGAAGCCCAGCTTGCAGATTTGGAGACTCCATGTAAATGAGAATTGGTGGGTGGGATTATAGTGTACAGCAGCCCTGTGATATTCTCCTTCTATAACTTTTCATGAGCTGATATTGCCATACAAGTTCCAAAATAACTACGCAAAATCTACAAAGAGAATCAAAGGTCAATGGTGGCGTGAGCTTTCCAGGTCCAGAATCCTCAACCTCAGGCTTAAGCACACAAAAGCTGAAGCCATAATAATGTAAGAGGTCTGTGGTGCTCAGTGTTTAGGTATATTAAATATTTGGATTTAATTAGAACTTGTGTCTTATAATGTGGATATGTTTCTAAATGTATCTTAGAAAGGGAGTTCTGCAAAGGGTTTTATGTGTTTGATTCGTGTTTCTGGGTAAATGCGGTGTGTCAGACTTTGAGAATGTAATCAAGAAGGTATAGGAAAGTGTGACCTGCTTCTGAGCATCAGAAATGAGCATGGAAAAAGTTAATTAACTCGTGTAAATGCCTTAAGTGTGTACCAGTTCTTTAATCCTCCTCAAACAAAAAGTGCTGATGAACACAGGGAAACTCCTTTGTTAGGTGACACCTGGGGGGGGATTAATAATTAATACTTCAAAGCATCAAAAGAAGTAAATTGGTGCAGGATGATTTGGGAATGTGTGCAGTTGATTGGACTGTATCAGGAAGATGTTGAAGATCACAGAGGAAAGAAGAAATGAAATACAGATATTCAGCATTTTCAAAAGAGGGGGAAGATGGAGAAAGTGCGTCCCCCCCCCCAGATAAGACTCCCATCCTCCCTGGGCATGGGCCATTCTTGCTTGGGCAGGTGGTACTTTGAGTCCAACCACATCTGGAGGGCCAGAGATGCCTCAACTCAGCATAGAAGGTTCCTCTCCAAGGTGTCCACATTCAGCAGTGTAGCAACCCCTGCCAGCACAAGGGAAAGAGCTTTTTAAAGGAAATTGTTCACCCCCAAAGCTACTTGCTTAGGATCATACAGTGGGTCCGCCAACCTGAAGCGCCAGAGCTGCCCCTCCCCCCGCCCTGCCTTCCTCCACTGCTGCCCACACTTAAGGAATGTCTGTATGAAATCCCAGAAATGTCTGGCTCCTGTTCCAAAGAGGTCCAGTGGATATTCTAGAAAAAAGTGGCTAAGATTCTGAGTCACAATTGTGGCTGAGAAATACAGCCAGAGAGTATGAAACTTTATTATTATTATTATTATTATTATTATTATTATTATTATTATTATTACACTCAGGTGGACACACCACTGTTTTCATCATTTTTCTTTTCTTTCCCACAATCAGTGTTATTCACCTTTAATATCCACCTTTTTCAGTGTGACACATATTTTTATCTTGTGATCTTCAGATGAAAAACAATATACAAATTTACTAAATAATTCCCAGTTGGAGCAGAGCTAGAATATCCAGAAGCCCTTGGCCACCCACGGGAAAGGAGGAAGAACAGTGAGAGAGGCCTGGACAGGGAATCTCCGCTAAGATAAGCCAGTGTCAGGAGGCGGGTGCGAGACATGGCGGCATATAATTATTATAAATCATAATTGGGGTTGGTGTCTCAATCTGGCCTTCCCAGCAATCAGGCTCCAGCTGCTTTCCTTTTGCATCTCCAGCTCTCTCCATGTTATTTCAAGGCTGACAGATGGTGGTCCAACCCCAAGTACATTCTCCTACCTGAGCACTCCTTCAACCGACCACAAGCACCAAGCCTTCTCACTAGACTTATATATGGGTCTCCAGAAATGGTCACTATGCACCTCCTGAGGCCAAAGGGAATGTGCAGGTGATGAATAAAGATCTAGAGGTTGAAGGGGACAAAATGTGGCCCAAGGGGTGGAGGATTATAGTGCAGAGGATGAAGAACTTCATGATGAACTTAGGACCCTGATGAATAGTGGGCGGGTTCATGGACATAGAGCAGCTCCCTTTCCTGTGAGAAACCACTTTATTTAAAAAGTAAACCCCACTGTATTCTGAGAGAATGCTGCTTCATTAACGTTGATTAAGGGTAATGAAAGGCTGATGATGCATTACCATTATTTAACATTATTTCATGTGCATTTCCTAAAAATCCAGAACATATGGAGGACAGGAGAGAATTTACAAGATGTTAAAATAAGAGCAGGTGCTAATTGATGTGTGTAATATTCCTTTCTTCTCTTCCTAGAAAACAAATAGGATTTCCCCCCCCCCCATCGAAAGAAGACAATGAAGAAGGCAGTCAGAATTCTGGGGGCCCATGTCCAATGGGAATAACGAAGAAACTATTTAAATGCATAGAAAGAGTGGAAAGAGAGATAGTGTGGAAAGACAGAGGAGAAACAATTTGAAAGTATGGAGTGTGGGAAGAGCTTCAGTGACAGTGAAACACTTAGAAAACATCAACGGACTCACACAGGAGAAAAGCCATTTAAATGCATGGAATGTGGAAAAAGCTTTGGTTCGAGTTCAAACCTTCGTATACATAAACGCACACACACAGGGGAGAAACCATATAAATGTACTGAGTGTGGAAAGAGTTTCAGTCAGATTGGACACCTTAGAAACCATCAACGGACCCACACAGGGGAAAAACCTTTTAAATGCATGGACTGTGGAAAGAGCTTCACTGATAGTGGAACATTCAGAAAACATCAACGAACTCACACAGGCGAGAAACCATTTAAATGCATGGATTGTGGGAAGAGCTTCACTGATAATAAAGTACTTAGAATTCATCAACGGACTCACACAGGGGAGAAACCATTTAATTGCATGGAGTGTGGAAAGAGCTTCATTCATAGTGGAACACTAAGAGGACATCAACGGACTCACACAGGGGAGAAGCCATTTAAATGTATGGAGTGTGGAAAGAGCTTCAATTATAGTGGAACACTTAGAAAACATCAACGGACTCACACAGGGGAGAAGCCATTTAAATGTATGGCGTGTGGAAAGAGCTTCAGTAGAAGTGAAAGCCTTAATTTACATCACCAAATTCACACAGGGGAAAAACCATATCAATGTATGGAGTGTGGAAAGAGCTTCACTTATAGTGGAACACTAAGAAACCATCAACGGACTCACACAGGGGAGAAACCATTTAAATGCATGGAATGTGGAAAGAGCTTCAGTTGGAGTGGGCAACTGAATTCACATAATCAAACTCACACAGGGGAGTGACTATTTAAATGTATGGAGTTTTGAAAGAGCTTCTTTCAGAGTGGAACCTTTAATTCACACACGGGAAACTTAGAAGACATCAACAGACACACCTGGGCAAAAGCATATAAATGTATAGAGTGTGGAATGTGGAATTCCTGGAATGTGGAAAGAGCTTTTATTGGAGTGGAAACTTTAGCAAACACCAGCAAATTCACAAAGGGGAAACCACTTACTAAAATGGAGTGTACGTAGAGCTTCAGTTCTGCTGTTCTTACAAAACATCAATGGACTCACAAGGAGGAGGAGCTTTAAGAGCTGAAACCCTACAAACCCCCAAAACTGAAAATGCCAAAATGATTTGAATGAAAGGAGTGCAGGAAGTGCTTCTGTTAAATTATATATATACATATATATTATTTTATTTACAGATTGCAACATACTTTCGAGGTACACATTTGTTTCACATATGACTTCCTCTCCATGGTTTCCCCACATAATTTTAAAAATTGCTGTATATTTCAGATTTTCTACAGCTTACCTTTTCTACACTCTTCTCCAACAAGTATTCAACTGTTTTTTTTTTCATTCAGCTCCTACCTGTGTTTGTACATGTTTACAAAAATGCTTTAAATATTCAACAAAAGGTTTCTACTCCTCCTTAAAGTCTGCCTTGATCTCTTATTTTCATAGTTAAATTTGCCAAGTCGGCATATTCCATCACTTTTAACTGCCACTCTCTTGATCAAGTGTAGGAATCTCTTGATTTTGCCATTTTTGTGCATAAAGTACTCTTGCTGTTGTCGTTCATCTGTCTTCTTGGAACATCTAACCCAGTTATCCCTAAAAGAAATGCTTCATGGTTTCTGCAGGAGCATCACCTTAAGTAATTTTCCCCCTCGTTATAATTCATCTCCCCAAAGCACCTAACCGCTTTACATGTCTAGCAGATATGGAGAAAAGTACCTTCTGTTTCTTTACATTTCCAAGATATATATCTGACTCAAGCTTACTCAGTTTCAGATACTGCGTATAAACCATTTTCATAAAATTTTATTTCAAAGCCTAACACACTGTGAATTTTACATTCAATTTCCTCAGTTTTTCCCATGCTTCCATCTCTAGACCAATGGATTGTAGATCACTTGTCTATAATTTGCCATTGTAAGAGCATCTTCTAAATGAATTTTTCTTTGTTCTCTAGTAACTCTTTTTCAAACTGAGAACTTTGCTTAATAAACCCACACTTCTTATTTTGTTTTAAGACTTCAGTCAGTTGATAGTATTCCAACCAATCTGTCTCCTGATCTTAATATCCTCTGACTTCTTTAACATTGCACCCTCTTCTGTGAAGGCCGATAGCTCCCTATAGGTCACCCATCTCTTTTCCATGTTCAGCTTCTTTTGTGAGATTGCTTCTATGGGCGAAAGCCAGAAATATGTTTTCCTTTTCAACTAATCTTTATACATTTCCAAAACTCTAAATAAGTTTTTCCTAATTACATAATTTATTTTTAAAAAAACATACCTTCGCTTTACATGCATCAACATGCATGCCAGCCAAATTTATTACCGTATGCTTCTACAGTGGAACCTCACTTATCCAGGCTAAACTTATCGAAATAATAACCGTTAAGAGGGACCAACTGGCCAAAGACTTGCCTCATGTTGTAATGTTTAGTTTTGCTCCTTATGTTATTTTCTTACAGTTTTCTTTATTATTAAAGCTTAGTTTACATTTACATAAACGACTTATTTTTCTCAAAGAAAAAGGAACTCTACTGCAGAAAGGTGTGGAATGTCCTAAACGTGGGTGGGCGAGGAGGGTTGAATTTTATCTGTGTGAACCACCCCCCTTCCCCACCCCTTCCCCACCCCCCTTCCCCCACACAGCCAGCACTGCTCAGCATTCAGGGAAATGGAAGAGGGAAACTGGCCACGATCCAGGAGGCAGGTCACCAGAAAGCAAAGCAAAACCTACTGAATAATAATAATAATAAAATTTTATTTATACCCCGCCTTTCCTGGTTCAGAAAACGGCTCAGGGCGGCTAACAACAAATTTAAAACACTTAACTGATACAACAAAGAACGGCATAAAATACAATATAAAACGTGAATAATGATAAATTCAGAATTCAAAGATCAATTTAGGGGGAATGGCGGAGCTGAAGTAGGCGGGGAAGCCCCACAAGCCCCCCTACTAGAGGAATTAGTAGCACTGACCCCATACTCAAAGCCGATGGCCACTTCTGAGACCAGGAAATAATTCCACCCACCTTGTCACATGCAGCTGGGCTCACTTGCCAGAGCCCACTAGAGAGCTTGTCTCCACAGGCAACTGGGTGCAGCCCACTTGCCCCCTGCTTGTGGCTCAGGGTGGCCCTGCACTGCAGGGGGCTCCCTCTCTCAGGTGTGGGGAACTTCTGCAGAGGGAGGGGTGTGTGACATGGCCTCTTTCTCCCTGTCTACCTCCCATCACCCAATCCCGGGAGGTACCTCGTGGCTCTCACCTAGGGGAAAAAAGAGTGCCCTTTTTGCTCCAGGCGAAGTGCTGATATATCTGGTGCTGAAGGGTGGGGAGTGGCGAGAGAGATCTTTGTGCCCAAAGTCTCTGCCACCTCCTCACCCCAGGGGTTTGGCCTGTCTCTGGACTGCACCACTTCAGCCTGCAAGGAAGACCCTGTTGTGGCCTTGCATGTGAGTGACAAGGCAACACTCAAGAACAGTTCCCACCAACCAACATTACATCATTCCACCACTGCCACAAGAGGGCGATCTTTCCTCTACACATGGTAGAATCCTAGAATTGCAGAGTTGGAAGGGACCACGAGGGTCATCTAGTCCAGCCCCCTGCAATGCAGGAATATTTTGCCCAAAGTGGGGCTCAAAACCCCCGACCCGTAGATTCAGGAGTCTCATGCTCTACCGGCTGTGCTCTAAAAGGGAGAGTTTCAGTTCAAGCAGAGCCCAGAATAATTAGGATTATCATACTGTAAAAACCAGGACACCCCCAAAATTGCAGAACTTTTTCTTTTTTTAGACAAGACCCCAAAATGCCAAAAAAGCCCATGAGTTTTCAGTTGGCTTTTCTTAAATCCAGGACAAAGTGCCATCTTTTGGAAATCCCCCCCCCCCGGACGTCAATTCCACCTTTGAAATCTCAGGAAAATCCAGACGTATGGCAGACCCACAATAATACACCTGGGGGGGAAATGGTTCCGCAGGTTTTCAGGGAGGGGAAGACTCACTGGGACCTGCAGGAAACCTCTGAGCCTGTAGGAGGGAGGGGGGCAGAGAAGTTGGGGGGCTGAGGAGGAAAGGAAGCATCATCCCTGGGGGAGGGAAGCCCCAGCTCAGCATTGCCAGGAGGGCAGGGAGAGAGACAGAGGGAGGTCTCTGTCCCAGAACAGAACCATCCAGATTGCGCCCCCCAGCCATGGACAAATTAGCTCTTCTTTCTAAGGAAGCGGGTGGTCTAAACCACTGAGCCTCTTGGGCCTAACAGGAAGGTCTGCGGTTCAAATCCCCGCGATGGGGTGAGCTCCCGTTGCTCTGTCCCAGCTCCTGCCAACCTAGCAGTTCGAAAGCACGCCAGTGCAAGTAGATAAATAGGTACTGCTGTGGCAGGGAGGTAAACGGTGTTTCCGTGCGCTTTGGTTTTTTGTCACGCTGTTTCGTTGCACCACCAGAAGCTGTTTAGTCTTGCTGGCCGCATGACCCAGAAAGCTGTCTGTGGACAAACACCGGCTTCAATGTATTCCTCTTGTGTTTTATGATTTTCCTGGTATTGTAAGTGAGCTGGAACTGGTATGTGACCGTAATAATAAAATTCCATTCAATTCAAACACTGGCTCCCTCGGCCTGGAAGAGAGATGAGCGCCATACCCATAGTCGTCTTTGACTGGACTTAACCATCCAGGGGTCTTTTACCTTTTTACCTTTACCTTAGCTCTTTTTCTGCCACTTCCTTTTTTAATATAATTTTTAAAATTAATTTTCAACATATCATTTTCAACAGTAATTAAACATATTTTAACATCTTATACAATTTTTGACTTCCATCAATCTCGTCTGAAAATTATCCAATCTAATCTCTAAATATACATTTCCCACTTCTTCCATTACGTTTAGTTCATAACTAATTATCACTACTCTTTCTCTAACTTGCAATGCTTCATACATTTCTCCTTACACACTTCTTGTAGTCCTACTAGCGTAATTTGCTGGTTACAGCTGCACTTCAGATAATTCGTATATTTCTTCCAATCTTCTGTAAATCTCTGGTCCTGCAGGTTTCGAATCCTTCCTGTCATTTTGTCTAATTCTGCGTAGTCCATTAAATTTGTCTGCCATTCTTTTGTCGGACTTTCTGCCTCTCTTCCAACCCCAACCCCCTCCACCCATTTAATTCACCCTCTATTTAAAACCTTTGCTTATGAGGTAATACTCGGTATTTTTCTTTATGGACATATTTTAAGCCGATTTTGCGCCTCCCCACCCATTAGCAACGCCCCGAAGGGGCTGCCTGGGCTTCTCCTGCCCAGGGATCTTATATGGGGTCCGTATGCCCCCCAGACCTTCACGGAAGCTCCATCCTCTCCCCTCTCTCTGTGGGGAGGGAGGGGGGAGAAAGGAGACCCCCCTCTCTCTCAGGCAGCCCCATGTCTCTTCCCACCCCCGAGGCTGGGTCCATCTCTGGGCTTCACAAAGGACCTTGCAAGGCAAACCTGGGCGGGGGGGGAGGGGAGGGACACCCCTGGCTTCCCTGGGTCAGCCCCTCCCCCACTCTCCTGATCCTAAGAAAGAAGTTGGGGGTCCCTTCCTTTTCACCCCCATCCCCTCCCAACCGTTCTGTTTGCAGATTGAAAACCACGTCCTTCTCTCTCCCCCCCCAAACCCAGGTCACCCCCATATATGATGCCCCTCCCGCAGCCATCTCGACCCCCTGCTGTGGGGAGGAGGAAGGAGGGGGGCCCCAGAGGCAGCGCCGTCCCGTCCGCTTCCAATCCCAACACAGGAAAGTGCTGCTCTGCGGACGTAGCTCTAGGGGCAAGCGCATCCCAAAAGGAACCGGAAGTGTCGCTGCTAAATGTGCCGCCAAAAGTGTAGATTCGGAATAGGGAGGAGGGGCGTCAGTGAAGATCCCCCCCCCAATCCCTTTCTATTGCCGACAAAGAAAGCGGACTAATCTGGAGCCAGGGAGGCGGAGGACCAAGAGGTAAAGAGGGAGAGAAGGGGGGGATAAGGGGGGAGGAGGACGAAGATACCCCCCCCCGAAAAGCGCCCTCCCTGGGGCCCGTCGACAGGGGCCCCGATCCAGGCCCCGACCCAGGGGGGAAGGGGGGACCCAACACCTGCAGGGATCTACACCTTGCAAGGTCTCCTGGGCAGCAGCAGCAGCACCGCCAGACTCCCCTTTCTCTTTCCTGGGGGGCCGAGAGATGCTCAGCTGCCCTGCCCCCCCTGGACGCCTTGGCGGGAAGGGGAAGGAGGACCCCAAGCAGGGCTGGGGGTGGGGCTGAGGCCCCCCATTCTCCCGGCTTCCCCCTGGCAGGAATCCCTGGGGTCGTGGGGCGCCTGGCTGGGGAAAGGGAGAGAGGGAGTCCAGGGAAGGGTTAAAGGAAGGGGGAGGAGCCTCGACAGAGACCCCTCCCCTTCCATCACCACTTATTCCCCAGTCTCCCTGCTGGCAGTCCCAGATCATCATTGCCATACAGGATTGTCCTGAATACCACCATTTGCTAGCCAAGCCCAAACCCAAAAGTCCCGCTGAGATGATGATTGATAATATTGTCATTTATCCGTTTCAGACCCCTAAGTAGTAGCAATTGCAAGGACATTGTGCTGCTCTCCTCTGTACAGTTCCACACCTATTTCAGACCTTGTGGCTGATTTAAATGTTTAGCTGCTGATAACATGGCAACATTTAGCAGGTGATATTGTGAGGTTTAGCTGGTGATAAACCACAAGTGATATTGTGAGTTTTGGTAATGATAACATTACAATCTTTATCTGCTAATAGCACTGCAATATTTAGCAGTGCTACTAACATTACAGCATTTAGCTGGTAAGTTATCGCAATGTTGAAAAACAGGTATCGCCTAGCCCTTGCATACATTGTGATTCATAATATATTGCCAGCTCAGTATTAGGAAACAGTTATCACGATGTAAACTTGAAGCTAGTCTTGGACAATATACCAATATATCGCCCAGCTCTAATCATGACCTATATTTCTGACCCAGTGTATCATTGCTGATTTTACCAGTTTGCTCTTTGTTTCCCATTCTGATAGCATCTTGTACATTTTGGAAATCGCTTTCTCTCTACTCACAATAACAGCTCTTTCAAACTTTGAGTAAAATAAACCTCTCCTTTTATCTTGTCTAAACAAGATGATTTGATGGTATTGAAACCAATCTGCCACCACACGTCCCATCTCATCCTGTTTATTCAATTTTATTTCTTCTTCCAAAAATTCCAGAATATCTCTGTAAATTGCCCATTTTCCTTCCGTATTCCATTTTTTTTAAAAAAGGTATTGTTTCTGTGAGTTCCTTTTCTGCTTATACTTTTACTACTTCTACTTTTTTGTCTGTTGTTTGTATTTTCTTTTATTTATTTATACTTTTCACAATCTTTATATTGTACAGATTGTATAGGATGTATGTTAGTACTGTATGTTCTGTGTGCATTTTAAGATTTGTTTTGCTTAATAACATTCAATTTAAAAAGAAAAAGAAACATATAGAGGTTGATTGAGGAAAAATATGGCCCAGAGCTGGAGGATTAGTGTTCATGGACATTTCTGCACTGCTGGGGGTTAGATTAAATGGCCCCCAGGGTCTCTTCCAACTCTCCAGTTCTATGATTCTATGACATGTGGGGGGGGGGGGACATGGAAGGATGTACGAGATGTAAAAATAGGAGAAGGTGCTAATTGAACTTTTATGTGCTTCATATTCTTTTGTTTTCTTCTTTGAAACACGAACAGGAGTTTATGTTCCATGCACTCCAAAGAAAGCAGTAGAGAAGACAGTCAGAATTCTGGGGGACATCTGAAATTTCCTTAGGCTTAACAAAGAAACAATTTAAATGCATTGAAAGTGGCATGTGATTCAGTCACTGAACACACAAACTTCACATCAATGAACTCAAAGAGTGGAGAAACCATTTCAGGCTATGGAGCGTGGAAAAAGCTTCAGTGATAGTGGAACGCCTGGAAAACATCAACAGACTAACACAGGGAAGAAATCATTTAAATGTGTGGAGTGTGGGAAAAGCTTCACTGGTAGCGGAACACTTAGAAGACATCAACGAACTCACACAGGAGAGAAACCATTTAAATGTATGGAGTGTGGAATGAGCTTTACTGATTATAGAACACTTAAAAAACACCATCGGATTCACACAGGGGAGAAACCATTTGAATGTATGGAGTGTGGAAAGAGCTTCAGAGAGAGGTCGCACCTTCACGCACACCAACGAATTCACACAGGGGAGAAACCATATAAATGTATGGAGTGTGGAAAGAGCTTCAGTGATGGTGGAACTCTTAGAGTTCATCAACGGATTCACACAGGGGAGAAACCATATAAATGTACAGAGTGTGGAAAGAGCTTCACTGATAATAGAACACTTAGAAAACATCAACGGATTCACACAGGGGAGAAACCATTTGAATGTATGGAGTGTGGAAAGAGCTTCAGTCAGAGTTCAAGCTATAGAAAGCATCAAAGGACCCACACAGGGGAGAAACCATTTAAATGCATGCAGTGTGGAATGAACTTCACTAATAGTTCACACCTTCGGTCACATGAACGAACTCACACAGGGGAGAAGCCATTTAAGTGCATGGATTGTGGAAAGAACTTCAGGGACATTTCACACCTTCGTGTACATCATCGAACTCACACGGGGGAGAAACCATTTGAATGCATGGAGTGCGGAAAGAGGTTTAATCGGAGTGAAACACTTAGAATCCATCATCGAACTCACACAGGGGAAAAACCATTTAAATGCATGGAGTGTGGAAAGAGCTTCAGTGACAGTGGAACACTTAGAATTCATCAACGAATTCACACAGGGGAGAAACCATATAAATGTACAGAGTGTGGAAAGAGCTTCACTTATAATAGAACACTTAAAACACACCAACGGATTCACATGGAAGAAACCATGTAAATGTATGGAGTGCGGAAAGATCTTCAGTGACAATGGCAAATTTAGAATTCATCAATGGATTCACACAAGGGAGAAACCATATACAGTCATATCTTGGATCCTGAACGCCTTGCAAGTTGAACGTTGTGGCTCTCGAACACCACAAACCTGGAAATAATTGTTCCGATTTGCGAGTGTTCTTTGGAACTGAACATCCGACGCGGCTTCTGCAGCTTCCAATAGGTTGCAGGAGCTTCCTGCAGTTAATCAGATGTTGTGCTTTGTATCTGAATATTTTGGAAGTCAAACAGACTTCCGGAACGCATTATGTTTGACAGAATAATATGAAATTGCTTTCTAAAATGTATAAATTATTTCTGGAAGGCTTTACAAAGATGAACACGTTCAATTTGTCATATGTGGTGGACATGCATGATAGTAAAAGCATTTTGGTAAATGATATATAGTGAATTGAAAAAAAATGTTTAAAATAACTTTTATAAAAAAAACGAAGCTTCTCTTTTAGGACTCAAAGGTGGAGAAATTTCAAGGGAGCAGGAAAGGTTATTCATGTACACAACGATGGCTGCGCAGATGGTATTAGCCCAGAGATGGAAAGAAGACAAAGCCCCTACCAGAGAAGAATGGCAGATTAAGTTGATGGACTGTGCCAAATTGGCATGTGAATTTAAATAATAATTGGAAAATTTAATAAATAGATTTCCAGAAAAAGAGAGGAAAACATAGAATTCATTAACAGATTCACACAGGGGAGAAACCATATAAATGCACGGAGTGTGGAAAGAGCTTCACTGAGACTTGAAACCTTAGAAAACATCAAGGAACTCACGTGGAAAAACCATTTAAATCTATAAAGAAAAAGCTTCAGGCAGAGTACAGAGCTTGATATGCATCAATGGACCCACAGAGGAGAGAAAGCATTTAAATGCATGGTGTGTGGAAAGAACTTCATTAGAAGTGAAAACCTCAGACAACATCAATGGACTTTCAAAGGGGAGAGACCATTTCAATGTATTCAGTGAGGAAAGAAGTTTATTGATACTGTAATGGAAAACTTAAGAAGACCTCAAGAAGCTCAGACAAGAGTGAAATCATGTAAATATCAGGAATATAAATAGAATTTCATTCAAAGTTTCAGTCTTTAATGTATAGACATGTAGGTAGGGTCTCACAATAGCAAGCATAATGTAAGATTGAATGTACTGTAATGTTACATAGGGAGGGAGAGAGTGTAAATCTTCTTACATCCCCAAGGTAATATTGCAAACCGCATATATTCTTTATATTTTATAAATTAATTGTGTTGCAACACCTCCTCATACTCCGCTACATGAAGTGTCCAGATAAAATGTTATCTCTGCACAACCTGCATGAGGGAGGGGAGGCAGTGCCTGAACATCTCAAAGGAATGCCAGGGCGGAGTGTGATGACACAGGTTTGTGCAAAATGCTTCACTGTGAGCTCGAATATCTATCTATTCCCTGAATAACAGACAGGGGAAAACCATACAGATGAGTGTAATGATGGCCTATACCGTATTTTTTGCTCTATAAGACGCACCAGACCACAAGACGCACCTAGTTTTTGGAGGAAGAAAACAAGAAAAAAAATATTCTGAATCTCAGAAACCAGAACAGCAAGAGGGATCGCTACGCAATGAAAGCAGCAATCCCTCTTGCTGTTCTGGCTTCTGGGATAGCTGCGCAGCCTGCATTCGCTCCATAAGACGCACACACATTTCCCCTTTTTAGGAGGGAAAAAGTGAGTCTTATAGAGCAAAAAATACAGTAAATGTTTAACATGGAATGTGAATGGACTAAATACAAAAGCCAAAAGCCATAAGATAACATGCATTAAGAAAGCAGAAATTAGATTCAATAAGCTGGATCCATCTCTGGGCTTCACATAGGGTCCTGCAGTGCACACCAGGGTGGGGGTGGGAAACCCCACTTTGCGGCTAGCTTGCCTGGATCAGCCGCTCCCCTGCCACCCTGGCAGCTGCCCCCCATGGCTATGTCCATGTGCTGAGACCCAATCCATCTGCATCCAAAGATGGTAAATGCATGAACATTTCCAGCTTGGGTGCTTCCTGGGCAAAGGACCCATTTTCATGATAGACAATACCTGTGGCTGGAGGCTCTACACACAGGTGTGCATATTCAGGCCAAAGTTTGCCAGTATTATAGGCAAGGTGGGTGAGTTTGCCAAATTTACAGGCTGTACACAAGTAAGAGTTAGTGCAGAGGTTGGCAACCTATGGCCCATGGGCCGGTAGCGGCCTGTAGATGTCACCCGACCGGCCCGTGATGACCCCTGCCACCCGCCGCCATCCACTCTTACCGACACGGCACAGCGTGGGGACCGACTTCTGGGTTGATGGCGCCTTTGCGCTTGTGCACAGGCGCTCCTCCGACCTGGACGTGTGCCTGAAATAATGTGTGCAAACGCATGCGGGATGGAGATGCGCCCATGTGCACTTGCTATTGCCGTGCACATCTGGGTCGTTATTTCTGTGCACACCACCAACCCAGAAGAGTGCGCATGCGCACACGCTCCAGTCCATCCTCTGGCTGGCGGAGTGTGGACCGGCCCATCAGCTGATAAGCTTGCTGTCCCCTGAGTTAGTGGATGAATTATAGGTCACAGCAACCCTGTTATATTTTCCTGTCTGTATGAGTTTGACCAAACTGCGGGAGGCAGTGGAGGACAGAAGTGCCTGGCGTGCTCTGGTCCATGGGGTCACAAAGAGTCGGACACGACTAAATGACTAAACAACAACAACAACTTTTCATAAGCTGAAATTGCGGCACAAATTCCAAAATAACTGCAAAATCTATGAAGAGAACCACAGGTGAATGGTGGTGTGAGCTTTCCTGGTACAGAGCCCACATCATCAGCCTGCAGTCTTGTCACTAGTTCTCTGACAAACCCCCGACCCCAGAAACAACTCAGACGTGGGTCTCCAAAAATGGTCAATATGGACCTCCTTCAGCCAAAGGGACTGTGCAGTTGATTCATAAATTTCTCAAGGTCAAGGGGGAGTGGGAAATGTGGCTCAAGGGGTGGAGGATTATTATGCAGATATTTTTTAAAAAGTAATTAGGAACAGAGGGCATGTACATAGAAAGCAGTTCCCTTTCCTGTGAGGAACCACTTAATTGATCATGCTCCTTTATTATCGATATACATAAGACCTTAAATTTTCTTTTTCAGCCTCCCTCATAATGCAGCTGAATAATGGGATACTTTTATCAAAGTCTACTTCCAACCGGGGAAAGGAGGAGCTCCAGGGCAGGCTCTTGGTGGCCCCATTTTCCCTCATCGTCCCCATGTGGCAACCCCATGGCTCCTGCTTTTGGGGTTTGGAGAAGATTGGGCTTTTCTATAATCCCAAATGTTATTCTACAGTCATGCTGCTAGGGAGTCCTCCTGCCAGCAGACTACACTATTTATTTTTATTATTTTTATTGTTGTTGTTGTTTAGTCGTGTCCGACTCTTTGTGACCCTATGGACCAGAGCACGCCAGGCACTCCTGTCTTGCACTGCCTCCCGCAGTTTGGTCAAACTCATGCTGGTAGCTTCAAGAACACCATCCAACCATCTCATTCTCTGTCGTCCCCTTCTCCTTGTGCCCTCCATCTTTCCCAACATCAGGGTCTTTTCCAGGGAGTCTTCTCTTCTCATGAGGTGGCCAAAGTATTGGAGCCTCAGCTTCAGGATCTGTCCTTCCAGTGAGCACTCAGGGCTGATTTCCTTCAGAATGGAGAGGTTTGATCTTCTTGCAGTCCATGGGACTCTCAAGAGTCTCCTCCAGCACCATAATTCAAAAGCATCAATTCTTCGGCGATCAGCCTTCTTTATGGTCCAGCTCTCACTTCCATACATCCCTACTGGGAAAACCATGGCTTTTACTATACGGACCTTTGTTGGCAAGGTGATGTCTCTGCTTTTTAAGATGTTGTCTAGGTTTGCCATCGCCTTTCTCCCAAGGAGCAGGCGTCTTTTAATTTCGTGACTGCTGTCACCATCTGCAGTGATCATGGAGCCCAAGAAAGTAAAATCTATCACTGCCTCCATTTCTTCCCCTTCTATTTGCCAGGAGGTGATGGGCCCAGTGGCCATGATCTTCATTTTTTTGATGTTGAGCTTCAGGCCATATTTTGCGCTCTCCTCTTTCACCCTCATTAAAAGGTTCTTTAATTCCTCTTCACTTTCTGCCATCAAGGTTGTGTCATCTGCATATCTGAGGTGGTTGATAATTCTTCCGGCAATCTTAATTCCATCTTGGGATTCATCCAGCCCAGCCTTTCGCATGATGAATTCTGCATATAAGTTAAATAAGCAGGGAGACAATATACAGCCTTGCCGTATTCCTTTCCCAATTTTGAACCAATCAGTTGTTCCATATCCAGTTCTAACTGTAGCTTCTTGTCCCACATAGAGATTTCTCAGGAGACAGATGAGGTGATCAGGCACTCCCATTTCTTTAAGAACTTGCCATAGTTTGCTGTGGTCGACACAGTCAAAGGCTTTTGCATAGTCAATGAAGCAGAAGTAGATGTCTTTCTGGAACTCTCTAGCTTTCTCCATAATCCAGCGCATGTTTGCAATTTGGTCTCTGGTTCCTCTGCCTCTTCTAAATCCAGCTTGCACTTCTGGGAGTTCTCGGTCCACATACTGCTTGAGCCTTCCTTGTAGAATTTTAAGCATAACCTTGCTAGCATGTGAAATGAGTGAAATTGTGCGGTAGTTGGAGCATTCTTTGGCACTGCCTTTCTTTGGGATTGGGATGTAGACTGATCTTCTCCAATCCTCTGGCCACTGCTGAGTTTTCCAAACTTGCTGGCATATTGAGTGTAGCACCTTAACAGCATCATCTTTTAAAAATTTAAACAGTTCAGCTGGAATACCATCACTTCCACTGGCCTTGTTATTTGCAGTGCTTTCTAAGGCCCATTTGACTTCACTCTCCAGGATATCTGGCTCAAGGTCAGCAACCACATCACCTGGGGTGTACGAGACATCCATATCTTTCTGGTATAATTCCTCTGTGTATTCTTGCCACCTCTTCTTGATGTCTTCTGCTTCAGTTAGGTCTTTACCACTTTTGTCCTTTATTATGGTAATCTTTGTACGAAATGTTCCTTTCATATTTCCGATTTTCTTGAACAGATCTCTGGTTCTTCCCATTCTGTTGTTTTCCTCTATTTCTTTGCATTGCTCGTTTAAGAACGCCTTCTTGTCTCTCTTTGCTGTTCTTACTTTTATTATTTTATTATTATCATTATCCCATCTTATTCCCTGATGGGACTTAAGGCAATTAAGAACTGCTAAAAACATAAGAAAACCATCATACGGGTGCCACCAAAACCCAAAATTCTGGACAAGCTTTCCCACTGTTTTCATAATAAAAAAATTCCTTGCAGTAGCACCTTAAAGACCAATACCAAGAACTAACTTAGTTGGTCTTTAAGGTGCTACTGCAAGGAATTTTTTTATTTTGACTATGGCAGACCAACACGGCTACCTATCTGTAACTGCCACTGTTTTCATGTAAATGTTAATTATTATTATTATTATTATTTATTTATACCCCGCCCATCTGGCTGGGTTTCCCTAGCCACTCTGGGCAACTTCCAACAAAACACTAAATACAATAACCTATTAAACATTAAAAGCTTCCCTAAGCAGGGCTGCCTTCAGATATCTTCTAAAAGTTTGGTAGTTATTTTTCTCTTTGACATGTGGTGGGAGGGCATTCCACAGGGCGGGTGCCACTACCGGGAAGGCCCTCTGCTTGGTTCCCTGTAACTTGGCTTCTCGCAGCGAGGGAACCGCCAGAAGGGTCCGGGCAGAACGATGGGGGTGGAGACGCTCCTTCAGGTATACTAGGCCGAGGCCGTTTAGGGCTACTCAAACACAGAAAAGCCCCGGGAGCAGATAACATCTCTCCTGAACTTCTCAAAGCCAATATTGACTGGTGGGCCCCAGTCCTTGCCACCCTTTTCACCAGCATAGATCAAACAGCAATAATACCAGAGGACTGGGGATTGGCAATCATCGTTCCCATATTCAAGAAAGGCTGTAAACTTGATCCAGCCAATTACAGACCAATCAGTCTTTTAAGCATCATCAGCAAACTTTATGCAACTCACTTACGTGAAAAGTTTGCGGACTGGCTGGAACAGGAGCACATCCTAAAGGAAGCCCAGGCTGGTTTCAGGGCACATAGATCAACTCTAGACCAAGGATTGGTATTGCAACATCTAGTGGAGAAATACACCTCAAAGAAAGGAGGCTCTCTCTATGTAGCCTTTATAGATTTCAAATCAGCCTTCGACTCGATACCCCGGCACAGACTTTGGGGAAAAACTAAATGTCACAAACATCGATAGACGTCTTTTGCTTCTTATCCGTAGACTACATGAAAATACTCGGATCCGTGTTAGATGCGACCGTTATGGGAACCTATCAAAGGAAATCCAAAGTTCCCATGGTGTCAAGCAAGGCTGTGTTCTTGCCCCTATTCTTTTTAACTTCTATATAAACTCCTTAGTCGGAAAGATGGAGGAAGCAAGTACTCATTCCCCAAATCTAAATAATACACCAATCCCGGTCCTTTTGTACGCAGATGATGCGGCACTTATTTCCTTCTCTTGTGTGGGTCTAAGAAAACTTTTACGAGCTCTTACAGAGTATTGCGAAGCTGAACACCTAATAATAAATTACACTAAATCAAAAATTATGGTGTTCTCCAAGAGAAAACTCCGACATAAATGGAAAATTAATAACCAACCTATTGAGCAAGTAACATCTTTTAGATATCTTGGAATAATTTTTGATGAGAAGGGATCTTGGTGCCATCAGATAAAGAATTCCATTGTAAATGCGCAAAGATCTTCCAGAGCTATCATAAGATTCTTTTACAGAAAAGGAGGTCAATATGTTCCTGCTGCCTCCCAGGTCTTTGTTGCAAAAATACTTCCACAATTGATGTATGGCACCCAGATATTTAATTGTCAAAAACTCAAGTCCCTGGAATCTGTACAAACTAAATTTTATCGTTCCCTACTAGGGTTACCTACCTGTGTCTCTAACACTGCCATTAGGCTGGAGGTAGGCCAACTCCCTATTAATGCCAGGATATGGATCCTGAAGATTCACTTCTGGCTAAAACTCATATTTTTCCCAGTGGGAGTGGCTCCATTGACTCTACTAGACCCGTTCCAGTCTAAATGGAGATTGTCGCTTTATGAAAAATTGAGGGGCCTGGGGCTTTCCCCACAAGAACTCATAGCCTCAGGCTTTGAAAAGGCTAAAATGATGGTGAGCCAGCGAATAGGAGATGTAGAGCTTCAGGACCATATGAGCAAGATAGATAAATATCCAGCTATCCAAGATTATGAAAAAGGGTTTAATCTAACCCCATATTTGCTGGACCTACAAATCGCAAAATATAGGCGGGCGTTTACCCTTACCAGATTTGATGTATTGCCATCTGCCTTACTAAAGGGCAGATACGAGGGCACACCCTATGCTGAACGAGTTTGCCCATGTGGTCTGAAGGAGGTGGAAACGGCTTCACATGTGCTGTTACACTGCGACCTTTACGGGGATATCAGGTTACTGTTTATCTCCCCTATCGTTCAGAAATTTCCAGGTCGATCTGAATCTCAGCGGCTGAAAATCCTACTAGGAGATAAAAACCCAGAAGTAACACTGAAAGTGGCCAAGTTTTCTGCGGCCGCGATCAAGCGGAGGGCATTAGCTGTAAAAAAGTAAAAGATCTGACCCCTGGATAAGCCCCCCCTTTTTTT
The DNA here is from genome assembly GCF_004329235.1 of Podarcis muralis. NCBI lineage: Eukaryota > Metazoa > Chordata > Lepidosauria > Squamata > Lacertidae > Podarcis > Podarcis muralis. Next base: position 126,676,237 of record NC_041313.1, on the reverse strand, counting down.
AAGCCCATACATATACTGTAGTGCATATATGAGTATGTATATGTGCGTGTGTGTGGGTGTGGGTGTATATGTATATTGTTTTTATGTATAATTTTACAACTTTTAATTGACACCATCATTCCCTTGTAAATTATTGCTGCCTTTTATGTTTTTTTCTTTTCTTCTGGTCTATGACCGTAATAAATTTATTCATTCATTCATTCATTCATTCGTTTAGGGCTTTAAAGGTCAGCACCAACACTTTGAATCATGCTCGGAAACGTTCTGGGACCAATGTAGGTCTTTCAAGACTGGTGTTATGTGGTCTCAGCGGCCGCTCCCAGTCACCAATCTAGCTGCTGCATTCTGGATTAGTTGCAGTTTCCGGGTTACCTTTAAAGGTAGCCCCACATAGAGCTCATTGCAGTAGTCTAAGCGGGTGGTAACCAGAGCATACACCACTCTGGCAGGACAGTCCGCAGGCAGGTAGGGTGTCAGCCTGCGTACCAGATGGAGCTGATAAACAGCTGCCCTGGACACACATGTTGAATAGCATGGGGCGCAGAACAGACCCCAGAGGCACGATGCAGGAAAATGGCCAACATATGGAACACGAGTCACTCAGTGCTACCTCCTGGGTTCGCTCCTCCAGGAAGGAACTCACATGGGAAAAACAATTTAAATGTATGTTTGGTTGCAGAATAAATCCAGGCATATCTGGAGGATGTGGACCATTTAGACTGCATTTGTCCCAATTGAGTTTTAGGCCCTTCTATTGGACTGAGACCACCCTGGTGGCGCTGGTTGATTATCTCTGGCGGGCTAGGGACAGAGGTAAAAGCTGTTTCCTGGTTCTGCTGGATCTCTCAGTGGCTTTTAATACAATCGACCACAGTATCTGGATAGCTGTTTGTGATAAAAATATATGCCTTACCCAATTTGTTGAAAATAAATATTTACTTGTCAGGCTGGCAACAGTTGAAACACTAGTATTATTTACAAACCCCTCCAGACAGCGTGTACATGAAGTCCCCACACCTCTCAGCTTGACCTCTCAGCAGTCAAGACACAGCGAACTGAATTAACCAAACAAGTGCCATTTCATTTCCCCAATGCCACCTCTGCTCTCTGAAATACCGTATTTTTCGCTCTATAAGGCACACTTTTTCCCGACTAAAAAGTAAGGGGAAATGTGTGTGCGTCTTATGGAGCTATTGCAGACTGCACAGCTATCGCTGGCTTCAGTGATAGCCGCACAAAGCCTCTTCAGTGCAGCAGGAGCATTCCTCCCGCTGCACTGAAGAGGCTTTGCATTGCTCTCGCAGCTGTTTGTTCTGGCTTCAGGGATAGAAGCAGAAGAAGAGTTTGGATTTGATATCCCGCTTTAACACTACCAGAAGGAGTCTCAAAGCGGCTAACATTCTCCTTTCCCTTCCTCCCCCACAACAAACACTCTGTGGGGTGAGTGGGGCTGAGAGACTTCAGAGAAGTGTGACTAATCCAAGATCACCCAGTAACTGCTTGTGGAGGAGCCAAGACCCAAACCCGGTTCCCCAGATTACGAGTCTCCCGCTCTTAACCACTACACCACACTGGCTCTCATAGCCACGTGAAGCCTCTTCAACAGCATTTCATTCAGAATGTTTTTTTTCCTTGTTTTGCTCCTCTGAAAACTAGGTGCGTCTTATAGAGCGAAAAATACGGTACATTCCCAATGAAATGACATTACAAATACTAACACATCCTCCTGGACGGTCTAGGACAGTAGGGAGTTAGGGGCAGGGTTATGCAGTGGTTCCGCTCCTTCCTCCTGGGCCGTGTCCAGAAAGTGATGTTGGGGGACCCCTGGGCGGACACTTGTGGGGTGCCTTAGGGCTCCGTCCTCTCCCCATGCTTTTTAACATTGCCTTCCCTCTGGGAAGCAGGTCACAGGTTGTGCCAATGCCTATGTTTTCTCAGTCCTTGAATCACATCACTTATAAAAAAAGTTTGTAATCAGTTATGTAATCACTACTAACAGTGCCTTTTTGCCTGTGTTAAGAAAAGCTGAAACCTCTGCAATAGGCATAGGCAACCTTCAGCCCTCCAGATGTTTTGGACTACAATTCCCATCATCCCTGACCACTGGTCCTATTAACTAAGGATGATGGGAACTGTAGTCCAAAACATCTGGAGAGCCGAAGGTTGCCTATGCCTGCTCTACAAAAATATTCCTCCACCATCATTCATCCCGTAACACCTCCAAAAGTTCCCTGAGGGTCATCTAGTCCAACCCCCAGCATTGCAGGAATATTCAGATGTCCTTTACAGGGATTGAACCCACAACCTTGGCATGATGAGCACCACGCTCTAACCAACGGAGCTATTGCAGCCTCAAATCAAAGCTTGATTTTGCTTCCAGCTGATGTCCCTCCTGAGGGTGTTCTTTCCTGAAGCAGGATCCTAATCCTGGCCACTTAATTCGGAGGAAACCTTGACTTCTGAGTCAAAGTGGCAGGTTACCCTGTGGATCTCTTAAGTCTCTGCCCTGCGCACTTCCGTCCATGCGCCCTTGTGCCTTCCCTCCTTCTGACTCTCCAAGGGCCAACTCAGTATCGTGTTTTTTGGTGGAAAGTCATAACCAGAAAGGGAAGTTTTAAAATTATTTGACATGTTAGGAAAACAGTACTCAGTCCATTCAGGATTTCTCATACGCTTATTTATTTATCGACAGGCAGGAGGCAGTGTGGGTCTCCAAAGTTTATACAAACACACGTGGCTACAGCCCATTTATTTATTATATAAATAATAAATAAATTATTATAGCATTATTAAATTTGGACGCTGCCCCGTCCTCAAAGATCCCAGGGCGGCTCACAGCATGAAAATACATAATAGAAGCAGAAAAACAAGAAAAAAGGGAAAAACCAATAACAAAAGGGTGCAAACCCAACTACACGTGGCCCAGCCAGACACGTGGATCGCATTCACACTATGCATTCAAAAACACTTTACTTTTCTCCACTCTACCATTCCCCCCCCCACAAGAAAATCCCCTCCTGGGAACTGTAGTTTGTCAAGGGCTCCGGGAACTGGAGCTCCGCTGGGGGACAAACTACACTTCCCGGTACCCTTTGCGGCGGGGAAGTGTTCATAGCCCCCGGGACTTCGAGGCGACCGCTCTAGGACTACGCTCCCGTCCTGTGTTAAGCCGCCATCTTGGCGGGGGGCGGAAGTGACGCATCCAAAGGCGCTGGCGGCCCGTCTGCGCCTGTGCGGGAAGGAGCGAGACCGCGAGGGATCCTGGGTGACGCGGAGGTGCTGTGGGCGGAAGTTCCTCGGGTTAGAGGTCGGGAGGAGGAGCTTTAGCGGAACGTGAGTCGGGGAGGGGGCAGGTGTTGGGGGTGGGGGCAGAGAGAGAGAGGGGCAGGTGGGTGGGGGCACCAAGGGGCGAGGAGGGGGCGCCATGGGTGCTGGGGGGGGGCTCAATGGGGGAGGGGGCTTGGGTGGGGAGGGGGCTTCAGGGGTGCCTGGGGGGATCCGTTGGAGGAGGTGGGGGGAAAGGGGAGCTGGGGGGGAGGGACCCTGCGGGGTGGCTGCCCCCTCCCCCCCCTCTCCACACACCCAGATGGGGAGGGGGCCAGAAGATGCCCCTGGGAGTTAGATGCCCCTGGGAGTTGGGGCGGCCCCTGGGGTGACCCATAGGCAGAGGGCAGCTTCACTATGCAGACCCCCCCCCCGGGTTCAGTCCTCCCACACGGGCTTTTGTTTTGAGGATAGAGACACCCACCCACTCCAGGAGCTGGTGGCGAGGGGCTGCTCCAAATTGGAGCCCTGAGGGGGACGTAAGCAGAGCCCTTTGACAGCTGGATCTGCCCTGTGTTTTCTCCTAGCTGCAGCTTCTTGGGGGCTTTTGGCTTTTCTGCAAGCAAAGCTGCGCTGGCAGTTACTTGCTTTTTCTGCAGAGAGTGCTACCCCTGCTCCTGAGCCGCCTGAGAGGAGGAGGCGATGGCTGAAGCCCTGCAGAAGAAGCTCCAGGGAGAGCTGGAGAAATACCAGCAGCTGCAGAAAGGTAAATTCCACCACCACCTCTCATCATACACACACACACACACACACACACACACCTATTCATAAGAAAGTATCAGAGCGCCTTAGAATAGCTGCACATGAAACAGTTCGAAAAGTTGAAATCAGACAGCGGAAAAGCTCTCACCAGGTCTTTGAAAGCTGGCCGAACTCCAGTGGCAGGGAGTCCCGCAGGACGGGGCCAATAACTCAAAAGGCTCGGATTCTCCTTGTTGCCAAATGGGCCTCACCAACTTGGGGAATGAACAGCGACGCTCCTGCAGGTGACCTGAGTGGGAAATTGGGGTTCAGGCGGTCCTTGAAGCACCCTGGACCCAGGTTGCTCAGGGCTTTGTAAATTAATGCAAGGACATAATTATTATTGTTATTATTATTATTTATTAAATAATTTTATTATTGATTTATTATTTTATTAAATAATTTATTAAAAACAATACAGCATTAAATATTAAAAACTTCCCTAAACAGGGCTGTCTTCAGATATCTTTTAAAAATAAGATAGCTGCTAATTTCCTTCACATCTGGTGGGAGGGCGTTCCCCAGGGCGGGTGCCACCACCGAGGAGGCCCTCTGCCTGGTTCCCTGTAACTTGGCTTCTCGCAGGGAGGGAACCGCCAGAAGGCCCTTGAACCTGGCTCAGGAAGTGAGTCAGAAGAGCACCTCAGAATCCCATTTCCCTGCACCAGAACGTTATAGCAGCATCTCTCAGTTCTGGGCTTGCGTTTAAAATGTGGGAGTCTCCCCCCCCCCCATTTCTTATATGTGCTGTCTAGACACCTGTCACGCCTCGACCTCCCACCAAGAAGTAGCTGGGCCCACTTAAAAGTTAAGTTCTTGGAAGTTTTGAAGCACAAGTTGGGCGGCCATCTCTCATGGATGCTTTAGTTGAGATTCCTGCATTGATGGGGGTTGGACTAGATGACCCTCGGGGTCCCTTCCAACACTATGCTTCTGGGTTGGATTTCATTCATTCCTGTGGACTGCCGGTCTATGTTGTGTTGGTTCTAATATTTTTCCATGTGTGTTCTACACTTTTAACTGTGTGGATTTCCTTTTTTTGTTTGTTTTACTGGGGGGAACTCTTCCTCGACCCTGCTAATAGTAATAATAATAATAATAATAATAATAATAATAATAATAATAATTTTATAAGCTTTTACAAAGTACAGAAAAAAGGAAAAAATAACCAAAAATTTAAAACACAAATGATATTCCATATTTCTCTTATTATGACTCCCTTCCCCCTCTTCTTGGGTTCCTTATATTTTATATTATTTCCTGCATTTCCCAGTGAAGCCAAATTGTTATTTACAATCTCTTCTAAATACATAAATGTATAAAATTTATACTGCACGTTATTTATATGAAACCTGCTAGCGTCTTTGTTTAGAGTAATTTTGCAAATGCTCTATAAATGCTTTCCATTCTTCCTTACAAACTTGATCTTCTTGATGCTTCTTCTTATTTCGGTGAGCGTTGCCCTTTCTGCGTAGTCCATCAATTTCTGTGCCTGTTCTTCCTCCCCGCTTCCAGATATCAGCAAGTGCATGACGGCCCGACAGAAACTGGAGGCTCAGCTGACCGAGAACAACGTGGTGAAGGAGGTGAGCCGCTCCCCCCGCCTTTGCAGAAGCTGCCGCTTGAGCCGCCTCCCTCCCTGCTGACCTTTCCTTCCTCTGCAGGAGCTGGACCTGTTGGATTCGTCCAACACCGTCTACAAGCTGATTGGGCCCGTCTTGGTGAAGCAGGACACAGATGAGGCCAAAGCCACAGTCGCGAAACGGCTGGACTACATCGCAGGGGAGATGTGAGTGCTGCCTCCATCCCGCAGGGAGGCTCTGCTACTGTGGTGTGTGTATATATATATATATATATATATATTACACACGCACACACACAGTGTCATATCTCGGGTTGAAGTTGCTTCAGGTTGAGCTCTTTTGGGTTGCGCTCTGCAGTCACCCGAAGTAAGAGAACACATTACTTCCGGGTTTCGCCGCTCGTGCATGCACAGACGCTCAAAATGACATCATGCACATGCGCGGAAGCGGCGAATCCCCACATGCACAGACATGGGTTGCGTTCGCTTCAGAATGCGAACGGGGCTGCGGAACGGATCCCATTCATATCCAGAGGTACCACTGTATATATACATAATTTTATTGGGATTATTCTAGTAAAGGAAAGGAGAAAAAGGGGGGAAGAGAATAGGGAAAATTGTGTGCACTTGAAAACGTGGGCAGCATTAAGATAAATTCAAAAGTGTAAATAAGTTTTGATGGATGCGATAATGGAAAACTGATTTGTTTAGTTTATGTAAAATGTGCAGGGATTTGTGTTATGCAAAATGAACTATGGAAAGAGAAGAAGGGAAGTCATTGATATTCTAAGGTTGTTTAAATGAATATTCTAAATTGTTAAACAGAAAATTTACCTGTGTGTGTGTGTGTGTGTGTGTGTATGAATGAAAATACAGTGGATTCTCAGGTTGCATGCGCAAAGTGTGCTTTAGTGTTTCTCGCATGCAACCTCTGAAACCCAGAAGTAACCTGCTCCTGAAACCCAAGGTATGACTGTATGTAAAAACATTTTAAAAGCAGAAAAAAATGTTTTTTGTGAGGATGAAGTGGAAAGGAGGAGAGCTGTGCACCTTGAGCTCCTCAAAAGATAAAGCTGGCATCAGTCCATCAAGGTTGAATCCTGACAAGACAGAAGTACTGTTTTGGGGGGACAGGGGCGGGCGGGTGTGGGGGACTCCCTGGTCCTGAATGGGGTCACTGTGCTCCTGAAGGACCAGGTGAGCAACCTAGGGGTCAGTTTGGACTCACAGCTGTCCATGGAGGCGCAGGTCAACTCTGTGTCCAGGGCATCTGTTTACCAACTCCACCTGGTACGCAGGATGAGACCTACCTGCCCGCAGACTGTCTGGCCAGAGTAGTGCATGCTCTGGTTATCTCTCGCTTGGACTACTGCAATGCGCTCTATGTGGGGTTACTTTTGAAGGTGACCCGGAAACTGCAACTAATCCACAATGTGGCAGCTAGACTGGTGACTGGGAGTGGCCGCCAAGACCACATAATACCGGTCTCAGAACCTTTCCGAGCACAATTCAGTTTTGGTGCTGACCTTTAAAGCTCCAAACGGCCTCGGCCCAGTATACTTGAAGGAGCGTCTCCACCCCCATCGTTCTGTCCAGACACTGAGGTCCAGCACCAAGGGCCTTCTGGCAGTTCCCTCCCTGCGAGAAGCAAAGCTACGGGGAACCAGGCAGAGGGCCTTCTTGGTGGTGGCGTCTGCCCTGTGGAACACCCTCCCACCCCACCAGATGTCAAAGAGATAAACAACTACCTGACATTTAGAAGACATCAGGGAAGTTTTTAATGTGTGACATTTTAATGTATTTTTAATCTTTGTTGGAAGTCGCCCAGAGTGGCTGGGGAAGCCGCCCCAGATGGGCGGGGTACAAATAATAAATTATTATTATTATTATTATTATAACCAATTAAAACTAAAAATAAGATAAAAGGACAACTGTAGTGTTGGGAGGGCTCCCTGGGTGTCATCTAGCCGAACCCCCTTGCAGTGTGGGGCTCGCGGTGTTCTCGGCCTCCCCGGGACTTGTGAAGCCACATGCGCTGACGCCGCCTCCGCTGTGTCCTGTCGTTTCAGCAAGCGCTACGAGGGCCAGATGCAGGATTACGAGAAGAAGTCGGACCAGCAGCGGGAGACGCTGGCGCGGCTGCAGCAGGAGTTCCAGAAGGCCCAGGCCAAGGGGGCCGTCAAGGCCTGAGGGGAGTTGGGGGGGTCTTCCTGGACTGTGGGGGGAGGGATGGGGACACGGTTGCGAGGCCTGCTCCGCTGGGCATAAATAAAAGCTAGGACCAAGTTTCCCAACTCTCTCTCTCAGCTGATGCCTTCCTCTTTCGCACTCGGACCTTGCCATGCACAAAGGGGAGGGGGAGGCCCCTGGAAAGGAGACACCCCCCCCAACACGAAGCCAACACACAAAATCCGTCCCTGTGGCCTGGCCCCTGTAGGGCATCCATATCGCTGCCTCCCGGGGAGCTCTCTCTAGGGTCAGGCTGCGGCAGCTTCGAAGGGTGGCTGGGCTGGGATCCCGGAACGGTAGAGTTGGAAGGGGGGACCCCTAGGGCAATCTAGTCCAGCCCCCTGCCAAGGTGAGCGCAGAGCACGTTCTTCGGATGAGACCCTCATTCAGCTGACAGCCACCCACTTCCGCAAGAGCTGCAGAAAAGCTGAGAAGGATGGGATTTCTGGCAACTCCCGCTGCGCTGGCAGAGCTTTCTAGGGAGCAGGGACGTCCGGTTCGCTCTCTAGGGAACGGATGGAAATGTAGAGTTCGGTGGGACCTCGGGGGTCATCCATTCCAACCGCCTGCTAAGGCAGGAATCTCAGCTAAAGCATTCCTGGTGGATGACCACCCAACCTCTGCTTAAAAACCTCCAAGGAAGGAGAGCCCACTGTGGAACAGCTCTTCCTGTCAGAAACCCTCTTTTATCGTAACCTGAAGCCCTGTGTTCGAGTCCTCCCCTCCAGAGCAGGAGAAAACAACCTTTCTCCCTCTTCCACGTGACAGCCCTCGAGAGATCTGAAGACGGCTATCATATCTCGCATCTCCAGGCTTGGAGAGGTCCTGCCCCTCGTCAGGTCTCTAGGGCCAGGCTGCAGCTGCCTGCCGGCTTCTCTGGGGCTGGCAGAGAGCCCCGTGTTGCCCCCTACGTCAGGCTCACCTCCCCGCCAGGGACAGGTGCCTGGGAATGTTTCCAACTTTGCTGCTGTAGGCAAGAAGAGGCGAGAGGCACCTAGAAGCTGGCAGAGGAAATCCTTGGGACACGTCCAAAAGGCCAAGAGGCACCTAAGGACTCTTGCTTGTAAACAGAACCTCTGAGCACTTTGTGAAGATGGCCCAAATATTGCCATTTTGTTTAGTGCACTCTTCACGTCCTCAGAGGTACTCCCATCTCAGTCTGGGTCCCCAAGCACAGAGCTTTTCATACCACAAACCTTTTTATAATAATATTTTATAGAAAGTTTCAGTGTCCCTGATGCAGCCAAGTACAAATGTTTTTAACATTCAAAACATCGTTTTTCCTCCAGAGAAAGAGGGGGGGAAAGTTATAGGCAGCAGGTAGAAAGTGCTGGTTGCCCGTGGGCAGCTGTGAGATGGCGGCAAGGGGTAGGCAGCAGCCCAACCGGTGCAGCTCGGCCCACAGAGGTGTTAAAAGGCTCCCGTGAAGAAGGCGTTTCTTGTGCTGAAACTTAAATAGTATAAAAATATATCGGGGACTCTGCAGAGTTTCAGACAGTACACGAAAGAAGAGAGCCAATTTGCAAGCTGCTTAGACTCGTATATAAAATGTTAGCTGCGCGGTGAGAAGGAGCAGCCTGCAGGAGTGCAAAAAGTGGGGAAACTCCCAACCTTCCTCAACCTGAGATTGCCTCTGGGGTTTTAAACTACAACTCCCCATCGGGTGCTGGTGGGAACTGTAGTCCAAAAGTCCTGGAGTCTCAGAGCTGTGACATTGGGAGGGGACACCTAGGGTCATCTAGTCCAACCCTCTGCACTTCAGGAACCAGAGCTCAATGATACCTGACAGAAGCCCGCCCAACCTCTAATGAACCATAGAATTCAAGTTTTGGAAGGGACCCCCAAGGGCCATCTAGTCTAACCCCACGACAGACGGCCACCCAACCTCAGCTTAGAAACCTCCGAGGAAGGCGAAGGCGGTTCAGAAAAACGTTTACGCGGAACCTCCTTTCTCGTAACTTGAAGCCATCGGTTGGGGCTGATGGGAAATTCAGTGCAAAACCCCTGGAGGAGATCCCAACCTGAGGGTGGCTGGAGCGGAATTTGCAAAGTGAATGTCCGTGTAAAACAGCCGCGAAAAGTCACCGTCTTCCCACCAGCATCAGGATTCACAGGTGATGTTTCCCCCTCGCTTTAGGAAGGACAGATTTGGCCCTGGGTCAGGCCGAACCCTTCCCCACAGCCTCACAACATAGCGCCGTCTTTTTTATAAAAAAATTAGTGTTCATTTGCACTCAGCGCAGTGTCAAGTGCATCTTAGAGTCACACACACCCTCCCTGAGATATGGGGCAGCTGAGCTTAGCAGAGGGGGCAGTTTGCATCTGGGATCTGTGAGAAACAGCCTCCGACAGGCACAGAATTGCTCCACTTTCCGACCGGTCCAAAAAGAGGGAGCCATCATCAGGGCAATCCGCCAAGCCCTCCCTCCCCGCAGCAGGAAGTGAGGTGCCTCAGGGTCACTTGGCAACCCTCCCGTTGACAGTCAAGGCACTTGGGGCAGGCGGGGTGGGGGGGGGATGGGAGGAGCCCAGAGTGAGAGGAGAAGGTGCCCACGGCAAAGAAACAGGAAGCCGGTGGCGACGGCAACAGGAAATGCACAACGCAGATGGAAACTCTTCCAAGAGCGACACGACATCCGTGTTTTCGGCAACGCAGCCTTCCCCCCTGAGCTAGAGGGGAGGGATTTCACTAGAATCACAGAGTTTGAAGGCACCTGAGGATCATCCAGTCCAACTCCAGCGGTCCAAGGTGGGACTGCAAACCTTATCGGCCCCATGCTCTACCCAAATGAAGGAAAGGAAAGGTGCTGACACTGGAAATTGGACAACGGACTCAGAAACGGAGGATCAGGAGGGGCTAAAGGAAGCTGCGCTTAAAAAATGGAGGAGACTCTGCCACCTCCGGTTCCACCATCAAACGGGAAGTTCTTCCTAACGTTTAGCCGGAATCTCCTTTCTCGTCGGTTGCATCCATCGGATCGCGTCCTGCCCTCTGGTTTCCCTTTCCCCTGGTCCAAGCAGTTAAGGACATCGAGTTCCTCAAAGACTCTGGAAAACCAGGGATCTCCGCCAGCCAGGCCTGCCAACGCAGCTCTGCCAACATTTTGCCACTTCTGACACCGCGTTGCAACCCTATGCTGTCCCCAGTCTCAAGGGCAGCGTGGGCCGCCAGCCCCGAGCGAGTGGAAACCGAGGCACCGCTGTGTCCTCCTGCCGCCCAACTCAAAAGAGGGCTCTGGCTATCTTCCGCCCGGTGGCCTTAATCTTCGGGAAGGTGGCGCTGATCTCCACCCCCTTGGGCGGCTTGGGCTTGGGCGGAGGCGGCGGAGGAGGCGGCTTCTCCCGCGGGCGCTTGGGTCGCAGCATGAAGTCCAGGCAGGTGCTGCTCATCGCGTAGAAGACGTTCGCCGTGGTGGCGAAGGCCAGCTCTGCAGGGGTGGTAGGAAGAGAGAGGAAGGGTCAAGGTGGAAGAACGAGAGGAACTGCTCATTTTTGGAGTTCCCTGGTAGAAAAGGAATGGCATGTCCAAAGCCAGAACCAGGGACTCCTGGGGGCGCAGCTCATCTCCCAACTTTTTTTAAAAAAACACCTCTATTAGCATTGCTTTCCCAGACCTCTGTTGCTCTGCAGCTTTGCAGAACCTGTGCTGCCGTTTTCTTAAAAACCCAAATACAAAGCCGCAAGATTTTTGCCACTTTGTCAGCATCAGAAGACGGCTTGATTAGAATCTGCTGACAAACAAGGGGAGGATAATAAAGACTTTGAAGTCCATTGGGCAGCCTTGAAACAGGGGAAAGGTTTAAAAGACACCATCCTCTGTGCTGCTGTGTTGGAAAAATATTTTTTAAGAAAACATTTACAGTGGTACCTCGGGTTACAGACACTTCAGGTTACAGACTCCGCTAACCCAGAAATAGTACCGGGTTAAGAACTTTGCTTCATGATGAGAACAGAAATCGTGCTCCGGCGGCATGGCAGCAGCGGGAGGCCCCATTAGCTAAAGTGCTGCTTCAGGTTAAGAACAGTTTCAGGTTAAGAACAGACCTCCAGAACGAATTAAGTTCTTAACCCGAGGTACCACTGTATAAGCTGCCGGGGAAGCACTGGAAAGCTAATTGTAACCTAAAAGCAATTTGACGCACTGCAAAATCCCGCGGGCAGCAGTTAAAACCAGTGGCGAAAATGCTTGCAACAGAATTGTAGAGTTGGAAGGGACCCCCAGAGCTCATCTAGTCCAACCCCCTTTGCAATGCAGGATTCACATCCCCTCAGATTCCCCCTCCCCACTATAAAGCACAGAGAGGGGCCTCACCTCGGCCTTCCGGCAGGAGCTGCACCAGTTCATAGTTGGGGGCCAGGACCCGATCCTGGTTGTGCTTCTCCAGCGCCTTCGCGATCACAACCGGCGCCTTGTCTTGGCTCGTGACCTGCAGAGGGCAGGCAGCAATAGCACAGGGAGGGAGGGAGAGAGAGAGAGAGAGAGAGAGAGAGAGAGAGAGAGAGAGAGAGGGAGAGAGAAGAAACAGGATTTTCAGCCTTTGCCAATTGGGTGCCCCTCAGGATTTTTTGGACCAGGGCCGATTGTGAGTTTATTTCATAAAATTTACAGGCCACTGGATTGTAACAAAACAAACAAGCCTCAAAGCCGTTTTGAAAAACAATGAAACTATTGGCAGAAACGGTGTGTAAATAACTATGTAAAACCTTAAAAATGAAACAAAAACCTTTGCGGCAAACAGATTAAAACACACCAACGTTCTACGTTATCTGGGTAGGTCTGTCCAAAATAAAAAACGTTTTAGGAGGCGCTGTTAAGATCACAGCAAAGGCTGGGTGCCCATCTGTCGGGGGCGCTTGAGCCGAGATTCTTGCATTGCAGGGGGCTGGACTAGATGATTTTGGGGGTCGCTTCTGATTCTATGGTATCTGCTTGGTGTCACTCAGCAGGGAGTTCCACAGTCAGGAGCTGCCATGCCGGAAAATCCATTTTATTACAGATGCAGAACGGGCGTTACATAGCCCCTGAGAATGGGCCAGTTCAGCCAATCACAGAATCATATTGAGTTAGTGGGAAGGGACCCCTGAGGGTCATCCAGCCCAGCCCTTGCAGTCTAAGCAGCTGAGTGGCTGCATGTGGGGTCAGGCCACGACACAGATAACCTGGTCCCGCGTCATAGCGCGAAAGAGCTGGCAGGCACCTGGCTGGGGAACCATAGAGCTGCAGCCCGGGAAGGGCAGTGGTTCTCCACCTGTGGGTCCCCAGATATTGTTGGACTACAACTCCCATCATCCCTGGCCTTGCTAGCTAGGAGTGATGGGAGTTGTAGTTCAACAACATCTGGGGACCCACAGGTTGAGAAAGGCTGCCCTAGGGCCATCTAGGCCAGGCACCCCCAAACTCAGTCCTCCAGACGTTTTGGGACTACAACTCCCATCATCCCTAGCTAACAGGGCCAGTGGTCAGGGATGATGGGAACTGTAGTCCCTCAGTATTTCTCACTCCTGTTATACAAAAATCTCCAAATGGGTCCGAATGTCAATGTCTAAAACTCCTGGTAGAGGGCAAGGGCCTGGAGATCACGCTAAGGGTGGCCAAATTCTGTGCGACTGCCGTAAAACTTAGGAAACAAGCTGTACTGCCAAAATGATTGAGGTTTTAAATGATAATTTTAGGTTATATTTTAGTGATCAAGATTATACACACACACACACACACACACACACACACACTGCCGCTATACAGTGGTACCTCAGGTTACATACGCTTCAGGTTACATACGCTTCAGGTTACAGACTCCATTAACCCAGAAATAGTACCTCGGGTTAAGAACTTTGCTTCAGGATGATAACAGGAATCGTGCTCCAGCGGCGCAGCTGCAGCTGGAGGCCCCATTAGATAAGTGGTACCTCAGGTTAAGAACAGTTTCAGGTTAAGAACAGACCTCTGGAACAAATTAAGTTCTTAACCAGAGACCTCTGGAACAAATTAAGTTCTTAACCATTAAGTTCTTATCTGAACTGTCTCTGTTGTACCCAATTGCAATTCAGTGTATCCCTGTTGTGTTTTACGATTTTCCTGATATCGTAAGTAAGCCGGAACTGATCTGTGACCGTAATAACAACATTCATTCCATTGTAGTCCCGAAACATCTGGAGGGCCGAGTTTGGGGGTGCCTGGTCTAGATCAACCTCCTGCCGCGCACGGGGGACAGCTAAGGGCTGTTCCTGCGCCCCCCTCCCTGGCCAGGCCCTCTCTTCCCCAGAGGTCCTGCCCCCTTAGCTCACCAAGATGCTTTTGTAGAGGGTGCCATTGTGCAGAGCCATGCTGACGCGGATGATGCGGCAGTCCGAGGGGAGTCCGCTGTCCGGGGCGGGGGCCGTGGGGTAGGCTGACCCACAGGATGCCGAGCGCCGGTGGCCACGGACGAAGGTGCCCCCCATGGCAGGGGGTGGGGCCAAGCCCTCCGGAGAGGAGGGAGAGGAGTTCTCTGGGGCTGTGTCCAGTGAGGAGACGGACGGCCACTTCATACGCTGGGGAGGCAGCGGGAGGCAAGGGTTAGCGAGGGATGCGTCCGGCTCAGTGCTGTCTACACGGGCCGGCAGCAGCGGGGGACTTCGAGAAATCTCCCCCACAGTTCTAATATTCACAACGATGCCCCTTTTGGCACAGTTGCTTCTTATGGGTCCTCAGTAGGTACCTCATTTATTTGTTTGTTAAATTTCCACAGATCCCAGGACAGTTAACAGCATGAAAAAAAGCAACATAAAAGCATCAACAGGCAGCTGCTGGGAGGGTAAGGTGGCTTCATTCCAAATCCAGGTACTTTTGAAGGTGGCTTACAAATAAAATGGAAACAGATAAAAGCGTCATAGGAAAGACAATTGTGAAAAAGCAATTAAACAAAAATAGGTAGGTAGATAAGATACATTAGGGTTGCCATATTTCCAGACGTGAAAATCCAGACAGAGCTGCTGATTTTCTGGAGCTTTTTTCTGCAGATTTTATCGCTGTTTTCATCCCTTTTGCCATACTTCCGGGTTTCCCTCGACATTTTGCTGGCTTCAGGAAAATCCCCCCACCCCCGGACGCCATTTTCCAGGCCCAAATCCCGGAAGCATCTGGGAAACCCTGGAGGTATGGCAGCCCTAATATAGAAACCAGATGAGAGATTAAAGGTATAGAAAATCACCGTAAAAGCAGCATAGCACCAGCCCTTTCCTTAAAAACTGATACTAAGCAGGACCCTCGTTCTGCTTACAAAGTGAAAATTCCCACAGAGCTCACAAATCACAGCTGGGAAAGGACATCGTCCCGGCCCCCCAACTCACCTGGGTCTGGTGCGGTTGCCCGTGGGGGGTGGGGGAAGCAGGTGGAGGCAGCAGGAGGTCTGGCGGGGCTTGCGGGGAGCTGGGCTTGTCCCAGCAGACAAGGGTGCTCATCCCAATCGAGGTGGCCAGGCTGGAGGAGAAAGGAGAAACGTCTGGTGGTTGGGAAAGGACCAGGAGAAGACGTTTCAGCAGGCGAGACCCAGCTCTACCGCGCTAGGGTTTTAAGATTCCAGCTGGACACCTGCGATTTGGACTCTCCTTCATGGGAGCAGAGGTTGGGTGGCTATTTGAGCACCAGCAGTGCTTGAGCTGAGATTGCAGCGGGTTGGGCTAGATGTCCCTCAGGGGTCCCCCTTCCAGCTCCACAATTCTATTATTTGGAAAGAAAGCTTCAAAATGAGAGGGCGGGGGGAGAGAAGAGGTGGGGCTCGACTTCCTCTTTTGCTGGAGGTTTCTAAAGTAGAGGACGGGTGGCCAGCTGTCATGGATTCTTTTCTGGCAAGGGGTTGGGCTAGATGTCCCTCGGGGGTCCCTCCCATCTCTCCCGGGCCCTTCCCGCCTCTCACTCTGCGCAGTGGGTGATCACCAGGGTGGGCTTCACGGGGCGGCCAGGGGTTGCTCCTTCCGCAGGCGGCTCGATTGTGCAGGACAGCTGGTAGCTGGCAGAGAGGAAGAGGGAGAATGTCTGCTTTAAATATTTTACTTTTTAAAATAATAATAATAATAAATTCCCAGAAGAGAAAACAGCAGCTGTGTTTCAGTCTGTTGCAGCAAAAACTACAGGACAGGATGCACCCTGCCCCCCATAAACCCCCTAAATCTGTTCCTGCATTGCAGAGCAGACTGGGTTTCGGATGGGATCCTGAGACCCACCTCTGGCCCTCGCTGAGTCGAGGCAAGCGCTGCAGCCATCGCTGGAGGTGCCGGTCGGGGCTCAGGGTGTAGTTGCGGCAGTTGGCCTGCAGGAGTCGCAGCTGGGTGAGGATCTCAAATTCCTATTTTGGGGGGGAGACACAAAGAAAAATGGGCATTAATAATAGAAGGTGCCCCCCATTTTTAAGGGGGTGCCCATTGCATGCTCCTCCCCTCTTCCAATGCGGCACGTACCTTGCGGTGCTTCTCAAAGTTGATGTACCCGTTCTGCAAAGAGAAAGAGTCAGAGAATTATAGATTTAGTCGAACGCCGAGCAACTCGGGGGGGAAGAGAGACGTAATTATTCCAGAAATGAGCACAAATGCATCCCACGAGACAGCTCCAGCCCCACCAGGGCCAGCAAAAGTGGCTTGCCTCCTGCTTTTCACAGAAGTACCGTATTTTTTGCACCATAAAACTCACTTTTTTCCTCCTAGAAAGTAAGGGGAAGTGTCTGTGCGTGTTATGGAGCGAATGCCTGCGGGTGACGGGTGGGATCTGCTGCAGTCGTGAGCAGAGGATCCATGGTTCCCCTTCCTTCCTTCCTCCCTCCGTGGTTATAAAGCATGGATCCACATGGATCCTCAGGATTTTTGCATTGGGCTACTCCAAACTCACTGTCAGATCACATGTCTGTGGCCACAGCATGAACCACAAAAATCATATATCCACTATTTCGTTTAGAATATTTTTTTTCTTGTTTTCCTCCTCTAAAAACTACGTGCGTGTTATGGTCTGGAGCGTGTTATAGAGCGAAAAATATGGTAATTCCCAAATTGCACTTGTTTTTGGAGTGCAGCCTAAGATCTCCTGATTTGCCCCAATGAAATTGGCTCGCTCATTCATTCATTCATTCATTCATGACTGCTGGGATTCCCACCCTAAAGTTCTCTCCCAGGGAAGGGACTCCCTGGTTGTCTCTCTGTGCGAGTTGCCGTTCCGTCATCCTCCTGCCAACCCACCTCTGCATTTGGAAGCAGCTGGGTCACTTCGCCGTAGAATCACAGAAGGGACCTTCCAAGGTCATCCAGCACACCCTACAAGGCAGCAATCTCCACCAAAGCCTCCCTGACAACTGGACATCCAACGTCTGCTGAGAAACCTCCAAGGAAGGAGAGCCCACCGCCTTCCGAGAGAGTTGAGATTCCTGCATTGCAGGGGGTTGGATGGATGACCCCCGGGGGTCTCTTCAAAACCCAAAATTCTGTAGTTCTACGAGTCTGCTCCCCTGCCGAACGGCCTGCCCGGGGTTGGCGTCTCCTGCCTGCCACCTGGTCCTCACCTGCAGCCTGTTCCGTGTCGCTGCGTCCAGCATCACCAAGTCCTTGAGGAAAGTGCCCAGGTAGGGGACCACGCCCTGCGGGGAAGAGATCGAGAGAGGAAGGAGGTCAGAGACAGGGAGACCTGCATTCCTGGCCCCTCGGCCCTAGCCCGCCTCCCCTCCTCTTGAAGTCTGGGTACCACGGGGCGATGCTCCAAAGATCTCCGCTGCTGCCTGCGCTGGATTGGGTCCGCCCCAGCCCCTCGAGGGTAGCCATCCTGTGGGGAGCAGAAGAGAATTCAGAACTGCATTATTTTAGGATAAATTGCATGGCGAAATGTGCAAATCGGTCCAAATTGCATTCAAAAACATGTTCAGTAGTAGGGTAGCAGGAGACTCCCTCGAAAGGCAAGCGTCTCTCCCCCATTGGAGGTTTTCAAGCAGAGGCCTAGGACCCTCGTACCTACGGGACCACCTCTCCCAGTATGCCCCACAGAGGACCTTAAGGTCCATAAACAACAACACCCTAGAGGTCCCGGGCCCTAAGGAAGTCAGATTAGCCTCAGCCAGAGCCAGGGCCTTTTCAGCGCTGGCTCCAGCCTGGTGGAACGCTCTGCCTCATGAGACCAGGGCCCTGCGGGATCTGATTTCTTTCCGCAGGGCCTGTAAGACAGAGTTGTTCCGCCTGGCCTTTGGCTTGGAATCAACTTGACCCCCTTCCCCTCTTTCCTTTTTCATTTCTCCTTCTGTGATGGAACTCCTATTTGGGGACTTCCCTGGCTTTTTTCTGGCCCACATAGGACCAGTCCGGATAGTTGGCCTTGGTGAAGACTTGACATTTTTATCCCCAATTAAGTTTTTGATTGAGTTTCCACTGAAATGAGGCTGCATTTTAATGTTGTATTTTAATCTTGTTTTTAAGTTGTATTTTAATCAATTGTTTTTATACCTGGTGTTAGCCGCCCTGAGCCCAGTCTTTGCTGCAGAGGGAGGGGTATAAATAAAAATTATTATTATTATTATAGAGGCTGGATGGCCATCTGCCAGGGACTCTTTCGCTGCAATTCCTACAAAGCCCTGAGTCTCAGACCATGTCCCGGATTTCGGAGACATGCAGAGGAACACTTGACACACCCCATCTGGTTTTGCTTCGGCACCTGAACGTCAATGTTTGTTTTCACGGGCTGTTTTCTTTCCTGTGTTCCCTTTCCGCTCGTGAGGAGCCGCCTTGGAAGAGTTTGTTGCCCGGAAAGTGAGGACTGTAAGCACCGATGGTGCAAAAACAAACAAGCCAAGTGAGAAGGTTGGCTCAGAGATGCAAGGGATTGCCTCAGGATAGGATATGCAATAGATTAGGAACTGCAATTCGCAAAAAGTCAAAGCCCTGAACATTTTTATGCCAGTGGGAAGCCGGTGTGGTGTGTGTGCGTTTAAAAGTCCACTAGACATCGAGAGCCAGGGTAGTGCAGTGGTTAGAGTGGCAGAATGCGACCTGGGAGAGAATCATAGAATCTTAGAGCTGGAAGGGATCCCGGGGTCATCTAGTCCAACCCCCTGCAATGCGGGAGTCTCAGCTAAAGCATCCATGACGGATGGCCACCCAACCTCTACCTTAAAATCTCCAAGGAAGGAGAGTCCACCACCTCTCATGGGAGTCTGTTCCACTGTCAATCAGCTCTTACTGTCGTATATTGGAATCTCCTTTCTTGTAACGTGAAGCCACGGGTTCGAGTCCTACCCTCCGGAGCAGGAGAAAACAAGCCTGCTCCCTCCTCCATGGGACAGCCCTTAAGATATAGTTTCCCCTAAAGTCTCCTCTTTCCCAGGCTAAACATCCCCAGCTCCTTCAACTGTTCCTCATAAGGCTTGGCTTCCAGACCCTTGATCATCTTGGTCGCCCTCCTCTGCACACGTTCCAGCTTGTCAACATCCTTAAATTGTGGTACCCAGAACTGGACACAGGATTCCAAGTTTGGTCTGACTAAATCAGAATAGTGGGACTCTCACTTCCCTTGATCTGGACACTAGACTTGATGCAGCCTAGAATCGCATTAGCTTTTTTTGCTGCTGCATCACCCTGTGGACTTATGTTGAGCTTGTGGTCCACCAAGACCCCTGGATCCTTTTCACATGCACTGCTAGTCAGCCAGGGGTCCCACATCCTCTATTTGTGCATCTGCTTCTTCCTGCCTAAGTGCAGAACCTGACATTTGTCCCTGTTGAAATGCGTTCTGTTAGCCTGGGCCCAATTCTCCAATCTGTTACGGTCATTTTGGATCCCGATTCTGCGGAGAACGTGGAATAAACACCTGGAAGAGGAGCCTCCGGCTCTGGCTGTAGTTGTCCTCCTCCGAGCAGACGGCGCTCAGCTCCTCATAGCAGCGGAGGGAGTCCCTGGAGGGGGGGAGAGAAGCTGAGTAGGGCAGTCTCAAAAGGGAACCCCCTCCCACAACTGCACCCCAGCACTAAAATACGACAGGGACAAAAGGTCAGCCAGGCCACCTTTAGAAGTTTAATGGGCTTCACCCTGCCTAAGAGGGATCAGGCTTGTGTGTTTGTAGGGACCTCCCTAGACACCTCTGCTGCATTGGTTAGCTGTGATTCTGGGGTTGGACTAGATGACCCAGAGGTGTCTCACCCAACCCTACAATTCCAGAGGGTGCCTGGCAGGGAAGAGAAGCGCTTTGGGAGGAGGACCTAAGGACCTGGGCAAGAAGAGGGGAATGGCCAGGGCAGATGGCTGCCTGGTTTTTGTTGCGGCCAGGAAGAAGCTCAGGGTCTCAGAGACGGGTGGGTGGGTGGGTGGGTGTTTTTCTGCGAGGGGAAGGAGCTCTGAAGCAGAGGATCGGGGCCCACCTGGATGTCTCCTCCCAGGTCCTCTTGAGGCGATGCAAAGGGGTGGACTTCAGTGCAGAGACGACGGCATAGAGAGAGGAGAAATTGCGGAGGAGAAAACACTCCTGGGATGGGAAAGAGAAAAGAAGAAAAGGGTCTGTCAACCGCCTTCCTGGGGGGGTTTATGCAAAGGCCACGCGTTTAAATCTAAACAACAACGACAAATGCAGCTTACAAATAGATAAAATTCCTGCATTGCAGAGTGTAGGGGTGCAAATATCCAGAGCGGGGGGGTCAGGTGGGATTGCTATGAGGAATTATGAAAAATGAAGCAAGCCATTGTGTCGGCAATGCGTTGACTGGGTTTGATTCATTGACAACAGTTTCTGATCGAATCCCCCAGGCCTCTCCACATCGGCCATTTGCTTTCTCTACACCAGACAGGCACATATAAGCATTCTAAATACACAGGGCAGTTGCTTCACCAGGCATCCTCAGTACATAAAGTTAGTAGGTTACTGTGAGGTAGTTTAATCTTTAGATAGATCTTAAGGGCCAGGAAGAGAGTTCACAAGGAGATGGCAAATACTGCCATCCTGTCTCTCCTGTTTATTCCTGTTTATGACCTCCGGGGTTTTGCTGAATGCATTCCTCCTTTTATTCCTATTTTATTTACTCTCAGATATGTATGCATGCTCAAAGTAGTCTTTGTAGTTAAAAGAATTTCTTCTGATCTGTCCCACGTGGGGTTTTTGAAATGCTCTGAGGAAATCTGATTGGTTCTTACGAACACTGTGTAAAAAGTTCTTTTGTGAATAAAACCACCTGGGCCAAGGGGTGGACAGAGGAGAATTATTATTATTGGCACCTCCTCCCAGAGTCTTGCTGGTCAAGCCTCGTGTGTATTTTATTAATCAGAGTCCAATCCTTGCTTGCTTTGGGAAAGCTACAGCAGAGGGCTGGGCTGGATGACCCTTGGGTGGCCCATTCCAACCCTAACCGTCCGATGGTTCTATGAATTCCATCATTCTGTTACGATTTCAGCTTAATCCAGCACGAAGCCGGAAAGGGGCAGAAGGAACCGAGACTCCCTCCTTGTGAGGAGGACCCACCTCTGCCACGCGGATCCACTTCTCCAGCAGCCGCGCCCTCTGCGCCGCCCGCAGCTCCGTGTCGCCCAGGCAGGAGGAGACGACGGCGTTGGCCACGCGGTTGAACTGGGCCACGGTGGCACGGACAGAGGGGCAGGCCCCCTCGTGGCCCCTCTTGTCCCGCTGCGACCACAGCTGGCCCTGGCACTCGTGGGGCACCAGGCGCAGGAAGAGCTCCTGCGGGGAGAGAAGAAACTGAAGGGGGGGAGGAAGAGAGGAGAACCCCCCCAAAAGCCCCCAATCCCTGGCAGGCTGGCTTAAAAGGAACCCGAAACCTGTGCCCCTCAAAGGCAGGCTGGGCAAATGGCGAGGGAATATCTGATCAGGAAGAACAGTTTCTGTTTTATTATTATTATTATTATTATTATTATTATTACTAATTTTTTACCAACCACCCAAACACAGTGAAAACCCCCAGGCGGCTGATACATTGGGTATACAATATTCAATAATATACGTTTTCAATAATATACATATTCAAATCAACCATATGTACACTTCTATATGCCTTAACACTCCTCCCTCCATAAGGTTTATTTAACTTTTAACATTTCAATTTCCCCAAATGGTTCGAACCTACCCAAATAATTCAATAATTTCTCAACATATTCAATAATAATATATTCAAATCAACCATATGTACACTTCTGTATGCCTTAACGCTCCTCCCTCCACAAGGTTTATTTAACTTTTAACATTTCAATTGCCCCAATAATTCAATATTTTCTCAGACCAATCCTCCTCTTTCTCACTGACCAAGAACAGCTTTCATTGACGGAAAGCAAAACCTCCCAAGTCTCCAGTCCTCATGCCCGAAGAGGTGGAGGGTGGTCCGTGACAGAGGGCAGAACAAGGGTTGTGGAGCTCATCCAGACCCCCTGCAGGACCCCCCCAGGCCCTCTCCCCTGCCCCCCCATCACACTCACAGCATCCTGCGCGGTGAGATGAGCAGCCACGTCTTCCGCCTGGAGCCCCAGGATGTAGTGGGGGTCTGGGGGCCCTTCGTCCGTGATGCCTTCGTCCTCCCGGGGGTCCTCCTGGCCTTTGGGAGCTCCCTCTTGGCCGGCTGCCAGGAGGGTCTTCTCGGGGTCCGATCCGCTACCCAGCGCCCAGCGTAGCCAGGCTCCCAGCTGCTCCTTCAGGCCAGCGTCCAGCCCCACAAAGTCCTCCGGGTACCCGTCCAGCCAGGAGCACAGTAGAGACCCCAGGGCCCTGTGGGGAGGGGAAGGGGGGGGGGAGTCTGTGACTGATGGGATCCCAGGAAGCCCCCCCCCCCACAGCAGCCAAGCAGAGAGGCCCATTATGGGAAACGGGCAAGTGGGATTCGAACCCCCAAGAGCCCTCTCTCCCTTTCTGTGGTTTCCAGCATAGAATCATAGAATCGTTGGAAGGGGCCTGCTGGTCATCTAGTCTAACCCCGTTTCTCTCCAGGTGTGTCGGCCTCTTCTTCGCCTTCCCTCCGAATGAAAAAGCCCCAAATGGATGGCTCAGTCCGTAGCTCTCAGGGTCGTGAGTTCCCACCAAGGGGGAAAGATTCCTGAATTGCATTTGACTACATTGCAGAGAGGCGCAGGTCAATTCTGTATCCAGGGCAGCTGCCTACCAGCTCCATCTGATATGCAGGATGAGACCCTACCTGCCCGCCGACTGTCTCGCCAGAGTGGTGCATGCCCTGGTTCTCTCCCGCTTGGACTACTGTCATGCGCTCTCTGTGGGGCTCCCTTTGAAGGTGACCTGGAAACTACAACTAATTGAGAATGCGGCAGCTAGACTGGTGACTGGGAGCGGCCGCTGGGACCACATAACACCAGTCTTGAAAGACCTACACTGGCTCCCAGTACGTTTCCGAGCACAATTCAAAGTGTTGGTGCTGACCTTTAAAGCCCTAAATGGCCCAGTAGACCTGAAGGAGCGTCTCCACCCCAGACACCTGGGTCCAGCTCCAAGGGCCTTCTGGTGGTTCCCTCCCTGTGAGAAGCGAGGTTACAGGGAACCAGACAGAGGGCCTTCTCGGTGGTGGCGCCTGTCCTGTGGAACGCCCTCCCATGAGATGTCAAGGAAATAAACAACTGACTTAAAACAATCTGACTTTTAGAAGGCATTTGAAGGCAGCCCTGTTTAGGGAAGTTTTTAATGTTTGAAGTTTTATTCTATTGAAAGCCGCCCAGAGTGGCTAGAGAAACACGGCCGGATGGGCAGGGTATAAATAATAAATTTATTATTATTATTATTATTATTATTATTATTATTATTATTATTATTATTTGACTGGATCCCTCTGGGGTCCCTCCAAACTCTCCCATTCTGTGGCTCTGTGACCTTTCCGGTTGCCCTGTCCTGAACCCGTCTCAGAGACACCCTACCCCAGACGGCAGGTGCAGCCTCCCAGATCAGGGAGTCTCTGGTGACTCACTCGTGCGAGGGAGCCAAGCCCACGTGCCCTGGCCTCGCCCCCGGCCCCCACCCCAGTCCACGTGCCTCACTGCCAATCCCTCCCGGGAGCCCACTGCAAGACCAGACGCAGCCGGCAAGCGCCTCGTCTCTCCGGAGGGCGTTTCAGGGAGGGAGTCGTCTCCCGCACCCGCTTCCCACTCAAAGCTCAAAGGAGCAGCCCTGCTTGACCCTCTCCTGACCTAATGTCCTGTCTCCAAAAGGGGACAGCCCAGGAGGACAGTCTCCCAGGCCAGCAGAAAATATCTATATTCTGCAAGCCGGGAGGAGGGGGGGGAATGACTGGCTATTTTTGTGTGCGTTTGGCTTTTTTTTGCTTAAACCACTTATTTGTGTTTTAATCTTGTATTTTTATCTCGTGAATTGCCCTGAAAGCTTTTGATGGATGATCTAGAAATCCTAATCCTAATAATGGAATAGATGTAAATCCTTCCTCCGTGGTGAACTGATGCCTGGTTTTTTATTTATTTATTAAAAATATATATGTATACCAACCTATCATTTAAAAAAAGAGGCTTACAACAAGATAACCAGGTAACTTTTTAACATGGTCTTGTGGAGAAAGAAGAAGGCTTTATGGTTTTATTGCTATAAACGGCTTTGATTATCCTTTTTGTATGACACAAAGCTGTACGAATATTTTCACCAAGGCGTAAACAAGCGGGATTTACTCCTGAGTAGACACGCGAGAGCCCCTTCGGGAGGTTGCAGGGCCACCTGTCCGAGATGCGTTCGCTGAGATCCCTGCCTGGCGGGGGCTGGACTAGATGACCACAGGGGGACCCCTTCCAACTCTACCCTTCTGTGTTTCTATGTCTGGGATTGCACTAACGTAAAGCCATTAAAAAGCGAGGCTGGAGACGGAGCTCAAACCCGGAACCCAAAGGCTCGCGGCGACCACTGTGCCTCTGAGCATGTGCCGAGTTCAGGGACCTCTGAGATTCCTGCACGGCAAGGGGTTGGGCTAGATGACAGCCAGGGGGCCTTGCAGTGCTACGATTCAAGGACCGTACCCAGTTCATAATCATAACACCAACACAGGCAGCCATCCTTCTGGTAGAGAGAGGAGAGAGCCCAGAAGCAGCTTAGGAATTAGCTCAGAAAATGGGATTTGGGCTGCGGAGGGTGATATTTCTTTTGGGGAGGGGGCTGTTATTAAGTGCTCAGGGGAGCAGGGAAAAGGAAGCAGGCACCCACTCACCGCTGAAGGTCTGCTGTTTCCGGGGTAGCGTCTGAACTCGAACCCACAACTGCCTGCAGCCTGTTGGGGGGGGGCGGTGAGAAAAACCAAGGGACTCAATAAATTAAGTAATCCTCCTATTCTCTCGCCCGGCCAGCAACCCGCCACCTCTCCACAGCCTCAGGCGGCTGCCCAGCAGGCAGAAACCCAACCGGTGATGTTCTGTTCTTACCATGAAAACTCAGCAATGTTAACGATGCCACACAAGCTGCACCTGCTGGGTTTCCGCCTGCGGACCAAACAAACAGCACTGCCAACGTCCGTCCCCCCCAGACCATCTCCCCTCCATTGCAAACCTCTCGAGCAGGAGCCCCAGGACCAGGCCGGTCGTGGCGAACGTCCGGTAGGTGGCCAGGAAGGCCGGCACGTAGCAGGTGTCCCCGAGCGAAGGGGCTTCCAGAAGGTGCCTGACCAGGCGAGGCAGCGATCCAGCCTTCAGCACCCGAGAGCGGCCAGCCGGGGACTCCGACACCCCCAGCGCCGAGGCATCAGCAGCCCCCGGGGGACCCGAGGCGCTTGGCAGGTCCTCGCCCTGTGGGGGGGGGGCAGAAATAGAAAGGGGTGGGCTCCAGTGACAAGGAAGGAGGCTCGGTTTGTGAGCTGTAAGTTGTGGATTTCTTAGAAGCGGTTCCCTGCACAGCCGGCGGGTTGAGCTGGATGACCTCTGGGGATCCCAACCAATTTTTCAATTTTATGTAAACAGAGGCAGCCTCCTCCTCCTCCTCGTCCTAATCTGGCCTGTGGCAGGTCATTCCCTTGCTTGGCTTACGCACCACCAGGGCCTCTAACTGTTGCACAGGCAGGCAGAAATTCAACAGGTGACGCTTCGCCAAATACCACGAAAACTCAGCAATGTAAGTGATACGCCTTTTAACGACGCTTCTCTTCCTTTGGCAATATACACCCCCACCCACCCCCCAGGCATGGGGCACGACTTACCCCAGAGAACAGGCTGGCTTTGTTGGCGCCCCCCGGCAGCCGAGAGCTGACGCTGTAGATGGCGCCTTCCTCCTTCTCCTCCCACAAGGTCACTGGGGGCTGCAGTGGGGGGAGAAAAAAAGGCATTTTAGCCCGTGTGCAATTCCTGCCCACCCCCCAAGTTGCCACCAGAGTGCTCCTTCATTTATGCCTATTTATTTGTGGGTCTGCGGCATTTCCGTCCCTCAAGCCTCCCCCTCAACAACCCTGAGAGGGAGGCCAGGCTAGGAGAAGGCAGCCTGCCAGGATTTGAACCCAAGTCCTCAAACCACGGCTCCACCTTGGCTTCTGACACCCACCCCATAAAACCCTCTGAGCCTTACCTTCACAGGCAGGCAGTACCAACGGGTGCGGGTGAGGATCCCCCCCTCTGCGGAGCCCCCTCCCGGCTCCAGGCAGCCCCCCAGGCGGAGGAAGACCTTCATTGGGGTGGCAGATCACCCCCCCTTTGCACCCCTCCTGCCCCCAGATGGAGAAAGTGGGGGGGGTGTCCTCTTTGCTGCAGAAGATGGGCAGAAAGAGGGTTGGGATGGGGGGGCCCAGGCTGAACTCCCGGCCCCCCACCCAGGCCTCGTGTGTCTTTCTCTCCTGCCTCCCTTTCGGTGTCGGTTCCTCTCCTTCCGCTTCGCAGGATTGGGCCCGGCCCCTTCCCCGCCCTGCAGAGGACTTCCCCAAAAACAGGCCAAACCAGATTCCTCTTCTCTCTCTCAGCCAACCCCCCCCCCAACAACAACAGGGCCTTTGCCTGGAAGCCCCGCGATACACCTGCATACCTAGGCAGCAGGCAGGCAGGCCGGAGTCCAACAGGTGCAGCTGCCAGCTGGGAAGGCGTGCCCACAACACCGGATCAAAGGTGCTCGCCTCCAGAGACGGAGCTTTGTCACCCGGGCAACGGAGCCACACAGTGGGTCAACAGAGAGCAGCAGGCAGACACGCAAACACACACACACACACACACACACACACACACACACACACACACCTGTCCCAGCCTGCACACCGGCAATGCAAACAGACGCACTGCGCCAACCCTGCAGTGAAGGCCGGCGGGGGGGGGAGGCAGCGCGATCACGACCCCCAAGCGGACCAGCCCCACACAATGAGGCGGGCGGGCGGGACTCCTGTCTGCAAAGGGGGGTCACCTCTGGAAGCAGCCGGTGGGGGTTGGACTAGATGACCCTGGGCAATGCTGGGATTGGCCAGAGGTTTTTAAACAGGGCTTTGTAAGGGACCGTGGCTAGGGCTGGGCTGGATGACCCCGGGGGTCCCTTCTATGGCTCGTGGGCACGGGCGAGGGAACTCTTGAACCCAGCACCTGCCAAGCATACCCGCAGAGAGTAACTCCTGCATGCGTCCCCCCACCCCAACAAACACCTCCCTGCTGCTACTGACCTGCTCAGGAGTTGGGGGTCCTCCGCGCTCCGACTCGGGGGTCCTGCTCCGGAAAGCGCTGAGGGTCACACCGGCGTCGCCTCCCCGTCCAGCAGGTGGCGAAGAGAGCGGGGGAACATCCGGACCCCCCTCCCCTCACGCCCGAGGGCAGCTGGGGGGGGAGAGAAGCAGGGGAGGGGGTGTTTTTCCCCAAGGTTGTTTTTTGGGGGGTGTCTCCCACCCTATTGCCCGTTTTCACCCTAAACCCTAACTGCAAACGCGCCTCCTCTTAAGGGTGCTTGCGACGAGGGTCCCACAGGCAAGAATCCCACCCCAAGACTTTGTTTTTTAAACACCCTCAGCCCCTAAACCGCTTGCAAGAAACTCTTGCCTCCTTCCCTCCGTTAACTTGCACGGGGTTGGAATGGATGACCCCTGGGGTCCCCTCCCTCCAACTCCACTCCAGCTCCTGCTGATGATGCCTCGCCCCCCCCTCCCATGGGGGCCAGCCCTCTCCCTGCTGGGTCTCACCTGGGTGCTGGAGGGCAGGACCCCATGGGGCGCTGCTGGGCTGCAGGGCAGGGACCCAGGAGTGCCCCGTTGCTTTCCCAGGCGCCGGCCAAGGGAGGGGGCAGGATGGAAAGTCCGGAAGCGGAGCGAGCTGGGAGCGGAGCCAGGACAAAGTGAAGGAAGGGGAAACCGGAGCCGGACTCCCTGGGAGCGGAGCCAGGAGGCTGCGGAAAGCCCGGGACTGGATTCCGCCTCGGGAAGGGAGCGGGAGAGGCCGAGTAGAGGAAGCCCTGAGCAGCCCCAAACCACGGAACTGGAGTTTGCCCAGGAATGGCTAGGGGAGAGCTGGAAGCAGAAGGAAAACCTGGAACCGGCCTCCACAGACTGAGGGTGGCAGGTGCAGAGCCCAGAGGGGAAGTCGATGCAAACGAGGCCAGCTTCAGCAAAAGCCTGGGGTGGAGCGCAAGGAGGATTGGGCTGGTGTAAGTTATGCCAAACACAGAACTGGATTCTGAGTGTGGAGCCCCAGTATTGAGAGAGGGATTGGTCCTCTGACTTGACAGGAGAGGGCGGGTGGAAAACGTGGAACCAGCTCGTGCAGGGAAGCTAGAGAGGTGGGCAAATTGCTGAAACAGCTGAGACTGCTGCCTGTGTTTGTGACTCCACAAATGGTGTGGACACATCCCTTGAACTGAAGATGTGGAATTCAGAAATATAACGATGGACACTGTTGAGAGCTATTTTAAACATGGGAAGAATATGCCAACATCCTACGCATCTCGGCCAAGCAATAATGTTTTCAGCAGGTGCCAAAAGCTGTACCAGTGAAGGAGCCTACCTGGGTGTCAATAGGCAGGGAGTTCCAACGCTCCATTTCCTTACAGATGCAGAAATGGAATTACGTGGCACCAGCAGCACTGCCAATTCTACCGATCAAAGTCGCAAAGCGGGTGCATTGGGGTCCATGCAAGACCCCAGTAATGTGCAGATCCAGCGTTTGCCAACCTGGTGCCCTCTAGCGGTTGTGGAACAGTATGCCCACTGGCTGGCCAGGCCTGATGGGAGTTGCAGTACACATATCTAATAAATAAACTTCCACAACTTCTGGGGAACACCAGCCTGGCCCCTTTCTCTTAACAATGGAGAAATGGCCTGCCAAGACGGGGTTGGACTAGATGAGTCTTGGGAGACCCTTTGCAAATCTACAAAGGGAACTGAGGCCAAGGATTCTGGTTGCGAGGACACAGGAGAAATCCAGTCTCCATTGCCCAGCCTTTGGCTGCAGCTTCGAAAATATATTCCCCTGGGAATCCAGTCCTGGGGAGAGAGATTCTGTTGTGTTCTGCATCCGCGTTTTCCCTTTGCCCCACAGCAGGATTTGGCCTCTCCCTCTCCCCCAGGACTCCTTCCTTCTCCCCCAGAGCAGGAAGGAGCACAATGGGGGTCTGGAAACCCAGTTTCCTGTCTCCAGGAAGGGGTTGCGTCACCCAAGCAGGGAGGGGCTTCCTTCAGCCTCTCCCTCCCCTCCCTTGCTGATTTAACACCTTCGATCCTAGTATCAAAGTGCACCTTTCCCTAGACCAGAGCTTTCCAAACTGTGTGCTGGCTGCAGTGCGTAGATGTGTCCTGTGAATGCTCATTTTTAATCATTGTTGGAAGCCACCCAGAGTGGCTGGGGTACAAATAATAAATTATTACTATTACTATTATTTTTGTAAAACTGAATTAAAGGTAAAGGTAAAGGTACCCCTGCCCGTACGGGCCAGTCTTGTCAGACTCTAGGGTTGTGCGCCCATCTCACTCAAGAGGCCGGGGGCCAGCGCTGTCCGGAGACACTTCCGGGTCACGTGGCCAGCGTGACATCGCTGCTCCGGCAAGCCAGAGCCGCACACGGAAACGCCATTTACCTTCCCGCTGGTAAGCGGCCCCTATTTATCTACTTGCACCCGGGGGTGCTTTCAAACTGCTAGGTTGGCAGGCACTGGGACCGAACAACGGGAGCGCACCCCGCCGCGGGGATTCGAACCGCCGACCTTTCGATCGGCAAGCCCTAGGTGCTGAGGCTTTTACCCACAGCGCCACCCGCGTCCCTGTAAAACTGAATTACTGTGTTGCAAAATGATGCACGTCCAAAAAGTGTGCCGCCAACAGGAAAAGTTTGAAAAGCTCTGGCCCATATTAATAGGGATGGCCAGCATGCCCCACTGGCTGAGAGCTGCGTGACAGGCAGGAGTCCCACTGGTATAGTTCCTGCTGGCATCATTCTGCTTCTTCACGCAGCTAACTTGCAGAATTCACTGGAGCAGGAGGCAGAGATGGCTTTAGAAGAGGATCAGACAAATCCACGGAGGAGGAGTTGGGAGTCCAAGGTTGGAGGTTCTGGACCCCAGTTGCTGGAAACCCCCAGGGGGAAGTCCTCTTGCACCCGGGCCCTGCTTGTGAGAACAGGACTCTGGACCAGGCTGAAGCTTCCCCTCTTGAACTTCCACCTGCACGGCCAACTTTAAAGTCACCAAAACTCCTTTCTGTCCTGAGTCTCATCCCACCAGGTTCCAGTAATGCCTCCCAGGCCATCTTGGCCATCCTTTATTTTAAAAAAGCATGTCCGGTGCAACCGGACCAGAGCTTCTGAAGGAATTGTTTCATTTGTTTATGTATCCTAGGGCGGCGGCGGCAAGAAGAGGGATATAAGATTTGGGAGAAACGTGAAATTAAGAAATGCTAGGATTGGGATTATTTGTGGTTTGGAGAGGGAGAAATATAAAATGCAAAGGGATTCATGGGTAGTGTTGAATAGTGGGTAGACATGGCAGACGACACAGCGATTTCTCCAAAGCAGCTCTTTATTTTTGTAAGCTGGAACAGAACTGAACAGCAAACAGCTCAGCCGGCCTGCTTTTATAGGCAGCCGGCTGTCAACATTGTAGCAACAACAACCCAGGGTTTCCCGCCTAAAATAACTGATGTGGACCTGAGTGAAAACTATCTACACTATCCCCCTGCTGGCCCAGGGTGAGAACTTCAGTACATAACAGGTAGCCCGGCCAAACTAGGGCTGTTAAGTGGACAGCAGAGACCCATGGAGAGCCATTGAAGGTCCTCAGCAAGACCTCTTGCCCCTGGTGTGACCAGAGACGGGGGGGGGGCAGATTTGGGAGGTTGCAGGGTAACTGCTCCAGGGGAGGGCAAGGGGTTTGGGGGAAGGAAAGGGGGGAGAAGGGCAGAGAGCCATCTTGGCGAGGGAGAAGGAAAGGCTGCCTGCAACGCTTTGGGCTTCTCTTCTCCAGAGACACAGGCCCTGTGGGGGCGCCTGAAAGCCCATGGGCCCCTGGCCAGAGAGAGGGGCAGGAGCCAGCCTTTCTCCACGAGGGTCCGCCTGCAAAAATGGAAAGGGGCCTTTGCCCTAACGAAAGGGGGGAAAGGCTTATGAAGATGGCGGAAGAATATGCTGAGATGCCATGAGAATGAAAGAATTTCTTGGAGGATGGAAATGTTTGCCAGATGGAGGGGGAAGCCATTGCTGACAGGAACAACTCCCCTCCTGGAGGAGGCAGGGACTTCCACTTGCAAAGTCATTTCCAGAGGGAAGGGAGGCAGACTGACCCTGCCTGCTGCCAGGGATGGCTGGGTCTGGTGTGTGTGTGTGTGTGTGTGTGTGTGTGTGAGAGAGAGAGAGAGAGAGAGAGAGAGAGAGAGAGAGAGAAATGCTTGCTGGAGGGCCAGTTTTGTGAGGATTTTCCCTTTCCTGAGGGAGTTTTCCCACTGAGTTTCCCTCTTGGCTGCTCCCCCTCCCAGCTTATCCTTCATTTCTCCTGCCTTCTCTCCATGTTTCTCTCTCTCCCCCCCCCCCCCAATTGTTTGGGGCCAGCTGGATTCCCCAGCCCCCCTTGGCCAGGCAGGCCCAAGAGGAGCCCAGGAGGCGGCAGGGCCAGGAGACGCCATTTCCCGCCCTTTTGTGAAAAAGGCGGGAATGCCATTTTGTTTCTTCCAGAGGCCCCAGCGGCTCCCAGAGATGCCATGGCTCCCCTGTGGGCCTCGGGGGTCCCACGCTCTCGGGGTCTCTCCTCCCGGATGAAGGAGGACGGCACCTTTGGTCCTCAGCTGCCTTCCTGCCATGATGGCTTGGCCTCCACAGGGCAGCCTCTCTCCTCGCCATGTTGCCCCACGGAGGAGGCCTCCCCATTGGGAGATGCCAGGCAAGCGGCCTTGGGGGATCCGCCAGGTTCTGCACCAGGACAGGCAGCAAGGAGGGAAAGCCCCTCTCTGTCTTGGAGGCCCAAGAAGAAGAAGGGCTTTATCTCCTCAGAGGTGGAGGGTTCCCTCAGGGGAGTTTGACCCCCAAACCAGCTTCCTTCGTCACCCCAAGAGTCAGCGCTAGGAGAAGGGCTCCACCTGCCGGCCTAGGGGAAAGGGGGGCTCTTCCCAGACAAGGCTGGAGAATCCCCTTCTGGCCCCTCGGGGTCCCAGGAGCCCTTTCTGGATGGCCCTCACTTGCCCCCAAAACGGGCTAAGACGTCTCTTCCTCTCCCTCAGGCAGTAGTTCAACAGGAGAAGTCGCTTCCACTCCAGATCCCTGCAGGTCTCAGGGGGCCACTGCAGCCCAGTGCAGGGGACTCTGGGGTGAAGGAAGGTGAGGACAGGTGACCCCACCTAGGCCCGAAGTCACCCCCCACTAAAGCAGGCTCAAAGCTTCTCAAAGCTTTTCAAAATCATTTTCTCAGCAGCTAAGCATCAGAAACATTGCGCTCTGCTGTAACAAAGGTAGAGAACAGTCCATTGTTCCTCAGGCCTTTCTCATGCCTTCTGGCCTTGCTAAAGAACCACACTGCAACCTGCTTTCTGTCCGGGAACCAGGCCAGAACAAGAGATTGAAACATATCTGAACATGCCGAAAACCCCCTCGGCTTCTCATTCCCCCTTTCCTGGGAAGAGTCCAATAGTCCCAAGACAGCTTTCTGTACATGCTCAGGAACCTCAACATGGGGCAGGACTCCTGAGGGAGGAGAAAGGGGGAGGGAACTGGAAAGGGGTATATATGCTTGTGCACATGATTGTGAACTCGTGCATGCTTTTTGTGAACTATCACACTTGCTCCTTCTACCAGTTCATGGATGGTAGAAATAAAAAGCCTTTTCTCCAAAACTATTCCTTGAGTGTCTGTTGACTCCCACTTCCCTTTCCCAGGCGCAATATTTTTCCCACCCGAGTGCAAAGCCTCATAAGGCTACAGGGGAACTGGATCAACTGGGGTCCTCCCAGTCCAGCCCAGAGAATAAAGAGAGGGAGCTCTCAGAAGAGGAAGCCATTGCGGAGAAGAACCAGACTTGGCTGCTCTCTGCTGAGGGTCTCCTGCCTTTCTTCCAGGCTTCCTGGGGGCTGCCATGGCCAGAGGAAGAGGCAGGCCCCCCACCCTGAATCCCCTGGGGGGCAGCCAGATCTCTTCTTCTTGCCATGGCCAGGCCTGCCTCAGTTTCCTTCCCCAAGGCCTTGGAGGAAACTTGGGTTGTGGAATAAGGAACCCCAAAAGGAGCTTAGGTTCCTGGCCAATGGGGAAAGGAACATTATATTGCATCTTTCCAGAGGAGTCCAGGCACTGCCTCCAAGGTCCAGGGACTGATCCGCCCTGGCTTCCTCCTCCTTGGAGGTCCCTCCTGGAGAAGGGGTCCCAGGTCTCTATGGGGCGAACGGGGAGAAGCGTCCCTGAGGCCAATGCTTTTGCCTTTTACGCCCCGGCCACCTTCCCTCTGGTGTTTATGTGAGCTCTAGAGATGGGATCACATACAGATCCTCCCCTTTAGGGATTCCTGCTCCTTCCTTGCCCAGGGAAGCAGCCTCTCTGGCATGTAGGGGGAGGTGGGGCACATTGATGTAAGGGGCACATTGATACACCAACAATATTCCAATTTCGAGAAACATGTCTATAGGTGTGTGAGTACAACAGTTGTGACTACGCTGCCCACCAGTTAGCTGTTGGCGTTTGACAAGAGTAGGTGTGTTTATAGTGCAGCCAAATGAAAAATTATGAGAAATGTAAAAGTGTTCCAACGCTGTTTTAAATTGTTAAGATTTAAAAAGACCAAAGGTAAGTTATTCCACCTAGTTATCAGGATTACATGTGATTTTTAAATAAATTCAGTGGTTTTATTAATAAGTGTTAATTTTTTGAAAATGTCTGTTTCGGGCACTTTGATACACTAAGACATGGGGCACATTGATACGTATAGAAGTGCCCTGCTGGTGTACAATTTTTGATGTTCCCAATCCTGAAAATAAAATTGTTGGAGATTTCCTACTCATTATATTTGAAAAGAAAAATACTGTTGTTTACTACATGGCCAAAATCATTTCTAAATATAATACAACTGATTTTCAAGTGTCATATCTCAGGAGGAAAACCAGGATCTTGTATGTTGTTTTGCAGTTGCCAAAACCAAATTTATCAAAGGGCTCATCTCTTTATCCTTCATCTCTTTACAGTGGTACATCGGGTTAAGAACTTAATTCATTCTGGAGGTCCGTTCTTAACCTGAAACTGTTCTTAACCTGAAGCACCACTTTAGCTAATGGGGCCTCCTGCTGCTGCTGCGCCGCCGGAGCATGATTTCTGTTCTCATCCTGAAGCAAAGTTCTTAATCTGAGGTACTATTTCTGGGTTAGCGGATTCTGTACTCTGAAGCGTCTGTAACCTGATGCATATGTAACCCGAGGTACCACTGTATACTTTTTCTATTGACTTCAGTGGATATAATGTACAATAGAAGCTAAACGTTCAGTAATTATCTTATTTGTTATAAGCCTTTTGTTTAAATTACTATTTTTGACTACCTAATGTGAGTTCTTATACTTTCTAAAGTTTCTCCAAAGTTCTTTCTTAAATGGATGTGTTTGAGGAAAGATTAATATGTTTTGATGCTTTGTTAAGAAAACCTGCCGTAAAGTCTATGATATATGTGAAACACTGTTAGTTTTGATACGTTATTTAGTTTTTAAGTAACCAATTGTAAGGCTCTCACAATATGATCTCTCACAATAAAAAGTTTTTTCATTAAATTTTTGTAAATACTTAACATTCTCATAAAATTTACACTTTGTATCAAAGTATCAAAGTGCCACATCCAATGTATCAAAGTTCTCTGTAGGTGGGGCAGAATGATACAAAACCCATTTTTTACTCAAGTCGTCATATTCTCATTATCTTCTAACTATAATTGTTCTTTTGATTGCTATTATAATATTGATTAGTTATGTCATGCATAAAGCAAAAAAAATTATTATTTGACTCGTTTTTGTTACATAAAATACGAGATTGAATTTTTCTGCATCAGTCTGCCCCGCTTCCCCCTAAGGAAGGTTTTCCAATAATAATAATAATAATAATAATAATTTTTATTTATACCCCGCCTTCCCCAGCCAAGGCCGGGCTCAGGGCGGCTAACAAGTAACAATAAAAACAAGTTGAATGAATACAACTTAAAAACAAGATTAAAATACATTAAAATATTGAAACATTAAAATATTAAAATGGAGCCTCATCACAGGAGGAGAAAGAAAAGGAAAAAAAGAAAGAGAGGGAGGGAATCAAATTGGCTCCAAGCCAAAGGCCAGGTGGAACAACTCTGTCTTACAGGCCCTGCGGAAAGAAATCAGATCCTGCAGGGCCCTGGTCTCATGAGACAGAGCGTTCCACCAGGCCGGAGCCAGAGTTGAAAAGGCCCTGGCTCTGGTTGAAGCCAATCTAACTTCCTTAGGGCCCAGGATCACTAGGGTGTTGTTATTTATGGACCTTGAGGCGCTCCGTGGGGCAGACCGGGAGAGGCGGTCCCGTAGGTACAAACTTCTTCGGATGCTGCAGAGAGGAGTTCCACAGGGATCTGGAGGCAGAGGAAGCCCTCCCCAATGCTGGGATACTGTTCTGGTAGATCCCTATCAGGAATGCCCCCCCCCTCCATCTAGTAAAAACATAATTTTTTCTTACCATGAATTTCAGTTTACAGATGGGGGACGACATTCCACCCTCCTCTATCTTCCTCCGCTTCAGTGCATTGCAGCATTTGTTGCCTCCAGTGGAGGCAGCTGCTGGTTTATACATTGACATGGGGAGCAACTTATGGGGCACTACCTTTGGCGTTGCTGTTTAGCCACCTGCTTTGTGTACGAGTGTCTTGCCTTTCCAGGACTCCTCTGGTGATGTGGCTGGCATACAGACACCTGTTTAAGGTGGAGGCGTTAGGAGGCATGATTCCCCCCTCTGCAGAGGACACTGCAAGTTGAAGACCCTGCCTGTCTCTGTAAACCGAACTTCAGGGTAAGAAAAAAGTCTGTTTTAAAAATTATTTCTGATTCATTTTTTGATTGTTTTAAAGAATTGTTTCTACCAATAATGTTAGTGTTTCAGGCTCATTATAAATCACATTCAGATTTACTTGTTTTTAAAATCCAGTCATGTATATGTAGGAGAAATTCAAAGATATTACCCACACATAAAAACCCAAAAGAAAAGGGTGCAGTCTCCAAGTGAAAAGATAGGCCTTTATTGAAATACAAATGTGCATGCAAAGAACCACATCCAAAACAATGTTTTTTTAAAAAATACACTTCCAAATTGCACATGTCATTCCTATTAACCAATCACAGAATCACAGCAATCTTAATCGTTGCAACCCAATGTCACAATAATCAACCAACCAACCAAAATCATTTGGCTCTTCAGATCAGCCCTCCTCATAATATATCATGTGATTACATATAACATTCAACAGTCCCCATAGAGTCCAACACTTTATTCTTTTCAGAATTCCAGAACTGACATTTGCTATGTACAGGACCTAAAAGCAGCTGGTTCTGTAACGTAAAAAGTCGGCAGGCACAGGCTTCACAAGGCAGCGGTCATCCACAACTTGATTGTGGATGGAGGAATTGACTTGGCATCCATGACAGAGACTTGGTTGGTCTCTGGACATGTCCTTGCCGCTGCTTGTCCATCGGGTTTCTCTTACGCACAGCAACCCTTTCAGCTGATTCCCTGGTGGCCCACTGGAATGTGGAGATAACCACGGCTGTTGACTGTCTGGCTCTGAAGCGCCCTGATTGAATGGAGCCCGGACAGCCCTGTGGTTTTCCTCAGAGCTGAGGGCAATGTAAGAATGGCTGAGACCTCTAGAGCACTAGTGGTGTAAAACTCATTCTGAATCGGACCAGACACGGTTTACAGCTCAGTGCCAAGCCTACCATCCTCTCCCCCATGCTTTTAAGGTGCACAGCCTGGGAGTCATTTTGGACTCACAGCTGTACATGGGGATGCAGATCCATTCTGTGCCCAGGGCAACTGTTTACCAGCTCCATCTGGTATGCAGGCTGAGACCCTACCTGCCCGCAGACTGTCTCGCCAGATTGGTGCATGCTCTGGTTATCTCCCGCTTGGACTACTGCAATGTGCTTTGCGTGGGGCTACCTTTGAAGGCGACCTGGAAAATATAACTAATTGCTATTTGTTTCTTGTTTTTTCCTTCTTTTTGTTTTTTTGTTGTTGTTTTTTGTTGTTTTTTTAGAATTCACAATAAACATCATTTTAAATGACCATCACATGCTTCTCAACCACGTAGAGGAGCTGGGAGCAATGTTATACAGTAGTTCCGCTCCGTCCTCCTGGGCCGTGTCCAGAAAGTGGTGTTGGGATCCTTGGTTCTCACTTGTGGGGTGCCTCAGGGTTCCATCCTCTCCCCCATGCTTTTCAACATCTATATGAAGTCACTGGGAGAGATCATCAGGGGATTAGGGCAGGGTGTTCATCAGTATGCCGATAATACCCAGCTCTACCTCTCTTTTGAGAGTCGCATGGACTGCAAGAAGATCAAACGTCTCCATTCTGAAGGAAATCAGCCCTGAGTGCTCACTGGAAGGACACATCCTGAAGCTGAGGCTCCAAGACTTTGGCCACCTCATGAGAAGACTCCCTGGAAAAGACCCTGATGTTGGGAAAGATGGAGGGCGCAAGGAGAAGGGCACGGCAGAGGACGAGATGGTTGGACAGTGTTCTTGAAGCTACCAACATGAGTTTGGGGTCATGAAGAGTCGGACACGACTAAACGACTAAACAACAACAATACTTGATTTTTTATCATGTTTTCAATAGTCTGTTGGGAGCTGCCCAGCGTTAAGAATTTTTTTAATTTTGTTTTGATTATGGCAGACCAACACAGCTACCTACCTGTATCTGTTGTTGTTATTATTATTAGTTCTTTAAACATTCTAAGCACTATTAGGGTTTCTCCTATTCATGAATTCTTTGATGGGAAGTGAGATAATCCTTCCGAATGAAGCTCTTTCCACATTCCAAGCATTGATAGGGTTTCTCCCCCTTATGAATTCTTTGATGGGAAGTGAGAGCATCCTTCCGACTGAAGCTCTTTCTACATTCCAAGCATTGATAGGGATTCTCCCCTGTATGAATATTTTGATGGAAGGTGAAACTAATCTTCCATCTGAAGCTCTTTCCACATTCCAAGCACTGATAGGGTTTCTCCCCTTTATGAATTCTTTGATGGGAAGTAAGACTATCCCTCCGACTGAAGCTCTTTCTACATTCCAAGCATTGATAGGGTTTCTCCCCAGTATGAATTCTTTGATGGGAAGTGAGTTTACCCTTATCACGAAAGCTCTTTCCACATTCCAAGCATTGATAGGGTTTCTGACCTGTATGAGTTTTTTGATGGCTCAGGAGATGGGCCCTTTGGATGAAGCTCTTTCCACATTCCAAGCATTGATAGGGTTTCTCCCCTGTATGAATTCTTCGATGAGCAGCAAGTTTTCCCGTCTCACGAAAGCTCTTTCCACATTCCTGGCACTGATAGGGTTTCTCACCTGTATGCATCCTTTGATGGATGGTGAGTTCATGGCTGTGACTGAAGCTCTTTCCACACTGGAAGCATTTATATGGTTTCTCCCCTGTATGAATTCTTTGATGGGAATTGAGATCACAACTCTGACGAAAGCTCTTTCCACATTCGAAGCACTGATAGGGTTTCTCCCCTGTATGAATTCTTTGATGGGAAGTAAGACTAGTCCTACAATTGAAGCTCTTTCCGCATTCCAAGCACTGATAGGGTTTCTCCCCTGTATGAATTCTTTGATGGGAAGTGAGAATTTGGCGGTTACTGAAGCTCTTTCCACATTCCAAGCACTGATAGGGTTTCTCCCCTGTATGAATTCTTTGATGGTAAGTGAGACCGTTCCTCTGTCTGAAGCTCTTTCCACATTCCAGGCACTGATAGGGTTTCTCCCCTGTATGACTTATTAGATGGGAAGTGAGGCTGTGGCTCTGACTGAATCTCTTTCCACATTCCAAGCACTGATAAGGCTTCTCCCCTGTATGAATTCTTTGGTGGGAAGTGAGCTCTGAGCTCAGTCTGAATCTCTTACCACATTCCAAGCACTGATAGGGTTTCTCCCCTGTATGAATTCTGTGATGGGAAGTGAGCTCTGAGCTCTTTCTGAATCTCTTTCCACATTCCAAGCACTTATAGGGTGTCTCCCCTGTATGAATCCTTTGATGGGTTGTCAGATTGCTCCTCTGACTGAAGCACTTTCCACACTGCAAACACTGATAGGGTTTCTCTCCTGTATGAATTCTTTGATGGGAAATGAGAGAATCCTTCCGACTGAAGCTCTTTCCACATTCCAAGCACTGATACAATTTCTCTCCACTGTGAGTTCTTTCGTGTGACGTAAGGCTATCCCTCTGGATGAAGCTGTTTCCTTGATGGGAGGTGGACTGGGAGCTCTGACAGATGTTCTCTCCATACCCTGAATATTGATTTGGTTCCTCCGCTATGTGGATTCTGTTGTGGTCCCCTTTGTTCTTCCCTTCCAATTCATCACCATCTGCAATGAAGAGAGAAGCTAATTAGAGCCTCACGAAGATTATTCCCCAGATTATTGAACGATGTTAATGAATTAAAAAATTCCTTCCAGTAGCACCTTAGAGATCACCTAAGTTTGTTATTGGTATGCCCTTTCGTGCGCATGCACACTTCTTCAGATACACTGACACCGAAGTCAACAGACCCTTATATATAGTGAGAGGGTGGGGAGAGGTATTACTCAGAAGGGTGGTGGGAATGGGTGATTGGCTGATAGGTGTGGTATATCTGTTGAAGACTGTTAAAGACTGCAATTGGTCTTACAGGAAAAAGCAAGGGGTGAGATGGCTAAAAATAGCTACATATACCATGTATAATGAGATAAGAATCCAATGTCTCTATTCAGACCAGGTCTCTCCAGGGTTTTAAGTTTGGTAATTAGTTGTAATTCAGCAACTTCTTTTTGCAGTCTATTTCTAAAATTCTTTTGTAATAAGACAGCTACTTTGAGATCTTGTTTAGAATGTCCTGGGAGACTGAGGTGTTCTCCTACTGGTTTCTCTGTCTTGTGATTCCTGATAACAGATTTATGTCCATTTATCCTTTGGCGTAGGGCTTGGCCTGTTTGTCCAATATAGAGAGCTGAAGGGCACTGTTGGCATTTGATGGCATACATAATGTTAGAAGATGAGCAATTAAATACAGTGGTGCCCCGCAAGACGGATGCCTCGCAAGACAGAAAACTCGCTAGACGAAAGAGTTTTCCGTTTTGGAGGTGCTTCGCAAAACGAATTTCCTATGGGCTTGCTTCGCAAGACGACAATGTCTTGCGAGTTCCTGCTGGGTTTTTTTCCTCCCCCCCTTTTCTAAGCCGCTAAGCTGTTTATCAGTTGATCCGATCAGCAGATAAACCGGTAAAACCACTAAAAGCCGCTAATAGCGCTAATCCGCTAAGCCTTCAATGGGCTTGCTTCGCAAGACAAAAAAAACCGCTAGACGAAGAGAATCACAGAACGGATTCTTTTCGTCTTGCGAGGCACCACTGTAGTCCTGAGATGGTATTTTTGATGTTGTTGAGGCCAGTAATTAAGAATGTTAATGAATGCTTGTTGTCAGGGAACTGACATCAGAGCGAGAGGCGAAGGGGAGGCTCTCTGATGATGCGGGAGAAGGACCCAGCAGCAGGGGGAGAAACAGCCCAGTAGAGGGGGAAGCTAATCAGCGCAACACCAGGGATAGAGCGGGGCAGATGGGGGAATCGGAGAGAGGGCTCCATGATTCTTCACTGGACGTCAGTGAAGAGAGCCCAGGTCCTCCGCTGCCCATGCCCTCCCTGCGCAGGAGGCTCCCGCGCAGTGAGAGGAGGAGGAGACTGGGTGTCAAACAACTTTTATGTTGGAAGAGGTTCAAGAAATGCCCACTGACGGATTCTGGCAGCGATTGAGGCAGCCACGATGAGAAGGGGCTGTGCAGTCAGAAAGGTTTTACAAGGCAAATTAGCCTAGAGAGGCACCAGTTTACGCACGAGTAACTCATACCCACTACACTTGTGATAAAGGAAGAACTGAAAATAATTAGTTATGAGGCCTTACTATTATTTTTACTACCTTTGTTGGCTGATATTTACTGATATATTACTTGGCTTTTATCTAGGATAGATAATGTTTGGCTCAGTCATGGAATTATCTTCATCTCCAAGGTCAGTCATCTCTTTGGTCAATAAAATGCAGACAAAAGAAAAAACAAAAACAACAAACCTGACAGAACTTACTTCAACTACCCTAAAAAATCTGAAGATGACATTTAAAAAGGCCTGGGTAGTTCAAAAAAGCCTGGTCATTGCTTTAAAAAGCTTGACGAAATGAAGAATATTCACAGAGAAAACAGTTGATATCCCTCCATTCAGGATTCACGGTGAGGATCTTGGAATCCCAGATGATGATGATGATGATGATGATGATAAATTTTTATTTGTATCCCGCCCTTCCCGACCAAAGCCACGGTCAGAGCGGCTAACAACAGGTAAAAAAATCATAAAATCACACAGTCAATTAATTAAAATACATTTTAGAATTAATTCAGAATCATATTAATAGCAACCACCAGGTTAGAGTTCTATGAAGATTACAGAAGGAGAGAGGGGGTCAGACTGTGCCCTGGCCAAAGGCCTGGTGGAACAGCTCTGTCTTGCAGGCCCTGAGGAAAGATGTCAAGTCCCGCAGGGCCCTAGTCTCTTGTGACAGAGCGTTCCACCAGATTGGAGCCACTGCTAAAAAAGCCCTGGCTCTGGTTGAGGCCAGCCTAACCTCCCTGTGGCCCGGGACCTCCAATATGTTTTTGTTTGAAGACCGTAAGGTCCTCCGTGGGACATACCAGGAGAGGCGGTCTCATAGGTACGAGGGTCCTAGGCTGTATAGGGCTTTAAAGGTTAAAACCCGCCCCTTAAACCTGACCCTGTACTCCAGCGGGAGCTAGTGCAGCTGGTATAGCACTGGGTGAATGTGATCCTGCTGTGAGGACCCCGTAAGGAGTCTGTCACGGGGCTGCCAGGGAATGCCCCAGAGCTGAGGGAGGGGGAAGAACAAGAGCCGTTAGAAAAGACAGGAGAGGGAGAGGAGGACAAGTAAGCGGAAGGAACTCAAGCGGCGAGGATGCCTCCGGATGCTGGAGACCATCAACACCACTCGACCAGTTCAGAGGGAGGACAGAGAGAGAGTCAATGCCCATTCCTTCAGCACAGGACAGAAGGGGGTTAAAATGTAGGGAACAAAGGAGGCGCTTGGGGCTTCCCAAGCTCCTCTGCTGGAGGAGGAGCCAAAAGCTCCCACTGCCTGGATCTCCTACCGAGGATTCAAATGCATGAAGCTATGTCCTGTACCGTGTAAATATGTATGTAAATAAAGACTGTAAATATATCTCTGAGTGAGCAGAGGTATTTCTTGCGAAAGGCTTCCAGACCCACCACAGAGTCCTGTCACGGCATTCTGTACCTGCTGGAGTTTCTGGGTCAGTCTCAAGGGCATCCCCACGTAGAGTGAGTTACAATAATCAAACCTGGAGGTGACTGTCGCGTGGATCACAGTAGCTAGGTCAGGGCGAGAGAAGTAAGGAGCCAACTGCTCAGCTTTTCATCTCCATCAAAAAAGCGAAGGTTCATCACACAGAGCAGGGCTCAGGAAGGTTTACCTTGCCTGGGTCGGTTCAGCCCTGCGAAGATCCCGCCATGGTCTGGATCGCTCATGTGTCTGCGTCTGGTTTCCGGCACCACGGAAGCGAGTCCCCGCCCTGGACTGGTTTAGTGCAGCAGGCGGGGACTCGCTGAGCGGGCAGCTTGGTTCGGGGGTGGCTTGTGGCCCACTTAAATGACCCCCATGGGCCGCAGGTTG
Organism: Podarcis muralis; assembly: GCF_004329235.1. NCBI lineage: Eukaryota > Metazoa > Chordata > Lepidosauria > Squamata > Lacertidae > Podarcis > Podarcis muralis. Next base: position 126,633,078 of record NC_041313.1, on the reverse strand, counting down.
CCGACCCCTGACAGAGGTATGTATGGAATTTCAAAACTGATTTTATGATCCAACAGGGAGTTTTACTGAGAGGGTCCATGATCCTACGATTCTCCTCCTTTACTTCCTTATGCAGAGCTCTTTGGACAGGATCCATGCCTTGTCTGTGAAACCTACACGCCATCAGCAGTTGCCTCACTCTGATTGGTCTAAATTTAAATTTATACGCAAATCACTTTCTTCAGTTTGAACCCCCCTCCCGTGTTCATGAGGAAACCAACTCTGTATTGTTTCATTGGTAACAGAAGAGGAAAAGTGACTATAACTCACACTTTATCTAAGCACAACAGCCGCAAGAGCTCCTGACTAGGCATTCAGCTATGCAATGTTGAATGCTCTCTGTTCTCTCCTGTTTCCTCATTTTTTGTTCCAGTTTAAAACATTTCATGAACCCAGAACTCACACACTGACCACTAACGATGAATTGTATGCTATAGATATTCCTGCAAATAGATTCTGCTAGTTTTGAGATATACAAATGGCATGAGAAGACTCGGTCTACATCAGGGGTCGGCAAGCTTTACCTTGCCTGGGCTGGCTCACTCTCACGGAGATCGCTCTGTGGGCAGGATCACGTGTGTACACACAGGACTCACCGAACGGACGGCTCAGGGGCAGCTGAAATGACCCCCATGAGTCGCTTGTGGCCCATGAGCCATAGATTGCTGACCCCTGGTCTACATATTTCATCATTTAGTGGTCCTATGATCCTTGTTTTTAAAAGCAAAAAAAAGTTATTCCAAAAAGAAAGAAAAAGGCAACACACGGAGGATGCAGGATTAGGATTCAGTTCCAGAAATTTGTGTACAGAAGTCTGATCCATGGAAAATGTGTAAAAGGAAGTAACCTTAAACCTAAACAGCATACAGCCTATAACTTTAGACCGTATTCAAGTTAATAGAAAAAAACAACAGCACTCTTTGTTCCATTTCTGTGGAAGAATAAGAACCAAAATTTCTTGTTGAAAAGTTTGTTTGCAACCTGTTTTCCCAAAGAAAACCCACTGTCGCTCATGATTTATACTCCATTGGGGGGAAATCAAAATTAGAAACAGAACTGTTAGAACCTAAAACTAAGACTTTGTCAAGGATGTATAACTTGCTGCTGAAATGGAATACTCAGGATGAAACGGTGAAATCTGCTATGATTAAATGGGCACAAGATGTTGGACATAACATTATGTTTGCTGACTGGGAACAGTTGTGGACCACAGGTATGAAATTTACGGCATGTAATGCCCTAAGAGAGAATATTATGAAAATGATATACAGGTGGTACATGACACCAGTCAAGCTTGCAAAAATCTATCATTTGCCCGATAATAAATGTTGGAAATGTAAGGAAACTGAAGGTACATTCTTTCACCTTTGGTGGACGTGCCCAAGGATTAAGGCTTTCTGGGAGATGATTTATAATGAAATGGAAAAAGTATTTAAATATACCTTCCTGAAGAAACCAGAGGCCTTTCTCCTGGGCATGGTCAGCCAATTGGTGCCAAAGAAGGACAGAACTTTCTTTATGTATGCCACAACAGCAGCAAGAATACTCATCGCAAAGTACTGGAAGACACAAGATCTACCCACCTTGGAAGAATGGCAGATGAAGGTGATGGACTATATGGAACTGGCAGAAATGACTGGCAGAATCCGAGACCAGGGAGAAGAGTCAGTGGAAGAAGATTGGAAAAACTTTAAAGACTATTTACGGAGATACTGTAAAATTAATGAATGTTAGAATGATGTTGGATTGAAACTAAGTGGTCTTTAGCTGTAATGCTATAAAGGAATATGAGAAAATGGGTATTAATAGGTAAACAAAATTATTCTTATAATATTTAAAAATTGAAGATTAAGATGAATAAAATGGGGAGGGATTTGCTGAAATAATACTTTGAACTGGAATACATAGAAGGAAGGCGTGAGGAGGTCCGGGAAATAAGTAAATGAAAAATATGTTATGACAGAATTGTTTTTTTTTTAAACTATTTTTACTTTGCATTTTTCTTTTTTGTATTTTTGTCTTTTCTTTTTTACTTTGTAATTTTTCTTTTTGTATTTTTGTCTTCTCTTTTTTTACTTTGTAATTTCTTGAAAATTTTAATAAATATCTTTAAAAAAAAAAAACAATTGCAAGAGCCAATCAAAAGTCGCGCCTCGGAAGTCGAAGAGGCTTCAGGAAGGGATTCTGTTCGACTTCTGAGGTTCAGCTGTATTCCTAGCTCAAAATGCCTGCAGATTACAAAGGCGCAGGCAGGAAGCAGGTGGAGGAGCCCAAAAAAGTGCTCCCCTTCTCCATCTCCATCCGCCTGCCTGCGTCCCCCCACCCCCAAACTGAGCAAGCCCTGATACCTCTCCGGCTCCTTCCATCCACGTCCCCAGCTCCACTCCCTTGGGACTCACCAGATCTCTCGGAGGTCCCTGGGAGGGAACGCTCAGAGGTTGTGGGGAGGGATGCAGGAGACAACCTGACCAGGTCAACCGTCCATCTTCCTCCTTCCATCCTCACTAGGTTTGCAGGATCCTTCCTGAGGAGTCAAGGAGCCAAAAGAAGCTGCAGGGTCCTGGGAGAGAGGAAGAAGCAAAGGGAGCCTCAGAGGCCCTGCAGGGATTCTCCTGCCTAGATATTCCCCTGCCCTGGAGAAGCACAAATGGGGCAGCCCCTTCCCAACAGAAGCCCCATTTCTAAACATCTCGAGTGATTCCAATTTCCTCTGTTTGCTCCTCACTCCACTTTGTAAGGCTGGCATGGTCTGCACAGTAGTGACCTCAGAGTAGATCCCATTGAACACAGTGGGGATAATTGACAGAAGTTGGTGCAAAAACCAGTCACTGTCCTGTCCCCAAGCCTGAAAACTGAAACCCCAGAGCATGGGCAGAAAAGAGCAGAGTAGATATTACATGTAGGTGCCCCCATGCTAGGTGCTTTGTATGGAGAGCCCTGTTCACAATCTTTGAGCTCTTCATCACAAGCCAGGCAGATGGTGTAGCCGTATCCACCTCTGTCAGGGGTTGCATGGGGACCAAATCTATACGTGGAAGCAGAGGAGCCGGTGATGCCACATTTTTGAAATATCAGGAAACTAATACACCCCTCCTCCTTAGATATCGTCTGTGCTTATACACCATCTTCACAATTCTCCAGTCCCAAAATGTGGCCCCCACCCTGGCATGGAAGCCATCAAAATATAGATCTTCCACATGTCCTAAATCTCTTCTGTTCTTAAGACACCAGGCATGTAGACCCTTTAAAAAAACTCCTGAGGTGAGCTTTGCACTCCTCTTCTGACAGGATTCCCAAAGGTGTAGGGTAGCTTGAGAGAACTAGTCTATTTTGAGATAACACCAATTTCCATTTCTTGTTTATCAAAACCCACAGACCCTCTGCTAGATTTTCTCCCAGAAGGTTTTACAAGTACCTATCAGGATAGTAAGGATTTTATCACAGTCGGGGGGGGGGGAAGGATTTTATGTGTTCCATGTCCTCTGTTAGTAGCACAAGGCACCCAGTTATTGATAATCGCTCCTCATTTGTCCCAGGATGTTGGGAGAAGGAGTCATTTATCCTTGCTTTAGCATTTCCTGAAAATACATCTGAAATTTGCTTTGACATTAGTTTGTCTACTTGTTTAGCCTGAATAGGGGAGAGACATGTGTCGTTGCATCTGGGACAGAGGAAGTGGTCTGGTTTTCCTGCTGCAGATGCAGAAGGGCTTTTCTTCTCCCTGTGCTCCCCCATGTGCAAATCTTCCCGTCTGGCTGCAGCCTCTGTTCACAAAAGTGACTTACTCCTCAGTCTGAAGGGGGTTTCTTTGCATGCCCAGTTTTCCTTTACCCAAAGCCCCCTCCCCAAAAATGAAGGCAGCATCTGGATCCCAAGGAAGAACAGAGCTGCAGACCTCCTGCGAACTGGCCCCCTCCCTGGCTTGGCAGAGAGGACAAGGGAGGACCAGTGTGGTGTAGTGGTAAAGAGCGGTGGACTCGTAATCTGGTGAACCAGGTTCGCGTCTCCGCTCCTCCACCTGCAGCTGCTGGGTGACCTTGGGCCAGTCACACTTCTTGAAGTCTCTCAGCCCCACTCACCCCACAGAGTGTTTGTTGTGGGGAAGGAAGGGAAAGGAGAATGTTAGCCGCTTTGAGACTCCTGAAGGGGAGTGATAAAGTGGGATATCAAATCCAAACTCCTCCTCTTCTTCTTTCTTCTCCCCCCACCGTGCATGATCTGAACAGGGACCCCAATCTCCCCATTGCACTCTCGGGGGGAAGAGAGAGGAGACTCACCGGATTCCAGGAGGGGCCCCAAGGAAGCTTTTGCAAAGGAGAGAGAAGAAAGCCACCTCCTCTCCGCTTGCAGGAAGGGATGTGGGAGGGAGGGAATTTAGCCATGGAGGACCTTGAGCCCCCTTCACTTCCTGTCCTCTCTAGGAATCCAGCTTTGCTCCTTTTAACCCTTGCAAAGCCGAGGGCACCCCCTCCCTTTCCGCAGTTTTCCTGCTTCTGCTTCTGCGCCTGCGCTCAAGGGGCTGCCCCCCCCCCGTCTGTGCCAAGGACTCTGCCCCAAGGAGCCCACATATGATCCAGACTAACCGAAAGAGAGACGGGGGTCGCCATGGGGGGGGGGTTACCTTGGCTCTCCCCCTCCTCCAACATGGAGGCTCCTGAATCCCAAGGAAAGGCTGGGAGGGAGAAGAGGCTAAAAAATGGCTCCATCAAGACACCCCTCAAAAAAACAAAACACCCTCCCGATCAGCGAGTGGGGGGGAAGAATGGGGGGGGGCTTCTCAGCCAGGAGATTCCTCCCCCTCCGAAAATAATCTTCCCCCCCCCGCCAAGCGGACTTTCCTGCTTCTGCAGCCCAGGAAGAGAGACAGATGAGGAAGTGTCCCATGCGAGGAATGAAACAGACACGCCATCCTGGGGGGGGGGAGGTGTGGAAGCCCCCCCCCGTAAAAGCACCACAGGCAGGAAAGGCGAAGCCCACTATTGGGGAGGGAGGGAGAGGGGCACATGCTGCTCAGGGGGCAGCCCCCCCCCCACTCTGGAACTCTTTCCCCCCTCCCAACTCCATCCCTTCCCTGCCTTTCCTGTCAGAAAACCAGTTTATACTGGGCTCTCAGAACCATTTGACCCCATTTCTCACCCCAGAGCAGGACCAATCAGAAGCCTCTCCATTTGAGAGCTGGCCAATCCCCTTTCAGATTCCCCTGGGCCTTGTCCTCTCCTTTGCCAGGTTTCCTGAGGGAGTTTCCCCCCTGAGTTTCCCTCTTGGCTGCTCCCCCTCCCTGCTTCTCCTTCATTTCTCCTCTTAATGTTCCTCCCCACCCTCAATGTCTGGGGAAGGGAAGAGCTTGGGGGCAGCTGCATCCCCCCCCCCCCATGGCCAAGCAGGAACCCACAGAGGCGGCAGGGCCAGGAGATGGCGTTTCCCTCTCTTTTCCGAAAAAGGCGGGAACGCCATTTTGTTTCATCTGGAGGCCCCGCTGCTCCCAGAGACGTCATGGCTCCCTGTGGACTTCGGGGGTCCCACGCTCTCAGCTGAAGGAGGGCGGCAGTTTCGGGGGCCAGCGCTCATGGGGCGTCCTCAGCCGCCTTCCTGCCATGATGGCTTTGCCTCCACAGAGCAGCCTTGCTCCTCGCCAGACGTCAGGAGTCCCAGGAGCCCTTTCTGAACGCCCCTCGCTTGTTCTTCCCCCTCAGGCAGTAGTTCAACAGGAGAAGTCACTTCCACTCCAGATCCCTGTAAGTCTCAGGGGGGCACTGGAGCCCAGTGGGAGAATCAGGGGAACTGGATCAACTGGGGTCCTCCCAGTCCAGCCCAGAGAATAAAGAGAGGGAGCTCTCAGAAGAGGAAGCCATTGCGGAGAAGAACCAGACTTGGCTGCTCCCTGCTGCGGGTCTCCTGCCTTTCTTCCAAGGGGGCTGCCATGGCCAGAGGAAGAGGCAGGCCCCCCACCCTGGGGGGCAGCCAGAGCTCTTCCTTTTGTCTTGGCTAAGCCTGCCTCAGTTTCCTTCCACAAGGCCTTGGAGGAACCTTGGGGTGTGGAATAAGGAACCCCAAAAGGAGCTTAGGTTCCTGGCCAATGGGGAAAGGAACATTATATTGCATCTTTCCAGAGGAGTCCAGGCATTGCCTCCAACGTCTAGGGACTGATCCGCCCTGGCTTCCTCCTCCTCAGAGGTCCCTCCTGGAGAAGGGGTCCCAGGTCTCTATGGGGGGAACGGGGAGAAGCGTCCCTGAGGCCTGCATTCGAGGCCAATGCTTTTGCCTTTTACACCCCGGCCACCTTCCCTCTGGTGTTTATGTGAGCTCTAGAGATGGGATCACATACAGATCCTCCCCTTTAGTGATTCCTGCTCCTTCCTTGCCCAGGGAAGCAGCCTCTCTGGCATGTAGGGGAGAGGGGGCACATTGATGTAAGGGGCACATTGATACACCAACAATATTTCAGTTTTGAGAAACGTGTCTATACATCTGTGAATACAACAGTTGTGACCACGCTGCCCACCAGTTAGCTGCTGGCATTTGACAAGAGTAGGTGTGTTTATAGTGCAGCCAAATGAAAAATTATGAGAAATGTAAAAGTGCTCCAACGCTGTTTTAAATGCTTAAAATTTAAAAAGACCAAATGTAAGTGTGACGTGGCAGCTAAAAATGCGGCAGCTATGTGACGCGGCAGCTAAAAAAGCCAATGCAATTCTGGGCTGCATCAATAGGAGTATAGCATCTAGATCAAGGGAAGTAATAGTGCCACTGTATTCTGTCACCGATGGAAGCGAAAGCTCTGAAAAGGCTCAATATGGAGGCCAAATGGCCGAAATATTGGGAAATTTTGGAACAAGAAGGAGACAAATTGAAATTGCAGAGTTTCGAGAAATTAAAAAACAAAGTGAGAGATTGGCTTCATTATTATCAGATAATGGAGGCATATAATTTGGATAAGAAAATTGGCTTCCAGGTGGAAAAATCAAAATTAGAAACAGAACTCTTAGAACCCAAAACTAAGAATTTGTCAAGAATGTATAACTTGCTGTTGAAATGGAATACTCAGGATGAAACGGTGAAATCTGCTATGATTAAATGGGCACAAGATGTTGGACATAACATAATGATGGCTGACTGGGGACAGTTATGGACCACAGGTATGAAGTTTACGGCATGTAATGCCCTAAGAGAGAATATTATGAAAATGATATACAGGTGGTACATGACCCCACTCAAGCTTGCAAAAATCTATCATTTGCCCGATAATAAATGCTGGAAATGTAAAGAAACTGATGGTACATTCTTTCACCTTTGGTGGACGTGCCCAAGGATTAAGGCTTTCTGGGAAATGATATATAATGAACTGAAAAAGGTATTCAAATATACTTTCTTGAAGAAACCAGAGGCCTTTCGTCTGGGCATTGTCGGCCAATTGGTGCCAAAGAAGGACAGAATTTTTTTTATGTATGCTACAACAGCAGCAAGAATACTCATTGCAAAGTATTGGAAGACACAAGATCTACCCACTTTGGAAGAATGGCAGATGAAGATGATGGACTACATGGAATTGGCAGAAATGACTGGCAGAATCCGAGACCAGGGAGAAGAGTCGGTGGAAGAAGAATGGAAGAAATTTAAAGACTTATATATAATAAATATATATAAAAAATAGGCCACTGTATTCTGCTCTGGTCAGACCTCACCTAGAGTACTGTGTCCTGTTCTGGGCACCACAGTTCAAGAAGAACACTGACAAACTGGAACGTGTCCAGAGGAGGGCAACCAAAATGGTCAAAGGCCTGGAAACGATGCCGTATGAGGAACGGCTAAGGGGGATGGGCATGTTTAGCCTGGAGAAGAGGAGGTTAAGGGGTGATATGATAGCCATGTTCAAATATATAAAAGGATGTCACATAGAGGAGGGAGAAAGGTTGTTTTCTGCTGCTCCAGAGAAGCGGACATGGAGCAATGGATCCAAACTACAAGAAAGAAAATTCCACCTAAACATTAGGAAGAACTTCCTGACAGTAAGAGCTGTTTGACTGCCAAGGAGTGTGGTGGAGTCTCCTTCTTTGGAGGTCTTTAAACAGAGGCTTGACAACCATATGTCAGGAGTGCTCTGATGGTGTTTCCTGCTTGGCAGGGGGTTGGACTCGATGGCCCTTGTGGTCTCTTCCAACTCTATGATTCTATGATTCTAAGTTATTCTACTCAGTAATCAGGATTACACATGATTTTTAAATAAATTCAGTGGTTTTATTAATAAATGTTAATTTTTTGAAAATGTCTGTTTCGGGCATTTTGATACACTAAGACATGGGGCACATTGATACATATAGAAGTGCCCTGCTAGTGTACAATTTTTGATGTTCCCAATCCTGAAAATATAAATGTTGGAGATCTCCTACTCATTAAATTTGGAAAGAAAAATGTTGTTTACTACAAGAGCCACTGTGGTGTACTGGTTAAGAGCGATAGACTCGTAATCTGGGGAACCGGGTTCGTCTCTCCGCTCTTCCACATGCAGCAGCTTGGTGACCTTGGGCTAGTCACACTTCTCTGAAATCTCTCAGCCTCACTCACCTCACAGAGTGTTGTGGGGGAGGAAGGGAAGGGAGAATGTTAGTCGCTTTGAGACTCCTTCGGGTAATGATAAAGCGGGATATCAAATCCAAACTCTTCTTCTACGTGGCCAAAATCATTTCTGAATATAATACAGCCGATTTTCAAGTGTCATATCTCAGGGAAAAACCAGGATCTTGTATGTTGTTTTGCAGTTGCCAAAACCAAATTTATCAAAGGGCTCATCTTCCTGGTAATTAGAGTTGTTTGACAGTGGACTGGTCTCCCTCTGGAGTTTGTGGTCTCTCCTTCACTGGCGATTTTTGAGAAGAGGGTGGATGGCCATCTCTCATGGATGCTTGAAATGAGATTCCTGTGTTGCAGAGGGTTGGACTGGATGACCCCAGGGTACTTGCAACTCTTGTAGGGACGCGGGTGGCCCTGTGGTCTAAACCACTGAGCCTCTTGGGCTTGCTGATCGGAAGGTCGGCGGTTCAAATCCCCACGATGGGATGAGCTCCCATTGCTCTGTCCCAGCTCCTGCCAACCTAGCCATTCGAAAGCACACCAGTGCAAGTAGATAAATAGGTACCACAGCAGTGGGAAGGTAAACGGTGTTTCTGTGCGCTCTGGCACTCGTCACGGTCCTCCGTGTGCCAGTAGTGGTTTAGTCATGCTGTCCACATGACTCGGAAAGCTGTCTGTGGACAAACGACAGCTCCCTCAGCCTGAAAGCGAGATGAGCGCTGTAACACAGTCTCCTTTGACTTAAACGTCCAGAGGTCCTTTACCTTTTATTTTACTTGCAACTCTACAATTCTACTGCAAGAAGATCAAACCTCTCCATTCTGAAGGAAATCAGCCCTGAGTGCTCATTGGAAGGTCAGATCGTGAAGCTGAGGCTCCAGTACTTGGGCCACCTCATGAGAAGAGAAGACTGCCTGCAAAAGACCCTGATGTTGGGAAAGATTGCAGGCACAAGGAGAAGGGGACGACAGAGGATGAGATGGTTGGACAGTGTTCTCAAAGCTACAAACATGAGTTTGAGCAAACTGCGGGAGGCAGTGGAAGACAGGAGTGCCTGGCGTGCTCTGGTTCAGGGGGTCACGAAGAGTTGGACACGACTAAACAACAACAACGCTTGATGTTTTATCATGTTTTCAATATTCTGTTGGGAGCTACCCAGCGTATCTGTGGAACACCAGCCAGATGGGGAGGGTACAAGTAATAAATTATTTAAAAAAAAAATTCTTCCAGTAGCACCTTAAAGACCAACTAAGTTTATTCATGCATGGTATCTGAAGTAGTGTACATGCACACGAAAGCTCATACCAATAGCAAACTTTTTTATTTCGTTTCGATTATGGCAGATCAACATGGCTACCTACCTATATCTGTTGTTATTGTTGTTTCTTCTTTAAACATTGCAAGCACTGTTAGAGTTTCTCCCCTGTATGAATTCTTTGATGGGAAGTAAGACTATCCCTCCGACTGAAGCTCTTTCTACATTCCAAGCATTGAAAGGGTTTCTCCCCTGTATGAATTCTTCGATGAGAAGCGAGTTTCCCCCTCTCACGAAAGCTCTTTCCACATTCCAAACATTGATAGGGTTTCTCACCTGTATGAATTCTTCGATGAGAAGCGAGTTTTCCCCCCTCACGAAAGCTCTTTCCACATTCCAAGCATTGATAGGGTTTCTCACCTGTATGAATTCTTCGATGAGAAGTGAGTTTTCCCCCCTCATGAAAGCTCTTTCCACATTCGAAGCATTGATAGGGTTTCTCACCTGTATGAATTCTTCGATGAGAAGTGAGTTTTCCCCCCTCACGAAAGCTCTTTCCACATTCCAAACATTGATAGTGTTTCTCACCTGTATGAATTCTTCGATGAGAAGCGAGTTTTCCCCCCTCACGAAAGCTCTTTCCACATTCCTGGCACTGATAGGGTTTCTCACCTGTATGAATTCTTTGATGGGAAGTGAGAGAGTTGCTCCGACTAAAGCTCTTTCCACATTCGAAGCATTTATATGGTTTCTGACCTGTATGAATTCTTTGATGGGAAGTGAGATTGGCCCTCTGAGTGAAGCTCTTTCCACACTCATAGCACTGAAAAGGTTTTTCCCCTGTATGAATTCTTTGATGGGAAGTGAGGTTTCTCCTCCGACTGAAGCACTTTCTGCATTGCAAACACTGATAGGGTGTCTCCCCTGTATGAATTCTTCGATGGGAAGTGAGTTTTCCACTCTCACTAAAGCTCTTTCCACATTCCAAGCACTGATAGTGTTTTTCCCCTGTATGAATTCTTTGATGGAACGTGAGAGAGTTGCTTCGACTAAAGCTCTTTCCACATTCGAAGCATTTATATGGTTTCTGACCTATATGAATTCTTTGATGGGATGTGAGCTGTGAGCTCAGTCTGAATTTCTTTCCGCATTCCAAGCACTGATAGGGTTTCTCCCCTGTATGAATTCTGTGATGGGAAGTGAGAGTATCCTTCCGACTGAAGCTCTTTCTACATTCCAAGCATTGATAGGGTTTCTCCCCTGTATGAATTCTTCGATGGGAAGTGAGAGCATCCTTCCGACTGAAGCCCTTTCCACATTCCAAGCACTGATGCAATTTCTCACCACTGTGAGTTCTTTCGTGTGAAGTAAGGCTATGCTTCCAAATGAAGCTGTGTCCTTGATAGGAGGCGGACTGGGAGCTCTGACGGATGTTCTCTCCATACCCTGAATATTGATTTGGCTCCTCCGCTATGTGGATTCTGTTGTGCTCCCCTTTGTTCTTCCCCTCCAATTGATCACCATCTGCAATGAAGAGAGAAGCTAATTAGAGCCTCAGGAAGAAATGAAGCACCAGATTAATGAACAATGTTAATGAATTAAAAAATTCCTTCCAGTAGCACCTTAGAGACCAATTAAGTTTGTTGTTAGTATGAGCTTTTGTGTCATGCACACTTCTTCAGACACACTGAAACAGAAGTCACCAGAGCCTTATATATGGTGAGAGGGTGGGGAGAGGTATTTCTCATAAGGGTGGTGGGAATGGGTGATTGGCTGATAGGTGTGGTAAACCTGTTGATGACTGTTAATGACTGCAATTGGTCTTACAGAAAAAAGCAAGGGGTGAGATGGCTAAAAATAGCTACATATACCATGTATAATGAGACAAGAATCCAATGTCTCTATTCAGACCAGGTCTCTCCAGGGTTTTAAGTTTGGTAATAAGTTGCAATTCAGCAACTTCTCTTTCCAGTCTATTTCTGAAATTCTTTTCTAATAAGACAGCTACTTTGAGATCTTGCATAGAATGTCCTGGGAGATTGAAGTGTTCTCCTACTAGTTTCTCTATCTTGTGATTCCTGATATCAGATTTATGTCCATTTATCCTTTTGTGTTGGGTTTGGCCTGTTTGTCCAATACAGAGAGCTGAAGGGCACTGTTGGCATTTGATGGCATACACAATGTTAGAAGAAGAGCAATTAAATAGTCCTGAGATGGTATGTATCACAGGCACAAGAGAGATTTAAGTGGATAGGAGTTTAGGAAATGTTGTTAGAAATTTGCCATGAAGATGTTGGCATACTGTGGGGCCATGCGGGGGCCCATTGCTGTGCCGCTGATCTGGAGGAACAGGTCGTCACCAAATTTGAAGTTGCTGTGGGTAAGGACCAAATGGCAGAGTTGGGTAGCAAAGTCCGCTGTTATTTTATCTGAAATGGTGTTCCTTATAGCTTGTAAACCATCGTTGTGTGGGATGTTAGTATACAGAGATTCCACATCCATAGTGGCTACTATAGTATTGTTAGGAAGATTATTCAAATCTGTGGTGTCACATACGTAGCTGGGATCACTGATGGCATATGGTTTCAGGACAGAGTCCATATAATCGGAAACACCCACAGTAATAGTGCCAATACCTGAGATGATGGGGCGTCCTGGATTTCCTGGTTTGTGTATTTTAGGTAGAAGATAGAAAGTTCCTGGTTGAGGTTCTGCTGGTGTGTTTGTGAGGATCTGTTCTTGCATGTGTGGAGGTAGTTCCTTAACAATCTTGTTCAGTACTTTGTTATATTATTTTGTGGGGTCTGAGTCCAATTTTATGTAAAAGGCGGTATTAGAAAGTTGTCTGTGAGCCTCCTGGATGTAATCAGTTTTGTTCATGATGACGACGACAGCTCCACCCTTGTCCGCCTCTTTAGTTATAATGTCTGGGTTGTTCCTGAGATTATCTATGGCTCTCCTTTCAGCATGGTTTAGATTTTGTTGTAAGCGATGGTGTTTTCTGGTCACATCCGTTTGGATTCTGTGGCGGAAGCCCAGTGCAAAAATCCTGAGGATCCATGCGGCTCTGTGCTATGTAACCACGTTTTTGCACCATTGTGGCCCCACGAAACAGTGATTTTTTTGGTTCAGGCTGTAGCCATGGACATGCTATGTAATCTGATGGTGAATTTGGGTTGACCCAATATAAAAATCCTGAGGATCCATAGACTTTTACCTCCCCCCTCCCAGGCAGCCTACTTTATCGCTAGCATCCCTTATCTCCCTCCTGACCCCTTACCGATCAGCTGCTTCCTTTCAACACTCCCTTCCCTCTTGTTGCCTTAGTGTCTTTTCCTTAGCTGGAGCAGTTCTTTGCTCCTCCCTTTCTTCTAATTACTCTCCTCATTGCTTTAGTCTTCCTGTCTCCTTGCAAGTTTGCTGTCTTTACCTCCCTCCTCCTGGGCAGCCTTCTTTATTGCTAGCATCCCTTATCTCGCTCCCGATTGCTTGCCGATCAGCGGCTTTGTTTCAACACCCACTTCCCTCTTTCAAAAAAAAGGGGGGAAAAGCATGATCTGCGTTTTGCCCCTGGGCAATTCGGCTCCAAGGACCACGCATTCGCCCCATAAGACACACAGACATTTCCCCTTACTTTTTAGGAAGAAAAAACTGCGTCTTATGGAGCAAAAAATACGGTAATTAAAATACATTCTAGAATCAATTCAGAATGAAATTAATGGCAACCATTGGGTTAGAGTTCTATGAAGATTACAGAAGGAGAGAAGGGGTCAGACTGTCCATGATCCCAGGATTCTCCTCCTTTACTTCCTTAGGCAGAACTCTTTGGTCAGGATCCATTAACATCCATGCCTTGTCTGTGAAACCTACACCCCATCAGCAGTTGCCTCAATCTGATTGGTCTAAATTTAAATTTATAAATAAATCACTTTCTTCAGTTTGAACCCCTGTCCTGTGTTCATGAGGAGACCAACTCCGTATAATTTCATTGGTAACAGAAGAGGAAAAAATACTATTAATCACATTTAATCTAAACACAACAGCCGCAAGAACTCCTGACTAGGCATTCAGCTATGCAATGTTGAATGCTCTCTGTTCCCTCCTGTTTCCCCATTTTTTGTTCCAGTTTAAAACATTTCATGAACACAGAACTCACACACTGACCACTAACGTTGAATTGTATGTTATAGATATTCCTGCAAATAGATTCTGCTAGTTTTGAGATATACAAATGACATGAGAAGACCCGGTCTACATCAGGGGTCGGCAAGCTTTACCTCGCCTGGGCTGGTTCACTCTCACGGAGATCGCTCTTTGGGCAGGATCAAGTGTGTACACACAGGACTCACCGAACGGACGGCTCGGTTTGGGGGCAGCTCAGTTAAATGACCCCTGTGAGCCGCTTGCGGCCCATGGGACATAGATTGCCGACCCGTGGTCTACATATTTGCATCGTTTAGTGGTCCTATGATCCTTGTTTTTAAAAGCAAATAAAAGTTATTCCAAAAAGAAAATAAAAAGGCAACACACGGAGGACGCAGGATCAGGATTCGGTTCCAGAGATGTGTGTGGATAAGCCTGATCCATGGACTATACGACTGTTTTCCTAGCTCAAAACGCCTGCAGATTACAAAGGCGCAGGCAGGCAGGCAGGTGGAGGAGCCCAATAAACTGCTTTCCTTCTCCATCTCCATCTGCCTGCCTGCCTGCCTCCCCCGACCCCCAAGCTGAGCAAGCCCTGATACCTCTCTGGCTCCCTCCATCCAGGTCCCCATTTTCACTCCCCTGGGACTTACCAGATCTCTCGGAGGTCCCTGGAAGGGAATGCTCTGAGGCTGTGAGGAGGGAAGCAGGAGACAACCTGACCAGGTCAACCGTCCATCTTCCCCCTTCCATCCTCGCTAGCTTTGCAGGATCCGTCTCTTTCATCCTTCCTGAGGAGTCAAGACGCCAAAACAAGCTGCAGGGTCCTGGGAGAGAGGAAGAAGCAAAGGGAGCCTCAGAGGCCCTGCAGGGATTCTCCTGCCTAGATATTCCCCTGCCCCTGGAGAAGCACAAATGGGGCAGCCCCTTCCCAACAGAAGCCCCATTTCTAAACATCTCCAGTGATTCCCATTTCCTCTGTTTGCTCCTCACTCCACTTCGTAAGGCTGGCATGGTCTGCACAGTAGTGACCTCAGAGTAGATCCCATTGAACACAGTGGGGATAACTGACAGAACTTGGTACAAAAACCAGTCACCGTCCTGTCCCCAAGCCTGAAACCTGCAACCCCAGAGCATGGGCAGAAAAGAGCAGAGTAGATATTACATGTAGGTGCCCCCATGCTAGGTGCTTTGTATGGAGAGCACCGTTGACACACTTTAGAAGCCTCTCATTGCAAGCCAGGCAGATGTTGTGCCCGTATTTAATAATAATAATAATAATAATTTATTATTTATATCCCGCCTCTGTCAGGGGTTGCATGGGGACCAAATCTTTGGGGAAGATTTGAGGATACAATTTGCTGTCCCCCCCCCCCGAGCTCCTGAATTTACATGTAGTTTATTGGATCCTGAAGCCTGGACCACCATTCCTAAGTACTTATAGTTTAAGACTTGTTCTAGTTTATGGCCTTGGAGTTTCCAGCTTCTAAGCTTTGGTTATTCCCCGAAAGCGATAATTTAACTCACGGTGTTATATCTAGTGGACTGGATCTGGAGCACAAAGGGTCAAGATTTGCTTGCATGAGGCCTTTGCTCCTTCTTCAGACTTATCAGTCAGGAACGTAAGAGGTCAAATCTGGAGAGTATTTCATTCTGGGCATCTTGTGGCAGAGCACAGAAGGAGTGTAATAAATTCTTTTCAGTTCTGTCAATGAGGTCATTTTCCAGATTCCTCAAGTACAAGGACCCTGGGGTGTCTGAGTTATCGGGGCCTGGTAGGGTCCCCAGGATCTCCTGCAATGCTTTTACAAAGTTTTGGTAGAAGAATATTCCCAGATAAAACAAGAGATACCCCCCCACACACACACATTGATAGTTTTCCATTCAAGAAGAGTTGTGGGTATGTTAAAATCTCAGACGCTGTAGCTGGCGCTATTGGGCTCCCTCAAAATTGCAGAGGTTTGTCCTGCAGAGATCTGTATGGAATTTAAGAACTGATCTGATGATCCAGCAGGGAGCCTTACCAGAGAGTCCAGGATCCCACACTTCACCCCCTTGACTTCCTCCTGCAGAGCTCTCTGGTCAGGATCCAGCAACGCCCAGTCTTTGTGTGTGAAATGAAAAGCTACGTCTTCAAAACACACTGGACCCTAAGAGAGAAAGGGAGAATGAAGATGATCTTCTACACATTGCTCTGTTCTTTTCTGCCTCTTAATAGCTGCGCTGTTTTAATTCTATTCTTTTCCTGCATGCTTATTTCAACATTTTAATGGAACAATTTTAATGATGGGTATTAATCTTTGTGAGAGCTGGACCATAAAAAAAGGCTGATTGCCGAAGAATTGATGCTTTTGAATTCTGGTGCTGGAGGAGACTCTTGAGAGTCCCATGGACTGCAAGAAGATCCAACCTATCCATTCTTAAGGAAATCAGCCCTGAGTGCTCACTGGAAGGACAGATCCTGAAGCTGAGGCTCCAATACTTTGGCCACCTCATGAGAAGAGAAGACTCCCTGGAAAAGACCTTGATGTTGGGAAAGATGGAGGGCACAAGGAGAAGGGGACGGCAGAGGACGAGATGGTTGGATAGTGTTCTCGAAGCTACAAACATGAGTCTGACCAAACTGCGGGAGGCAGTGGAAGACAGGAGTGCCTGGCGTGCTCTGGTCCAGGGGGTCACAAAGAGTCAGGCACGACTAAACAACAATTAATCTTTGTGTAAATGGGGGAATTCCACACTGTAATAATTTTATGATTATGATTATACGGCACTCATCTTCACATAATTCTTCAAAGTGTTCCCATTTTCCAGATGGAAGGACCTCCTCTCTCAGCATCTGGTGTGGTGGACTCCCCCCCCCCCAACCTCCTCAAGCCAACTTCAGGGGGCACCAGGAGGGGGAGGAGAGGGAAAGCCCCATTGTGCATTGTGAGGGGGGGAATGGTTGGTTAGTTGGCCTCCATCTGTCGTGAGAGACCATGGAAGAGAGTGCCTTTGGGAGTGAGATCCAGCTGTTGGAAGGTAACAGCGCCAGCCGTGGGTGTGGAGAGCGACAGGAGAGAGACATGTGTTGTTGCATCTGGGACAGAAGAAGTGGTCTGGTTTTGCTGCTGCAGATGCAGAAGGGCTTTTCTTCTCTCTGTGCTCAAAGCCCCCTCCCCCAAAAGGAAGGCAGCATCTTTATCCCAAGGAAGAACAGAGCTGCAGACCTCCTGAGAACTCGCCCCCTCCCTGGCTTGGCAGAGAGGACAAAGAGGACCCTCTGCTTTCTGACTTGGGGGTCTCCCCCCATCAGGAATGATCTGAATAGGGACCCCCATGCCCCCTCCCTGCACCCCTGGGACCCCTGAGGGGAAAGAGAGGAGACTCACCGAGGAAGATTTTGCAAAGGAGAGAAAACAAAGCAACCTCCTCTCTGCTTGCAGGAAGGGATGTGGGAGGGAAGGATTTTGGCATGGAGGACCTTGACCCCCCCTCCCGCTTCACTGCCCGCCCTCTATAGAAATCCAGCTTTGCTCCTTTTAACCCTTGCAAAGCCGAGGGCACCCCTCCCTCCCCCTACCTGCTGTTTTCCTACTTCTGCGCTCACGGAACTGCCCCCTCCCCCCCGTGCCAAAGACGGGGATGGCAATGAGGGGGGTTACCTTGGCTCTCCCCCTCCTCCAATATAGAGGCTCCTGAATCCCAAGGAAAGGCTGGGAGGGAGAAGAGGCTAAGAAATGGCTCCATCTAGACACCCCTCAAAAAAACAAAACACCCTCCCGATCAGCGAGTGGGGGGAAGAATGGACGGGGGGGGGCTTCCCAGCCAGGAGATCCCTCCCCCTCCGAAAATAATCTCCTCCCCCCCCGCCAAGTGGACTTTCCTGCTTCTGCAGCCCAGGAAGAGAGACAGATGAGGAAGTGTCCCATCCTGGGGGGGGAGGTGTGGAAGCCCCCCCCCCCCCCCGTAAAAGCACCACAGGCAGGAAAGGCGAAGCCCACTATTGGGGAGGGAGGGAGAGGGGCACATGCTGCTCAGGGGGCAGCCCCCCCCACTCTGGAACTCTTTCCCCCCTCCCAACTCCATCCCTTCCCTGCCTTTCCTGTCAGAAAACCAGTTTATACCATTTGACCCCATTTCTATATAAATGATGGAGATTTCCTACACATTAAATTTGAAAAGAAAAATACTGTTGTTTACTACGTGGCCAAAATCATTTCTAAATATAATACAACCGATTTTCAAGTGTCATATCTCAGGGGAAAACCAGGATCTTGTATGTTGTTTTGCAGTTGCCAAAACCAAATTTATGAAAGGGCTCATCTCTTTATCCTTCATCTCTTTACAGTGGTACATCAGGTTAAGAATTTAATTCGTTCTGAAACTGTTCTTAACCTGAAGCACCACTTTAGCTAATGAGCTAGTTATTTAAACAAAAGTTTTTCTTACCATGAATTTCAGTTTACAGATGGGGGGGCGACATTCCACCCTCCTCTACCTTCCTCCGCTTCAGTGCACTGCAGCATTTGTTGCCTCCAGTGGAGGCAGCTGTTGGTTTATACATTGACATGGGGAGCAACTTATGGGCCTGTCTCTGTAAACTGAACTTCAGGGTAAGAAAAAATTCTGTTTTAAAAATTATTTCTGATTCATTTTTTGATTGTTTTCAAGAGTTGTTTCTAGCAATAATGTTAGTGTTTCAGTCTCATTATAAGTCACATTCAGATTTGTTTATTTTTAAAATCCAGTCATTTCAAATATATATGTAGGAGAAATTCAAAAAGAGATTACCCACGCATAAAAACCCAAAAGAAAAGGATGCAATCTCCAGGTGGAAAGATAGGCCTTTATTGAAAAACAAATGTTCATGCAAAGAACCACATCCAAAACAATGGTTTTTTTTAAAAATACACTTCCAAATTGCACATGTCATTCCTATTAACCAATCACAGAATCACAGCAATCTTAATAGTTGCAACCCAATGTCACAATAATCATTTGGCTCTTCAGATCAACCCTCCTCATAATATATCATGTGATTACATATAACATTCAACAGTCCCCATAGAGTCCAACACTTTATTCTTTTCAGAATTCCAGAACTGACATTTGCTATGTACAGGACCTAAAAGCAGCTGGTTCTGTAACGTAAAAAGTAGGCAGGCACAGGCTTTTTCAGTTTAGCAAGGCAACAGGCTAAAAAGAAAACAGAATAATCCAAATGCAGTTTTATGAAATTGTTATTTTCTCCAACGTATGCATGTTATAATGGAAACTTGGGCCAAAGTGTTGCCACAGAAACTAGGGAGCTAAAGATGCTTATGGCAATGGGGCAGAAGGTCATGGCTAAAGTCTTTGAGGGCAGAAACTGGAAAATACTGGTTCCTTCTGGAGTTTGTGGTCTCTCCTTCAATGGCGGTTTTTGAGAAGAGGTTGGATGGCCATCTCTCAGGGATGCTTGAAATGAGATTCCTGTGTTGCAGAGGGTTGGACTGGATGACCCCAGGGTACTTGCAACTGTTGTAGGGACGCAGGTGGTGCTGTG
The DNA here is from genome assembly GCF_004329235.1 of Podarcis muralis. Lineage (NCBI taxonomy): Eukaryota > Metazoa > Chordata > Lepidosauria > Squamata > Lacertidae > Podarcis > Podarcis muralis. The sequence goes on along the minus strand of NC_041313.1, from coordinate 126,613,546 downwards.
GTCTAAACCACTGAGCCTCTTAGGCTTGCTGATCGGAAGGTTGGCGGTTCGAATCCCCATGATGGGGTGAACTCCCGTTGCTCTGTCCCAGCTCCTGCCAACCTAGTCGTTCAAAAGAACACCAGTGCAAGTAGATAAATAGGTACCGCTGCAGTGGAAAGGTAAACGGTGTTTTCCGTGCGCTCTGGCACTCGCCACGGTCCTCCGTGTTCCAGTAGTGGTCTAGTCATGCTGGCCACATGACTTAAACATCCAGGGGTCCTTTACCTTTTACTTTTACTTCCAACTCTACACTTCTTCCACTTTCCAAACACTGATATGCTTCCTCCCCTGGCATGAATTATTTGATGGACCATTTGATGTTCCGCATAAGAGACTCCTGGGAGGGCAGAGAGACATTGCCCTGCTGTGAGTCCTGAAGAGCTCAAACTCACTGGAACAAACTAGGGTTGGGGCAAATGTCTAAAATGTTTTTAAACGTTTTAAACTAGTTTTCAGTCTGTGGTGTTTAAAATTTTGGTGTCCCGTCCCGTCCCGTCCCCGGTTTTGCTCTGTTGGGGGTGGGATAAACGTTTAATTGTGGCTGGGGTATAGTTTACCATATTTTTCGCGCTATAAGACACACCAGACCACAATAAGCACCTAGTTTTTGGAGGAGGAAAACAAGAAAAAAAATATTCTGAATCCCAGAAGCCAGAACAGCAAGAGGAATCGCTGGGCAGTGAAAGCAGCGATCCCTCTTGCTGTTCTGGCTTCTGGGATAGCTGCGCAGCCTGCATTTGCTCCATAAGACGCACACACATTTCCCCTTACTTTTTAGGAGGGAAAAAGTGAGTCTCATAGAGCAAAAAATACGGTAATTAAAATTAGTTTCTACTGTCTTATTGGTTTATTGTATAGTTTGTTTTTTGCACTGAAGGGGAGAAGATCAGGACAGCCTGGGAGTGGGGACCAACCCACAGAATGGCTGGGCCAGGTTCCACAGGGGGGGGGGTAGGATGCACTGGGACACCCGATCTCTGTGATCACATGTAGGAGGAGGAGTTACACTAAGACCAGACCATGTCTTTTCTGAGGAGGCAGGTTTAGTCGTTGTTTGAAGACTATCCCTGCCTCCGGGTCTGGTCTTGACTGGAAGGATACTGGAATCAACAAGAGAGATCCACATGACCTGAAGGTGCTGCTGTGCAATGCCAGGTCAACGATTCACAAGACAGCAGTCATCCACGACTTGATTGTGGATGGAGGACTTGACTTGGCATCCATGACAGAGACTTGGTTGGTTGAAGCAGATGGACCTGTCCTTGCCGCTGCTTGTCCATCGGGTTTCTCTTACGCACAGCAACCCTTTCAGCTGATTCCCTGGTGGCCCACTGGAATGTGGAGATAACCATGGCTGTTGACTGTCTGGCTCTGAAGCGCCCTATCTGATTGAATGGAGCCCGGACAGCCCTGTGGTTTTCCTCAGAGCTGAGGGCAATGTAAGAATGGCTGAGACCTCTAGAGCACTAGTGGTGTAAAACTCATTCTGAATCGGACCAGACACGGTTTACAGCTCAATGCCAAGCCTACCAAGTGGCAATGTGGCTGCCTCAGGGTTCCATCCTCTCCCCCATGCTTTTCAACATCTATATGAAGTCACTGGGAGAGATCATCAGGGGATTTGGGCTGGGTGTTCATCAGTATGCAGATAATACCCAGCTCTACCTCTCTTTTACATCAGAAACAGTGAAGGCAGTGAATGTCCTGTATGAGTGTCTGGAGACGGTTGGAGGATGGATTGAGGCTAAATCCTGCCAAGACAGAAGTATTGTTTTGGGGGACTGGGAGCAGGCAGGTGTGGGGGACTCCCTGGTCCTAAATGGGGTAATTGCCCCTCAAGGACTAGGTGCACAGCCTGGGATTCATTTTGGACTCACAGCTGTCCATGGGGATGCAGGTCAATTCTGTGCCCAGGGCAGCTGTTTACCAGCTCCATCTGATATGCAGGCTGAGACCCTACCTGCCCGCAGACTGTCTCGCCAGATTGGTGCATGCTCTGGTTATCTGCCGCTTGGACTACTGCAATGTGCTTTGCGTGGGGCTACCTTTGAAGGTGACCTGGAAAATATAACTAATCCAAAATGTGGCAGCTGGACTGGTGACTGGGAGTTGCCGCCATATAAGACCGGTCCTGAAAGACCTACATTGGCTCCTAGTACATTTCCCTCTGGTGGTCCCTCACTGCGAGAAGTGCAGCTACATGGAACCAGGCAGAGGGCCTTCTCAGTAGTGGCCCTGGCCTGTGGAACGCCCTCCCATCAGATGTCAAGGAAATAAACTATTTAATGCTTGATGCTTCTTCACGGATCACTGCCTTGTCATGGCAAAGGGGCTTGAATAACTCAGAGAAGCTATGAGCTATGCCGTGCAGGGCTACCCAAGATGGACAGATCATAGTGGAGAGTTTTGACTGAAAGTGATCCACCTGGAGCAGGAACCGGCAAGCCACTCCAGTATCCCTGCCAAGAAAATTCCATGGACAAAGTCAATAAGTATATAAAAGTTATGGCGCTGGAAGATGAGCCCCTCAGGTCGGAAGGCGTCTAACATGCTACTGAGGAAGAGCAGAGGACAAGTACAAGTAGAGTCAGAGCTGATGAAGTGGCTGGGCCAAAGCCGAAAGCTCGCTCAGTTGCGGATATGCCTGGAAGCGAAAGGAAAGTCCAATGCTGTAAAGAAAAATGTTGCATAGGAACCTAGAATGTAAGAACCATCAACCTTGGTAAGCTGGATGTGGTCAAAAACGAGATGGAAAGGGTAAATATTGACATCCTGGGCATCAGTGAACTAAAATGGACGAGACCGGGTGAATTCAGTTCGGATGACCATTGCATCTCCTACTGCGGGCAAGAATCCCATAAAATAATTCCATAAAAGCCCAACAAAAGAGGTGCAAAAGCTGTACTGGGATGCAATCTCAAAAATGACAGAATGATCTCGATACGAATCCAAGGCAGACTTTTTGTTGGGATTCCTGCTCCATGTCTGCAGTCATGAGATTGTTGTCTATCACATGACGGTGTATGTTTTCATTCCACAGAGTGGGAAGTGATGGAGACAGGATGTTTATGTTGCTTTGTACCATGAAGTAGGACTATTGTCCTTTGTTCCGTCTCATTGCTGTCTGATGAGAAAGAGGATGGAGCTAAGTCAGAATGCTCCGAGTCTATTATATGTAAATAAAGTAGATTAGCCAAAATGGTGAGCTACTGAGTTCTGTTACACGAACTGTTAATACTCTGCTGTTCCATAAGTGTGCTGATGCTTCTTGGCATCAGTTGCTGTGATGTTCAGGCTGAAGAAAGCTTTTGTAGCTCCCGATCAACCAGGAGGGAGACAGCATGCCAGGCAGGCATGTATCTTTATCAAGGTCCTACTCGTGTAGGATGAGCCTAACATTGGTTATGGGCCCAGGGATCAGGGCCACAGACCCAGGGTCAGTAGAGGAAAGACTGGGGGCTGTTTTTGTCCGGGTTGGAGTTTCCTGGAACCGGCACCGTGAAGCAAGCCTCTTCAGAGACGGAAGAGAAAAAGCAGATAGATTGTGAGTACAGCGGGTGCCTAAAAGTGAAAGTAGGTTGCCTGGAACGTTTGTGCAGCTGCCAAGTAGCTTGAACAGAGAAGCTTTGATTTATGACTGCTTCTGAGTGTTCTTGGCTCCGTTTAATCTCTGGGACAGACACTGAGCAGGAACAGATCCCATTCCCTAAGTTTACGTGGAGGGAACTGGGAGGAAGAAGTCCCATCCCCTGTGTTAGGGAAATGGGGGAAATAAAGGACCAAAGTGGTAAGGACCTAACAGAAGCAGAAGACATCAAGAAGAGGGGGCAAGAATACACAGAGGAATTATTCCAGAAAGATATGGATGTCTCGTACACCCCAGGTAGTGTGGTTGCTGACCTTGAGCCAGACATCCTGGAGAGTGAAGTCAAATGGGCCTTAGAAAGCACTACTAATAACAAGGTCAGTGGAGGTGATGATATTCCCGATGAACTATTTAAAACTTTAAAATATTATAGTGTTAAGGTGCTACACTCAATATGCCAGCAAGTGTGGAAAATTCAGCAGTGGCCAGAGGATTGGAGAATGTCAGTCTACATCCCAATTCCAAAGAAGGGATGTGTCAAAGAATGCTCCAACTACCGCACAATTGCGCTCATTTCACATGCTAGCAAGGTTATGCTTCAAATTCTACAAGGCAGGCTTAAGCAATATGTGGACCAAGAACTCCCAGAAGTGCAAGCTGGATTTAGAAGAGGCAGAGGAACCGGAGACCAAATTGCAAACATGCACTGGATTATGGAGAAAGCTAGAGTTCCAGAAAAACATCGACTTCTGCTTCATTGACTAAGCAAAAGGATTTGACTGTGTTGACCACAGCAAACTATGGCAAGTTCTTAAAGAAATGGGAGTGCCTGATCACCTCATCTGTCTCCTGAAAAATCTCTATGAGGGAAAAGAAGCTACAGTTAGAACTGGATATAAAACAATTGATTGGTTCAAAATTGGGAAAGGAGTACAACAAGGCTGTATATTATCTCCCTGCTTATTTCATTTATATGCAGAATTCATCATGCGACAGGCTGGACTGGATGAATCCCAAGCCGGAATTAAGATTGCCGGAAGAAATATCAACAACCTCAGATATGCAGATGACACAACCTTGATGGCAGAAAGAGGAGGGTGCAAAATATGGTCTGAAGCTCAACAACAACAAAATGAAGATCATGGCCACTGGGCCGATCACCTACTGGCAAATAGAAGGGGAAGAAATGGAGGCAGTGAGAGATTTTACTTCCTTGGGTTCCATGATCACTGCAGATGGTGACGGCAGTCACGAAATTAAATGACACCTGCTTCTTGGGAGAAAAGCAATGACAAACCTAGTGCCAGGAGTGCGTGCAGGAGCCAGGCCCTGTGACCAGAATGACTTTGCAGGACTGGGGCTTTCCTAAGTTTGTTCTGAAGAGGCAAGGCGCAGCCGCACAAGTGAGTAACTCACAGCACCTGGTGGCAAGAGCCAGGAAGGGATATAAGGTCAGCATTTCCCTTTGGCTCTTTGCCACAGCAACACGTTTCCTGCCTTGCTGCGTTTGGCTTCTTGCTTCCCGACCCTTGACTTCGTGACTCCCTGCTTCCTGACCCTTGGACCTCTGGCTTCTGGACTCTCGTTCCTGCTCCCACCCTGCCATCTTGCCCCCAGTCTCAACATCCTCAGCCGGGACTTTGGTTGCCCATAGACTGGACCGTGACACCTAGACAGCATCTTAAAAAGCAGGGACATCACCTTGCTGACAAAGGTCCGTATAGTTAAAGCTATGGTTTTATGTATGGAAGTGAGAGCTGGGCCATCAAGAAGGCTGATCGCTGAAGAATGGATGCTTTTGAATTCTGGTGCTGGAAGAGACTCTAGAGAGTCCCATGGACTGCAAGAAGATCAAACTTATCCATTCTGAAGGAAATCAGCCCTGAGTGCTGACTGGAAGGACAGATCCTGAAGCTGAGGCTCCAATACTTTGGCCACCTCATGAGAAGAAAAGACTCCCTGGAAAAGACCCTGATGTTGGGAAAGATGGAGGGCACAAGGAGAAGGGGACAACAGAGGATGAGATGGTGGGACAGTGTTCTCGAAGCTACCAGCATGAGTTTGACCAAACTGTGGGAGGCAGTGGAAGACAGGAATGCCTGGTGTGCTCTGGTCCAGGGGGTCACAAAGAGTCAGACACGACTAAGCAACAACTCTGCTTGATATTTTATCATGTTTTCAATATTCTGTTGGGAGCTGCCCAGTGTGGCTGTGGGACACCAGCCAGATGGGCAGGGTACAAGTAATAAATTATTATTTTTTTAAAAAAATCTTTCAGTAGCACCTTAAAGACCAACTAAGTTTATTCATGCCTGGTATCTGAAGTAGTGTACATGCACACGAAAGCTCATACCAATAACAAACTTAGTTGGCCTTTAAGGTGCTACTGGAAGAATTTGTTTTATTTCGATCATGGCAGACCAACACAGCTACCTACCTGTATCTGTTGTTATTATTATTAGTTCTTTAAACATTCCAAGCACTGTTACTGTTGGGAGTCATTCTTCAAAGAAACAGTAAGGATGTTTGTACCTTTAAGAACTGTTTCTGTGAGCTTTGGGCAGATTAGTTACTGCTGGTCATGATTAGGAAGGAAAAGTTGCAGTTTGAACTTTGCCTGCAGAAAAACACCCACAAGCTTTGCTGTTTGTTGCTTTGTCATAAATCTTTATGTTGAGACAGTCTTCTGTCATCTGCCACCAGAGGAAAACACCCCTCTAACAGTTATGGTTTCTCTGCTGTATGAAATTGTTGATGGGAGGTGAAACTAACCTTCCATCTGAAGCTCTTTCCGCATTCCAGGCACTGATACGGTTTCTCCCCTGTATGTCTTATTAGATGGGAAGTGAGGCTGTGGCTCTGACTGAAGCTCTTTCCACATTCCAAGCACTGATAGGGTTTCTCCCCAGTATGAATTCTTTGATGGGAAGTAAGACTATCCCTCCGACTGAAGTTCTTTCCACATTCCAAGCACTGATAGGGTTTCTCCCCAGTATGAATTCTTTGATGGGAAATGAGTTTACCCCTCTCACGAAAGCTATTTCCACATTCCTGGCACTGATAGGGTTTCTGACCTGTATGAGTTTTTTGATGGCTCAGGAGATGGGCCCTTTGGGAGAAGCTCTTTCCGCATTCCAAGCATTGATAGGGTTTCTCCCCTGTATGAATTCTTCGATGAGCAGCAAGTTTTCCCGTCTCACGAAAGCTCTTTCCACATTCCTGGCACTGATAGGGTTTCTCACCTGTATGCATCCTTTGATGGATGGTGAGTTCATGGCTGTGACTGAAGCTCTTTCCACATTGGAAGCATTTATATGGTTTCTGACCTGTATGAATTCTTTGATGGGAAGTGAGAGTATTCTTATGAATGAAGCTCTTTCCACATTCATGGCACTGAAAAGGTTTCTCCCCTGTATGAATTCTTTGATGGGAAGTAAGACTAGTCCTCCAATTGAAGCTCTTTCCGCATTCCAAGCACTGATAGGGTTTCTCCCCTGTATGAATTCTTCGATGGGAAGTGAGAATTTGGCGGTTACTGAAGCTCTTTCCACATTCCAAGCACTGATAGGGTTTCTCCCCTGTATGAATTCTTTGATGGTAAGTGAGACCGTGCCTCTGTCTGAAGCTCTTTCCACATTCCAGGCACTGATAGGGTTTCTCCCCTGTATGATTTATTTGATGGGAAGTGAGACTGTTGCTCTGACTGAAGGTCTTTCCACATTCCAAGCACTGATAAGGCTTCTCCCCTGTATGAATTCTTTGATGGGAAGTGAGCTCTGAGCTCAGTCTGAATCTCTTTCCACATTCCAAGCACTGATAGGGTTTCTCCCCTGTATGAATTCTGTGATGGGAAGTGAGCTCTGAGCTCTGTCTGAATCTCTTTCCACATTCCAAGCACTTATAAGGTGTCTCCCCTGTATGAATCCTTTGATGGGTTGTCAGATTGCTCCTCTGACAGAAGCACTTTCCACACTGCAAACACTGATACGGTTTCTCTCCTGTATGAATTCTTTGATGGGAAATGAGAGAATCCTTCCGACTGAAGCTCTTTCCACATTCCAAGCACTGATACAATTTCTCTCCACTGTGAGTTCTTTCGTGTGAAGTAAGGCTATCCCTCCGAATGAAGCTGTGTCCTTGATGGGAGGTGCACTGGGAGCTCTGACGGATGTTCTCTCCACACCCTGAATATTTATTTGATTTCTCCGCTGTGTGGATTCTCTTGTGATCCCCTTTGTTCTTCCCTTCCAATTCATCACTATCTGCAATGAAGAGAGAAGCCAATTAGAGCCTCAGGAAGATTATTCCCCAGATTATTGAACGATGTTAATGAATTAAAAAATTCCTTCCAGTAGCACCTTAGAGACCAGCTAAGTTTGTTATTCGTATGCGCTTTTGTGTGCATGCACACTTTTTCAGATACACTGAAACAGAAGTCACCAGACCCTTATATATAGTGAGAGGGTGGGGAGGGGTATTACTCAGAAGGGTGGTGGGAATGGGTGATTGGCTGATAGGTGTGGTAAACCTGTTGATGACTGTTAATGACTGCAATTGTTCTTACAGGAAAAAGCAAGGGGTGAGATGGCTAAAAATAGCTACATATACCATGTATAATGAGATAAGAATCCAATGTCTCTATTCAGACCAGGTCTCTCCAGGGTTTTAAGTTTGGTAATAAGTTGCAATTCAGCAACTTCTTTTTCCAGTCTATTTCTGAAATTCTTTTGTAATAAGACAGCTACTTTGAGATCTTATTTGGAATGTCCTGGGAGACTGAAGTGTTCTTCTACTGGTTTCTCTGTCTTGTGATTCCTGATATCAGATTTATGTCCATTTATCCTTTGGCGTAGAGCTTGGCCTGTTTGTCCAATATAGAGAGCTGAAGGGCACTGTTGGCATTTGATGGCATACATAATGTTAGAAGATGAGCAATTAAATACAGTGGTGCCCCGCAAGACGGATGCCTCGCAAGACGGAAAACTCGCTAGACGAAAGAGTTTTCCGTTTTGGAGGTGATTCGCAAAACGAATTTCCTATGGGCTTGCTTCGCAAGACGACAATGTCTTGCGAGTTCCTGCTTTTTTCCCCTCCCCCCCTATTTCTAAGCCGCTAAGTCGCTTATCAGCTGATCCGATCAGCAGATAAGCCGCTAAAAGCCGCAAATAGCGCTAATCTGCTAATCCTTCAATGGGCTTGCTTCGCAAGACGAAAAAACCGCTAGATGAAGAGAATCACAGAACGGATTCTTTTCGTCTTGCGAGGCACCACTGTAGTCCTGAGATGGTATTTTTGATGTTGTTGAGGCCAGTAATTAAGAATGTTAATGAATGCTTGTTGTCAGGGAACTGACATCAGAGCGAGAGGCGAAGGGGAGGCTCTCTGATGATGCGGGAGATGGACCCAGCAGCAGGGGGAGAAACAGCCCAGTAGAGGGGGAAGCTAATCAGCGGAACACCAGGGATAGAGGGGGGCAGATGGGGGAATCGGAGAGAGGGCTCCAGGATTCTTCACTGGACGTCAGTGAAGAGAGCCCAGGTCCTCCGCTGCCCACACCCTCCTGCGCAGGAGGCTCCCGCGCAGTGAGAGGAGGAGGAGACTGGGTGTCAAACAATTTTTATGTTGGAAGAGGTTCAAGAAACACCCACTGACGGATTCTGGCAGAGATTGAGGTAGCCACGATGAGAAGGGGCTGTGCAGTCAGAAAGGTTTACAAGGCAAATTAGCCTAGAGAGGCACCAGTTTACGCACGAGTAACTCATACCCACTACACTTGTGATAGAGGAAGAACTGAAAATAATTAGTTATGAGGCCTTACTATTATTTTTACTACCTTTGTTGGCTGATATTTGCTGATATATTACTTGGCTTTTATCTGGGATAGATAATGTTTGGCTCAGTCATGGAATTATCTTCATCTCCAAGGTCAGTCATCTCTTTGGTCAATAAAATGCAGACAAAAGCAAAAACAAAAACAACAAACCTGACAGAACTTACTTCTACTACCCTAAAAAATCTGAAGATGACATTTAAAAAGGCCTGGGTAGTTCAAAAAAGCCTGGTCATTGCTTAAAAAAGCTTGACGAAATGAAGAATATTCACAGAGAAAACAGTTGATATCCCTCCATTCAGGATTCACGGTGAGGATCTTGGAATCCCAGATGATGATGATGATGATAAATTTTTATTTGTATCCCGCCCTTCCCGACCAAAGCCACGGTCAGAGCGGCTAACAACAGGTAAAAAAATCATTAAATCACACAGTCAATTAATTAAAATACATTTTAGAATTAATTCAGAATCATATTAATAGCAACCACCAGGTTAGAGTTCTATGAAGATTACAGAAGGAGAGAGGGGGTCAGACTGTGCCCTGGCCAAAGGCCTGGTGGAATAGCTCTGTCTTGCAGGCCCTGAGGAAAGATGTCAAGTCCTGCAGGGCCCTAGTCTCTTGTGACAGAGCATTCCACCAGATTGGAGCCACTGCTAAATCTGGTTGAGGCCAGCCTAACCTCCCTGTGGCCCGGGACCTCCAATATGTTTTTGTTTGAAGACCGTAAGGTCCTCCGTGGGACATACCAGGAGAGGCAGTCCTGTAGGTACGAGGGTCCTAGGCCGTATAGGGCTTTAAAGGTTAAAACCCGCCCCTTAAACCTGACCCTGTACTCCAGCGGGAGCTAGTGCAGCTAGTATAGCACTGGGTGAATGTGATCCTGCTGTGAGGACCCCGTAAGGAGTCTGTCACGGGGCTGCCAGGGAATGCCCCAGAGCTGAGGGAGGGGGAAGAACAAGAGCCGTTAGAAAAGACAGGAGAGGGAGAGGAGGACAAGTAAGCGGAAGGAACTCAAGCGGCGAGGATGCTCCCGGATGCTGGAGACCATCAACACCACTCAACCAGTTCAGAGGGAGGACAGAGAGAGAGAGTCAATGCCCATTCCTTCAGCACAGGACAGAAGGGGGTTAAAATGTAGGGAACAAAGGAGGCGCTTGGGGCTTCCCAAGCTCCTCTGCTGGAGGAGGAGCCAAAAGCTCCCACTGCCTGGATCTGCTACCGAGGATTCAAATGCATGAAGCTATGTCCTGTACCTTGTAAATATGTATGTAAATAAAGACTGTAAATATATCTCTGAGTGAGCAGAGGTATTTCTTGCGAAAGGCTTCCAGACCCACCACAGAGTCCTGCCACGGCATTCTGTACCTGCTGGAGTTTCTGGGTCGGTCTCAAGGGCATCCCCACGTAGAGTGAGTTACAATAATCAAGCCTGGAGGTGACTGTCGCGTGGATCACAGTGGCTAGGTCAGGGCGAGAGAAGTAAGGAGCCAACTGCTCAGCTTTTCATCTCCATCAAAAAAGCGAAGGTTCATCACACAGAGCAGGGCTCAGGAAGGTTTACCTTGCCTGGGTCGGTTCAGCCCTGCGAAGATCCCGCCATGGTCTGGATCGCTCATGTGTCTGCGTCTGATTTCTGGCACCACGGAAGCGAGTCCCCGCCCTGGACTGGTTTAGTGCAGCAGGCGGGGACTCGCTGAGCGGGCAGCTTGGTTCGGGGGTGGCTTGTGGCCCACTTAAATGACCCCCATGGGCTGCAGGTTGCTGACCCCTGACAGAGGTATGTATGGAATTTCAAAACTGATTTTATGATCCAACAGGGAGTTTTACTGAGAGGGTCCATGATCCTACGATTCTCCTCCTTTACTTCCTTATGCAGAGCTCTTTGGACAGGATCCATGCCTTGTCTGTGAAAACTACACGCCATCAGCAGTTGCCTCAATCTGATTGGTCTAAATTTAAATTTATACGTAAATCACTTTCTTCAGTTTGAACCCCCCTCCCGTGTTCATGAGGAAACCAACTCTGTATTGTTTCATTGGTAACAGAAGAGGAAAAGTGACTATAACTCACACTTTATCTAAGCACAACAGCCGCAAGAGCTTCCTGACTAGGCATTCAGCTATGCAATGTTGAATGCTCTCTGTTCTCTCCTGTTTCCTCATTTTTTGTTCCAGTTTAAAAACATTTCATGAACCCAGAACTCACACACTGACCACTAACGATGAATTGTATGCTTATAGATATTCCCTGCAAATAGATTCTGCTAGTTTTTGAGATATACAAATGGCATGAAGAAGACTCGGTCTACATCAAGGGTCGGCAAGCTTTACCTCGCCTGGGCTGGCTCACTCTCACGGAGATCGCTCTGTGGGCAGGATCACGTGTGTACACACAGGACTCACCGAACGGACGGCTCAGGGGCAGCTGAAATGACCCCCATGAGTCGCTTGTGGCCCATGAGCCATAGATTGCTGACCCCGGTCTACATATTTCATCATTTAGTGGTTCCTATGATCCTTGTTTTTAAAAGCAAAAAAAAGTTATTCCAAAAAGAAAGAAAAGGCAACACACGGAGGATGCAGGATTAGGATTCAGTTCCAGAAATTTGTGTACAGAAGTCTGATCCATGGAAAATGTGTAAAAGGAAGTAACCTTAAACCTAAACAGCATACAGCCTATAACTTTAGACCGTATTCAAGTTAATAGAAAAAAACAACAGCACTCTTTGTTCCATTTCTGTGGAAGAATAAGAACCAAAATTTCTTGTTGAAAAGTTTGTTTGCAACCTGTTTTCCCAAAGAAAACCCACTGTCGCTCATGAATTTATACTCCATTGGGGGAAAATCAAAATTAGAAACAGAACTGTTAGAACCTAAAACTAAGACTTTGTCAAGGATGTATAACTTGCTGCTGAAATGGAATACTCAGGATGAAACGGTGAAATCTGCTATGATTAAATGGGCACAAGATGTTGGACATAACATTATGTTTGCTGACTGGGAACAGTTGTGGACCACAGGTATGAAATTTACGGCATGTAATGCCCTAAGAGAGAATATTATGAAAATGATATACAGGTGGTACATGACACCAGTCAAGCTTGCAAAAATCTATCATTTGCCCGATAATAAATGTTGGAAATGTAAGGAAACTGAAGGTACATTCTTTCACCTTTGGTGGACGTGCCCAAGGATTAAGGCTTTCTGGGAGGTGATTTATAATGAAATGGAAAAAGTATTTAAATATACCTTCCTGAAGAAACCAGAGGCCTTTCTCCTGGGCATGGTCAGCCAATTGGTGCCAAAGAAGGACAGAACTTTCTTTATGTATGCCACAACAGCAGCAAGAATACTCATCGCAAAGTACTGGAAGACACAAGATCTACCCACCTTGGAAGAATGGCAGATGAAGTTATGGACTATATGGAACTGGCAGAAATGACTGGCAGAATCCGAGACCAGGGAGAAGAGTCAGTGGAAGAAGATTGGAAAAAGTTTAAAGACTATTTACGGAGATACTGTAAAATTAATGAATGTTAGAATGATGTTGGATTGAAACTAAGTGGTCTTTAGCTGTAATGCTATAAAGGGAATATGAGAAAATGGGTATTAATAGGTAAACAAAATTATTCTTATAATATTTAAAAATTGAAGATTAAGATGAATAAAATGGGGAGGGATTTGCTGAAATAATACTTTGAACTGGAATACATAGAAGGAAGGCGTGAGGAGATCCGGGAAATAAGCAAATGAAAAATATGTTATGACAGAATTGTTTTTTTTTTAAACTATTTTTACTTTGCATTTTTCTTTTTTGTATTTTTGTCTTCTCTTTTTTTACTTTGTAATTTCTTGAAAATTTTAATAAATATCTTTTTTAAAAAAAACAATTGCAAGAGCCAATCAAAAGTCGCGCCTCGGAAGTCAAAGAGGCTTCAAGAAGGGATTCTGTTCGACTCCTGAGGTTCAGCTGTATTCCTAGCTCAAAATGCCTGCAGATTACAAAGGCGCAGGCAGGAAGCAGGTGGAGGAGCCCAAAAAAGTGCTCCCCTTCTCCATCTCCATCCGCCTGCCTGCCTCCCCCGACTCCCAAACTGAGCAAGCCCTGATACCTCTCCGGCTCCTTCCATCCACGTCCCCAGCTCCACTCCCTTGGGACTCACCAGATCTCTCGGAGGTCCCTGGGAGGGAACGCTCAGAGGTTGTGGGGAGGGATGCAGGAGACAACCTGACCAGGTCAACCGTCCATCTTCCTCCTTCCATCCTCGCTAGGTTTGCAGGATCCTTCCTGAGGAGTCAAGGAGCCAAAAGAAGCTGCAGGGTCCTGGGAGAGAGGAAGAAGCAAAGGGTGCTTCAGAGGCCCTGCAGGGATTCTCCTGCCTAGATATTCCCCTGCCCTGGAGAAGCACAAATGGGGCAGCCCCTTCCCAACAGAAGCCCCATTTCTAAACATCTCGAGTGATTCCAATTTCCTCTGTTTGCTCCTCACTCCACTTTGTAAGGCTGGCATGGTCTGCACAGTAGTGACCTCAGAGTAGATCCCATTGAACACAGTGGGGATAACTGACAGAAGTTGGTGAAAAAACCAGTCACTGTCCTGTCCCCAAGCCTGAAAACCTGCAACCCCAGAGCATGGGCAGAAAAGAGCAGAGTAGATATTACATGTAGCTGCCCCCATGCTAGGTGCTTTGTATGGAGAACCCTGTTCACAATCTTTGAGCTCTCTCATCGCAAGCCAGGCAGATGGTGTGGCCGTATCCACCTCTGTCAGGGGTTGCATGGGGACCAAATCTATACGTGGAAGCAGAGGAGCCGGTGATGCCACATTTTTTAAATATCTGAGACTAATACACCCCTCCTCCTTAGATATCGTCTGTGCTTATACACCATCTTCACAAGTCTCCAGTCCCAAAATGTGGCCCCCACCCTGGCATGGAAGCAATCAAAATATAGATCTTCCACATGTCCTAAATCTCTTCTGTTCTTAAGACACCAGGCATGTATACCCTTTAAAAAAACTCCTGAGGTGAGCTTTGCACTCCTCTTCTGACAAGATTCCCAAAGGCTTAGGGTAGCTTGAGAGAACTAGTCTATTTTGAGATAACACCAATTTCCATTTCTTGTTTATCAAAACCCACAGACCCTCTGCTAGATTTTCTCCCAGAAGGCTTTACAAGTACCTATCAGGATAGTAAGGATTTTATCACAGTCAGGGGGGGAAAGGATTTTATGCATTCCATGTCCTCTGTTAGTAGCACAAGGCACCAGTTATTGATAATCGCTCATTTGTCCCAGAATGTTGGGAGAAGGAGTCTTTTATCCTTGCTTTAGCATTTCCTGAAAATACATCTAAAATCTGCTTTGACATTAGTTCGCCTACTTGTTTAGCCTGAATAGGGGAGAGACATGTGTTGTTGCATCTGGGACAGAGGAAGTGGTCCGGTTGTGACGCTGCAGATGCAGACGGGCTTTTCTTCTCCCTGTGCTCCCCCCATGTGGCAAATGTTCTCGTCTGGCTGCAGCCTCTGTTCAACAAAGGTGACTTCTCAGTCTGAAGGGGGTTTTATCTGCATGCCCCGTTTTTCTTGACCCAAAGCCCCCTCCCCAAAAAGGAAGGCAGCATCTGGATCCCAAGGAAGAACAGAGCTGCAGACCTCCTGCGAACTCACCCCCTCCCTGGCTTGGCAGAGAGGACAAGGGAGGACCAGTGTGGTGTAGTGGTTAAAGAGCGGTGGACTCGTAATCTGGTGAACCAGGGTTCGCGTCTCCGCTCCTCCACATGCAGCTGCTGGGTGACCTTGGTCCAGTCACACTTCTCTGAAGTCTCTCAGCCCCACTCACCCCACAGAGTGTTTGTTGTGGGGGAGGAAGGGAAAGGAGAATGTGAGCCGCTTGGAGACTCCTGAAGGGGAGTGATAAGTGGGATATCAAATCCAAACTCCTCCTCTTCTTCTTTCTTCTCCCCCCACCGTGCATGATCTGAACAGGGACCCCAATCTCCCCATTGCACTCTCGGGGGAAGAGAGGAGACTCACCGGATTCCAGGAGGGGCACCGAGGAAGCTTTTGCAAAGGAGAGAAAACCAAGCCACCTCCTCTCCGCTTGCAGGAAGGGATGTGGGAGGGAGGGAATTTAGCCATGGAGGACCTTGACCCCCCTTCACTTCCTGTCCTCTCTAGGAATCCAGCTTTACTCCTTTTAACCCTTGCAAAGCCGAGGGCACCCCTCCCTCTCCGCAGTTTTCCTGCTTCTCCGCCTGCGCTCAAGGGGCCGCTCCCGTCTGTGCCAAGGACTCTGCCCCAAGGAGCCCACATATGATCCAGACTAACCGAAAGAGAGACGGGGGTCGCCATGGGGGGGTTACCTTGGCTCTCCCCCTCCTCCAACATGGAGGCTCCTGAATCCCAAGGAAAGGCTGGGAGGGAGAAGAGGCTAAGAAATGGCTCCATCAAGACACCCTCAAAAAAGCAAAACACCCTCCCGATCAGCGAGTGGGGGGAAGAATGGGGGGAGGGGCTTCCCAGCCAGGAGATCCCTCCCCCTCCGAAAACAATCTCCCCCCCCGCCAAGCGGACTTTCCTGCTTCTGCAGCAAAGGAAGAGAGACAGATGAGGAAGTGTCCCATCCTGGGGGGGGGGAGGTGTGGAAGCCCCCCCCCGTAAAAGCACCACAGGCAGGAAAGGCGAAGCCCACTATTGGGGAGGGAGGGAGAGGGGCACATGCTGCTCACGGGGGCAGCCCCCCCCCCACTCTGGGACTCTTCCCTCCTTCCCAACTCCATCCTTTCCCTGTGTTTCCTGTCAGAAAACCAGTTTATACTGCGGTCTCAGAACCATTTGACCCCATTTCTCACCCCAGAGCAGGACCAATCAGAAGCCTCTCCATTTGAGAGCTGGACCAATCCCCTTTCAGATTCCCCTGGGCCTCATCCTCTCCTTCGCCCGGTTTCCTGAGGGAGTTTCCCCCTGAGTTTCCCTCTTGGCTGCTCCCCCTCCCAGCTTCTCCTTCATTTCTCCTTCTCTTAATGCCCCCCCCTCAATGTCTGGGGAAGGGAAGAGTTTTGGGGCAGCTGCACCCCCCACCCAAGGCCAGGGAGACCCAGGAGGAACCCACGGAGGCGGCAGGGCCAGGAGATGGCGTTTCCCGCCCTTTTCCGGAAAAGGCGGGAACGGCATTTTGTTTCTTCCGGAGGCCCCAGCCGCTCCCAGAGACATCATGGCTCCCCTATGGACCTCGGGGGTCCCACGCTCTCGGGGGTCTCTCCTCCCAGCGAAGGAGGGTGGCAGCTTCAGGGGCCAGTGCTCACGGGGCATCCTCAGCCGCCTTCCTGCCATGATGGCTTTGCCTCCGCAGAGCAGCCTTGCTCCTCGCCAGACGCCTTCTTGCTCCTCAGGATCCCAGGAGCCCTTTCTGGGCGGACCTCGATTATTCTTCCCCCTCAGGCGGTAGTTCAACGGGAGAAGTCGCTTCCACTCTGGATCCCTGCAGGTCTCAGGGGGCCACTGGAACCCAGTGGGGAGACTGAGGGGAACTGGCTGAACTGGGATCCTCCCAGTCCAGCCCAGACAAGAAAGAGAGGGAGCTCTCAGAAGAGGAAGCCATTGCGGAGAAGAACCGGACTTGGCTGCTCCCTGCTGCGGGTCTCCTGCCTTTCTTCCAAGGGGGCTGCCATGGCCAGAGAAAGAGGCAGGCCCCCCACCCTGAATCCCCTGGGGGGCAGCCAGAGCTCTTCCTCTTGCCATGGCCAGGCCTGCCTCAGTTTCCTTCCCCAAGGCCTTGGAGGAATCTTGGGGGTGTGGAATGACAACCCCAAAAGGAGCTTAGGTTCCTGGCCAATGGGGAAAGGAACATTATATTGCATATTTCCAGAGGAGTCCAGGAATCGCCTCCAAGGTCCAGGGACTGATCCGCCCTGGTTTCCTCCTCTTCAGAGGTCCCTCCTGGAGAAGGGGTCCCAGGTTTCTATGGGGGAAAGGGGAGAAGCGTCCCTGAGGCCTGCTTTTGCCTTTTACACCCTGGCCATCTTCCTTCTGGTGTTTATGTGAGCTCTAGAGATGGGATCACATACAGATCCTCCCCTTTAGGGATTCCTGCTCCTTCCTTGCCCAGGGAAGCAGCCTCTCTGGCATGTAGGGGGGAGGGGGGCACATTGATGTAAGGGGCACATTGATACACTGACAATATTTCAATTTTGAGAAACATGTCTATACATGTACAACAGTTGTGACCAGCCGCCCACCAGTTAGCTGTTGGTGTTTGACAAGAGTAGGTGTGTTTATAGTGCAGCCAAATGAAAAATTATGAGAAATGTCAAAGTGCTTCAACGCTGTTTTAAATCCTTAAGATTTAAAAAGACCAAAGGTAAGTTATTCCACTCAGTAATCAGGATTACACATGATTTTTAAATAAATTCAGTGGTTTTATTAATAAATGTTATTTTTTTGAAAATGTCTGTTTTGGGCACTTTGATACACTAAGACATGGGGCACATTGATACGTATAGAAGTGCCCTGCTAGTGTACAATTTTTGATGTTCCCAATCCTGAAAATATAAATGTTGGAGATTTCCTACTCATTAAATTTGGAAAGAAAAATACTGTTGTTTACTACAAGAGCCACTGTGGTGTACTGGTTAAGAGCGATAGACTCGTAATCTGGGGAACCAGGTTCGCGTCTCCGCTCTTCCACATGCAGCAGTTTGGTGACCTTGGGCTAGTCACACTTCTCTGAAATCTCTTAGCCTCACTCACCTCACAGAGTGTTTGTTGTGGGGGAGGAAGGGAAGGGAGAATGTTAGCCGCTTTGAGACTCCTTCGGGTAATGATAAAGCGGGATATCAAATCCAAACTCTTCTTCTACGTGGCCAAAATCATTTCTGAATATAATACAGCCGATTTTCAAGTGTCATATCTCAGGGAAAAACCAGGATCTTGTATGTTGTTTTGCAGTTGCCAAAACCAAATTTATCAAAGGGCTCATCTTCCTGGTGATTAGAGTTGTTTGACAGTGGACTGGTCTCCCTCTGGAGTTTGTGGTCTCTTCTTCACTGGCGGCTTTTGAGAAGAGGTTGGATGGCCATCTCTCAGGGATGCTAGAAATGAGATTCCTGTGTTGCAGAGGGTTGGACTGGATGACCCCAGGGTACTTGCAACTCTTTTAGGGACGCGGGTGGCGCTGTGGTCTAAACCACTGAGCCTCTTGGGCTTGCTGATTGGAAGGTTGGCGGTTCAAATCCCCACGATGGGGTGAGCTCCCATTGCTCTGTCCCAGCTCCTGCCAACCTAGCAGTTCGAAAGCACACCAGTGCAAGTAGATAAATAGGTACCACAGCAGTGGGAAGGTAAACTGTGTTTCTGTGCGCTCTGGCACTCGTCACGGTCCTCCGTGTGCCAGTAGTGGTTTAGTCATGCTGTCCACATGACTCGGAAAGCTGTCTGTGGACAAACAACAGCTCCCTCGGCCTGAAAGCGAGATGAGCGCTGTAACACAGTCTCCTTTGACTTAAACGTCCAGAGGTCCTTTACCTTTTACTTTTACTTGCAACTCTACAATTCTACTGCAAGAAGATCAAACCTCTCCATTCTGAAGGAAATCAGCCCTGAGTGCTCAGTGGAAGGACAGATCGTGAAGCTGAGGCTCCAGTACTTTGGCCACCTCATGAGAAGAGAAGACTCCCTGGAAAAGACCCTGATGTTGGGAAAGATTGCAGGCACAAGGAGAAGGGGACGACAAGAGAGAATATTATGAAAATGATATACAGGTGGTACATGACCCCAGTCAAGCTAGCAAAAATCTATCACTTGCCTGATAATAAATGTTGGAAATGTAAAGAAACTGAAGGTACATTCCTTCACCTTTGGTGGACGTGCCCAAGGATTAAGGCTTTCTGGGAGACGATATATAATGAATTGAAAAAGGTATTTAAATATACCTTCTTGAAGAAACCAGAGGCCTTTCTCCTGGGCATAGTCGATCAATCGGTGTTAAAGAAGGATAGAACTTTCTTTATGTACACGACAACAGCAGCAAGAATACTTATTGCAAAGTATTGGAAGACACAAGATTTACCCACTTTGGAAGAATGGCAGATGAAGGTGATGGATTACATGGAATGACTGGTAGAATCCGAGATCAGGGAGAAGAGTCGGTGGAAGAAGACTGGAAGAAATTTAAAGATTATTTACAGAAATATTGTAAAATTAATGAATGTTAGAATGATGTTGGATTGAAATTAAGTGGTTTCTAGCTGTAGTGGTATAAAAGAACATGAAAAAATGGTTTTTCTTTATAAGTAAAAATTTAATGATATAACTTAAGATTTAAGATCTGGGTTGAATTAAAGAGGGAAAGAAACTGCTAAGTTAATAAATTGAACTGGAATACAAGAAAGGGAGGTATGAGGAGGTCCGGGAAATAAGTTAATGGGGAAAAAATGTGATGAAAAGATTGATTGTTTTTAACTATT
The DNA here is from genome assembly GCF_004329235.1 of Podarcis muralis. Classification (NCBI taxonomy): domain Eukaryota; kingdom Metazoa; phylum Chordata; class Lepidosauria; order Squamata; family Lacertidae; genus Podarcis; species Podarcis muralis. The sequence continues at coordinate 126,593,621 of NC_041313.1, read as the reverse complement.
TTTATTTTGTATTTTTTCTTTTTCTTTGTCTATTTTGTAATGTAAAACACTAATAAAAATTTTATAAAAAAGAGAGAGAGAGAAGGGGACGACAGAGGATGAGATGGTTGGACAGTGTTCTCAAAGCTGCCAGCATGAGTCTGACCAAAGTGCGGGAGGCAGTGGAAGACAGGAGTGCCTGGCGTGCTCTGGTCCATGGGGTCACGAAGAGTCGGACACGACTCAACGACTAAACAACAACAACGCTTGATGTTTTATCATGTTTTCAATATTCTGTTGGGAGCTGCCCAGCGTATCTGTGGAACAGATACTGTGGAACACCAGTACAAGTAATAAATTATTATTTTTTTAAAAAAATTCTTCCAGTAGCACCTTAAAGACCAACCAAGTTTATTCATGCATGGTATCTGAAGTAGTGTACATGCACATGAAGGTTCATACCAATAGCAAACTTTTTTATTTTGTTTCAATTATGGCAGATCAACATGGCTACCTACCTATATCTGTTATTATTGTTTCTTCTTTAAACATTCCAAGCACTGTTAGGGTTTCTCCCCTGTATGAATTATTTGATGGGAAGTAAGACTATCCCTCCGACTGAAGCTCTTTCTACATTCCAAGCATTGATAGGGTTTCTCCCCTGTATGAATTCTTCGATGAGAAGCGAGTTTTCCCCTCTCACGAAAGCACTTTCCACATTCCAAGCATTGATAGGGTTTCTCACCTGTATGAATTCTTCGATGAGAAGCGAATTTTCTCCCCTCACGAAAGCTCTTTCCACATTCCAAGCATTGATAGGGTTTCTCACCTGTATGAATTCTTCGATGAGAAGCGAGTTTTCCCCCCTCACGAAAGCTCTTTCCACATTCCAAGCATTGATAGGGTTTCTCACCTGTATGAATTCTTCGATGAGAAGCGAGTTTCCCCCCCTCACGAAAGCTCTTTCCACATTCCTGGCACTGATAGGGTTTCTCACCTGTATGAATTCTTTGATGGGAAGTGAGAGAGTTGCTCCGACTAAAGCTCTTTCCACATTCAAAGCATTTATATGGTTTCTGACCTGTATGAATTCTTTGATGGGAAGTGAGATTGGCCCTCTGAGTGAAGCTCTTTCCACACTCATAGCACTGATAGGGTTTCTCTCCTGTATGAATTCTTCGATGGGAAGTGAGATTTCTCCTCTGACTGAAGCACTTTCTGCATTGCAAACACTGATAGGGTTTCTCCCCTGTATGAAATCTTTGATGGGTTGTCAGAATCCTACTATGGCTGAAGCTCTTTCCACATTCCAAGCACTGATAGGGTTTCTCCCCTGTATGAATTCTGTGATGGGAAGTGAGCTCTGAGCTCAGTCTGAATTTCTTTCCACATTCCAAGCACTGATAGGGTTTCTCCCCTGTATGAATTCTGTGATGGGAAGTGAGCTCTGAGCTCAGTCTGAATTTCTTTCCACATTCCAAGCACTGATAGGGTTTCTCCCCTGTATGAATTCTGTGATGGGAAGTGAGCTGTGAGCTCAGTCTGAATTTCTTTCCGCATTCCAAGCACTGATAGGGTTTCTCCCCTGTATGAATTTTGTGATGGGAAGTCAGCTGTGAGCTCAGTCTGAATTTCTTTCCGCATTCCAAGCACTGATAGGGTTTCTCCCCTGTATGAATTCTGTGATGGGAAGTGAGAGTATCCTTCCGACTGAAGCTCTTTCCACATTCCAAGCATTGATAGGGTTTCTGATCTGTATGAGTTTTTTGATGCATCAGGAGATGGGCCCTTTGGGTGAAGCACTTTCTACATTCCAAACATTGATAGGGTTTCTCACCTGTATGAATTCTTCGATGGGAAGTGAGAGAATCCTTCCGACTGAAGCTCTTTCCACATTCCAAGCACTGATGCAGTTTATCACCACTGTGAGTTCTTTCGTGTGAAGTAAGGCTATCCCTCTGAATGTAGCTCTTTCTTTGATGGGAGGTGGACTGGGAGGTCTGACGGGTGTTCTCTCCATACCCTGAATATTTACTTGACTTCTCCGCTATGTGGATTCTGTTGTGGTCCCCTTTGTTCTTCCCCTCAAATTCATCACCATCTGCAATGAAGAGAGAAGCTAATTAGAGCCTCAGGAAGAAATGAAGCACCAGATTAATGAACAATGTTAATGAATTAAAAAAATTCCTTCCAGTAGCACCTTAGAGACCAATTAAGTTTGTTATTGGTATGAGCTTTCGTGTGCATGCACACTTCTTCAGACACACTGAAACAGAAGTCACCAGAGCCTTATATATAGTGAGAGGCTGCGGAGAGGTATTTCTCAGAAGGGTGGTGGGAATGGGTGATTGGCTGGTAGGTGTGGTAAACCTGTTGATGGCTGTTAATGACTGCAATTGGTCTTACAGGAAAAAGCAAGGGGTGAGATGGGTAAAACAGCTTTATCATGTATAATGAGATAAGAATCCAATGTCTCTATTCAGACCAGGTCTCTCCAGGGTTTTAAGTTTGGTAATAAGTTGCAATTCAGCAACTTCTCTTTCCAGTCTATTTCGGAAATTATTTCGTAATAAGACAGCTCCTTTGAGATCTTGTATAGAATGTCCTGGGAGATTGAAGTGTTCTCCTACTAGTTTCTCTATCTTATGATTCATGATATCAGATTTATGTCCATTTATCCTTTGGCGTAGGGTTTGGCCTGTTTGTCCAGTATAGAGAGCTGAAGGGCACTGTTGGCATTTGATGGCATACACCAGTGTTTCCCAACCGGTGTTCCGCGGCACACCAGTGTGCCGTGAGACCTTGCCTGGCGTGCCGTGGGAGGGAGGCGGGAGAGGCGGGGCGGCGGCGGCATCTCCTGCTGGATGCAAATCCAAACATGGCGGGCGCCTCCCTCGCTCCTTTGTAGGCGGACCATCGAGAGAGAAAGAAAAGGAGGCGAAAGAGCGAGAGAAGGCGCCTGCGCGGAAAGAGGAGCGAGCAGTGCGCCTGCGCGCCGCCCGAGATCGCTTCTCCCCACCGCCCCTTGCTTCAAAAGAGGTCCGGGGACAGCGGGAAGCGCTTCGCGCTGCCCCCGAACCTCTTTTGAAGCAAGGCTTTGCGGGGAGAAGCGATCTCCCCGCAGCCCCTTGCTTCAAAAGAGGTCCGGGGGCAGCGGGAAGCGCAGCGCTTCTTCCCCGCTGCCCCCGGACCTCTTTTGAAGCAAGGGGCTGCGGGGAGATCGCTTCTCCCGGTGTTCCGAAGCGGGGCGGGGGGGCGGGAACACCTGCCCCAGCCGCCCCGCTTCGGAACGCTGCTCCGAAGCGGGGCGGGGGGCGGGAACACCTGCCCCAGCCGCCCCGCTTCGGAACGCTGCTCCGAAGCGGGGCGGGGGGCGGGAACACCTGCCCCAGCCGCCCCGCTTCGGAACGCTGCTCCGAAGCGGGGCGGGGGGCGGGAACACCTGCCCCAGCCGCCCCGCTTCGGAACGCTGCTCCGAAGCGGGGCGGGGGGGCGGGAACCTCGCACCCCGCCGCCCGGCATCGGAACGATGCCCCGATGCCGGGCGGTGAGGCGGGAACCTCGCACCCCGCCGCCGGGCATCGGAACGAGGTCCTGGACCTCTTCTGAAGGCAGGCGGGGGCAAAAGTCTTTGCTCCCCCCGCCTGCCTTCCCGGGACAGCGGAGACTTCTCTGCTGCCCCGGGCGATCTTAAAATGCTGGCGGGTGGGAGCGAAGCGTTCGCTGCCGACCCCCAGCATTTTAAAATCTCCTCGGGGCAGCGGAGACTTCGCTCCCGCCCGCCAGCATTTTAAAATCGCCCCGGGACAGCAGGGGCTTTTAAAATGCTGGCGGTCGGCAGCAAAGCCCTCCTGTCCCCGGAGCTTGCGGGGCGGGAGGTGGGAAGAAGAGCTTTTCTTCCCACCGCCAGCCTTCAGAACAGCCTTCTGAAGGCTGGCAGTGGGAAGAAAAGCCCTTGTCCCCCCCCCCCAGCCTTCAGAAGAGGTCGGGGGACAGACTGTCCCCGGACCTGGTCTGAAGGCGGTTTCCCTAGGAACGCATTAATTGATTTTCAATGCATTCCTATGGGAAACCGTGCATCGCAAGACGAAGAGACTTGCGGAACGAATTAATTTCGTCTTGCGAGGCACCACTGTACTTTTTATATAGTCAATATAGGCGCAGAGTTAAATTTTTTAACATTTTCTAATGGTGGTGTGCCTCGAGATTTTTTTCATGAAACAAGTGTGCCTTTGCCCAAAAAAGGTTGGGAAACACTGGCATACACAATGTTAGAAGAAGAGCAATTAAATAGTCCTCAGATGGTATGTATCACAGGTACAAGAGAGGTTTAAGTGGATAGGAGTTTAGGAAATGTTGTTCGAAATGTGCCATGAAGATGTTGGCATACTGTGGGGCCATGCGGGGGCCCATTGCTGTGCCGCTGATCTGGAGGAACAGGTCATCACCAAATTTGAAGTTGTTGTGGGTAAGGACCAAATGGCAGAGTTTGGTAGCAAAGTCCGCTGTGATTTTATCTGAAATGGTGTTCCTTATAGCTTGTAAGCCATCGTTGTGTGGGATGTTGGTATACAGATTCCACATCCATAGTGGCTACTATAGTATTGTTAGGAAGATTATTCAACTCTGTGGTGTCACGTACGTAGCTGGGAGCACGGATGGCATATGGTTTCAGAACAGAGTCCATATAACCATATAGTAAGAGTAATAGTGCCAATACCTGAGATGATGGGGCGTCCTGGATTTCCTGGTTTGTGTATTTTAGGTAGAAGATAGAAAGTTCCTGGTCGAGGTTCTGCTGGTGTGTTTGTGAGGATCTGTTCTTGGATGTGTGGATGTAGCTCCTCAACAATCTTGTTCAGTTCTTTGTTATATTCTTGTGTGGGGTCTGAGTCCAATTTTATGTAAAAGGCGGTATTAGAATCTGTGAGCCTCCTGGATGTAATCAGTTTTGTTCATGATGACGACAGCTCCACCCTTGTCCGCCTCTTTAGTTATAATGTCTGGGTTGTTCCTGAGATTATCTATGGCTCTCCTTTCAGCATGGTTTAGATTTTCTTGTAAGCGATGGTGTTTTCTGGTTACATCCGTTTGGATTCTGTGGCGGAAGCCCAATGCAAAAATCCTCAGGATCCATGGGGCTCTGTGCTTTGTAACCACGTTTTTGCACCATTGTGGCCCCAGGCAACACTGGGTGCGTGCTTTTTCTGGTGCAGGCTGTAGCCATGGACATGCTATGTGATCTGATGGTGAATTTGAGGTGACCCAATGTAAAAATCCTTAGGATCCATAGACTTTTACCTCCCCCCTCCCAGGCAGCCTCCTTTATCGCTAGCGTCCCTTATCTCCCTCCCGATCCCTTACCGATCAGCTGCTTCCTTTCAACACTCCCTTCCCTCTTGTTTGCCTTAGTGTCTTTTCCTTAGCTGGAGCAGTTCTTTGCTACTCCCTTTCTTCTAATTACTCTCCTCATTGCTTTAGTCTTCCTGTCTCCTCTCCTTGCAAGTTTGCTGTCTTTACCTCCCCCCTCCCAGGCAGCCTTCTTTATTGCTAGCGTCCCTTATCTTGCTCCCAGTCGCTTGCCGATCAGCGGCTTTGTTTCAACACCCACTTCCCTCTTTCAAAAAACAAAAACAAAAAAAGCATGATCTGCTTTTTGCCCCTGGGCACTTCGGCTCCAAGGACCACACATTCGCCCCATAAGACATACAGACATTTCCCCTTGCTTTTTAGGAAGAAAAAAGTGTGTCTTATGAAGCAAAAAATAAGGTAATTAAAATACATTCTAGAATCAATTCAGAATGAAATTAATGGCAACCATCGGGTTAGAGTTCTATGAAGATTACAGGAGAGAGGGGTTCAGACAGTCCATGATCCCACGATTCTCCTCTGTAGGAATATTTGCCTCTACACATTTGCCTCTACACATTTGCTTCTACACATGACTGTGGCATGCTGGGATAGCCTCACCGCCAAGCTTTGTTTCTGTACATAATACTGCACAAACCGTTCTTGGGACATTCTCTCATCATCCCAAAATGTTCCAGTTCAGTTTGAGTTCAAGACAACATTACACTTTGACCTATTCCTTAATGCTTAGTTGACCACATATATTGAAAGGTAATTGTTTTAGTCTTAATATATTAATCATTGGTTATATTTTAATTAGGAGGCTTTCATGCCTGTCTAGTTCCAGCTCCCTTTCCCAGCCTTTAATCTATTGGTGATTAATGATCGTATGTAATTCCCGCCTTGTACTTATGTTAACCAATCAGCAACAAGTTGCTTTGTGTTTGTATCAACCAATCAGCCACAAGCACACCTGTGGCAATGTTTCTAATATTCAATAAAAGAGAGTTCCCGGGGCTTGCCCCGGCAGACGCCTCTCACATGACACCTGCGACTCGTCTGTCCTGATTTTCATTCCTACACTCCTCCTTTACACTTCCTTATGCATAACTCTTTGGTCACAATGCATTAACGTCCATGCCTTGTCTGTGAAACCTACACCCCATCAGCAGCTGCCTCAATCTGATTGGTCTAAATTTAAATTTATACGTAAATCACTTGCTTCAGTTTGAACCCCTGTCCTGTGTTCATGAGGAGACCAACTCTGTATTGTTTCATTGGTAACAGAAGAGGAAAAATGACTATTAATCACACTTAACCTAACACACCAGCCGCAAGAACTCCTGACTAGGCATTCAGCTATGCAATGTTGAATGCTCTCTGTTCTCTCCTGTTTCCCTATTTTTTGTTCCAGTTTAAAACATTTCATGGGACTTCCGGGGTGGCGCCATCGGTAATGGCGGATTCCCTCTGATCCGGAGGGACTGGCTCCACGGAAAACGGGTTTGTTCTGCTACGGCGAAGCGGGGACCCTTTAAAAAATCACAGGCGGATGAAGCCTGTGACCATGGGACTCGGCGGGCACCTTTCGCGCGCGCCCAATCCGTAAAGGAACCCAATTACGGGTTCCGGAGCAAAGAGGGGCAAGTGGCGCGGTGCTGAGAGTCAACTGCTTCTTCTGTGGAGCGAAGCTGCACAGCCGTTGCCGGAGAGCGCTACCTTTTTCCTGGGACAATTTGGCTACAAAAACAACTACCCGTGAGTAGACTAAATTTGGACAATTGGACTTTAAACAACGACCAGTGAGTAGAACGGAAAATTGGATTGAGAAATTCTTCTTAAATTGGCACTGAAGCGGGAAGGTCTAAACAGGAAGTCAGCCTTCCGTTTCTTGTAGATAGATTAAAGCAAAGACATGGTAAACTAGAGTTCAAAAAATCGTTCGCAAAGGATCAACTTTCATCATTTAAAAGTACTGAACCCCCTTCGGAAGCAGGAGAAGAGGGGGGATTTTTTCTGGATTGTTTAAGCCTGCAGAAGAGAGTGTAAAGAAAAGTAATTCTCCACCGTCTTGAACCTGGGAGCGGGGTGTCAGGACAGAAGCTTTTGGGAAGTTCATTGACTACAGACAAACGTTTTTGACAGACAGTCAAAAGAAGAGAAACATAGTGATTCCATTGTTCTCCTTCGCATTTTAAAGGAACAAATATTGACAAAATATCTGAAAAAGGAAACTTTGTTGTTAGATCTGCTTTTGAGGGAAAAAAGAGATGGATACAAATAGAAGTTTTTCCCCTAGAGGGAGCTTGTGAAACTGTTATTGAATTTGAACTGGGGAGCTTTGCAGCTGCAAATAGATTAAGACCGTGGGAACAGACTTCTGACCTTGCATAACAATGTACTCAGAGGCTATGGTGCGTGCTTTCTGCAAGACAAGTGCTTTACTGGAACAGTTACATGAGAAGACGGATTTGATGACTGTTGTGATTAGAAATTTTGGACAGGCAGTGGGTATCTATATAGAACCCACCCAGGAACCAACTTGTGCTCTGACAGATCAGATGAGGGAGGAGGTTGTTGTTGGACCTCGGGTGGCAGAGATGGAGGGAGCTGTGGCCAGCAGGAACATGAGTTGTTGGATCTGACAAATGAACTTGGAAAAAGCCAGATTTGGAGAGATAGAGTTGTATTTGGCTTGGAGATGGGGGGCTGGATAGACCCCCCTATGCAGGGATGTTTTGACTTTTCAAGTCTGGCAATGGGCCGTGAGGAGTTTGGGGATGTGGGGGTCCTCAACTCTGGAGGGGGTTTGAAACATGTCTTTAAAAATCACATGGAGTTCAGTGATTTGTCGAGAAGGGACAAAAATATTGTTAAGTTGGAGTTTCCACAAGTGAAAGGAGCAGGAGACAAAGTAGAGTACAGGTATAAATATGAAGAAGATCTGCGGAAGGGACATGGAAGAGACTTAAGGGCCTCGGACATAAGATTACCAGGTTAATGAACTAGATGGATGGGATAGAAAGGACTGACTAAACCCGGTACCAGGAGGAAGAGACGTTGGATGAAGATTGGAAGAAAGTTTTTAAAAAAATTTATTTAGGATTGTTTTGAAAAATTAATGAATATTAGAAAAATCTTGGAACGAAATTATTTGGCTTTAGCAGAAATGTTAAAAAGAACTTTGCAAGAAAATGCTAAGGTCAGGAGAAATTGGTATAAATAAAATTTAAGTTTTAAATTTTAGGGTTTTTTATGTAATATAGGTCAAAATAGATCAAGGTAATTTAACGACAGGATATTATGAAAAATGGAAAGGATATGCTGTTATAATTAACAACTAGAATACAAAAAAGGGAGGTGTGAGGAGGTCGATGAAATAAGGTCATGACAGTTAAGGATTTGGGAATATTGGATCTGTTTTTAAATTTTTGTGGTTTATTTTTGTTTTGTGATTTTGATGTGTTATGTGTTTTGTTTTTGTTTTTTGATTTTGACTTTTATCGATTTGTATTGTTTGACTGCTGTTTGTCTTTCTATTGTTTTTATTTTTTTCCTTCTTTTTCTCTCGATTTCTTTGTAATTTTAAAATTCTTAATAAATATCATTTAAAAAAATAATAAAAAATAAAACATTTCATGCACCCAGAACTCACACACTGACCACTAACGATGAATCGTATGTTATAGATATTCCTGCAAATAGATTCTGCTAGTTTTGAGATCTACAAATGACATGAGAAGACTCGGTCTACATCAGGGGTTGGCAAGCTTTACCTCGCCTCGGCTGGTTCACTCTCACGGAAATCGCTCCGTGTGCAGGATCACATGTGTAGACATGGGACTCACTGAGCGGACGGCTCAGTTCGGGGGCAGCTCAGTTAAATGACCCCTATGAGCCGCTTGCGGCCTGTGGGCCATAGATTTCTGACCCCTGGTCTACATATTTGCATCATTTAGTGGTCCTATGATCCTTGTTTTTAAAAGCAAATAACAGTTAGTCCAAAAAGAAAAGAAAAAGGCAACACACGGAGGACGCAGGATCAGGATTCAGTTCCAGAAATGTGTGTGGATAAGCCTGATCCATGGAAAATGTGTACAAGGAAGTAACCTTAAACCTAAACAGCATACAGCCTATAACTTGAATCCGTATTCATGTTAATAGAAAAAAACAACAGCACTGTTTGTTCCATTTCTGTGGAAGAATAAGAACCAAAACTCCTTGTTTACATCTGTTATAATAAGGTTTGTTTGCAACCTGTTTTCCCAAAGATTTTTTTTAACATATAGACACATCTCATCATATCTTTTTTCTTAACATCTTCTGCTCGAAGGAGCTTTGTGACTTCCTTCTATCACGTCTAATAGTTTACCAATTAATTGCATTCTGTTTTGTTTCTTTTTTCAGTTACATCAATACCTATCTCATAACATTGTTCGGCATAAATAAGTGATATTTTAATCTTACAAATCTTCCGACAGTCAGATTTCAGCTGAGGGAAAGGGAAGCGGTGCCAGGGAGAGAAAGTGACGTTGCGTCAGCTTCCGATCTGCTCTTCCCATTGCAAGAGCCAATCAAAGGTCACGCATCGGAAGTCGAAGAGACTTCAAGAACGGATTCTGACTATACGACTGTATTCCTAGCTCAAAATGCCTGCAGGAGACAAAGGCGTAGGCAGGAAGCAGGTGGAGGAGCCCAAAAAAGTGCTCCCCTTCTCCATCTCCATCCGCCTGCCTGCCTCCTCCCACCCCCAAACTGAGCAAGCCCTGATACCTCTCTGGCTCCGTCCATCCAGGTCCCCATCTCCCCTCCTCTGGGACTCACCAGATCTCTCGGAGGTCCCTGGGAGGGAACGCTCAGAGGTTGTGGGGAGGGATGCAGGAGACAACCTGACCAGGTCAACCGTCCATCTTCCCCCTTCCATCCTCACTAGCTTTGCAGGATCCGTCTCTTTCATCCTTCCTGAGGAATCGAGAAGCCACAACAAGCTGCAGGGTCCTGGGAGAGAGGAAGAAGCAAAGGGAGCCTCAGAGGCCCTGCAGGGATTCTCCTGCCCTGGATATTCCCCTGCCCCTGGAGAAGCACAAATGGGGCAACCCCTTCCCAAGAGAAGCCACATTTCTAAACATCCCTAGGATGGCATGGTCTGCACACTAGTGACCTGACAGTAGATCCCTTTGAACTCAATGGGGATAACTGACAGAACTTGGTGAAAAACCACTCACTGTCCTGTCCCCAAGCCTGAAAACTGCAACCCCAGAGCATGGGCAGAAAATAGCAGAGCAACTATTACATGTAGGTGCCCCCATGCTAGGTGCTTTGTGTGGAGAGCACCGTTGACACGCTTTAGAAGCCTCTAATTGCTCTGTTCTTTTCTGCCTCTTAATAGCTGCACTGTTTTAATTCTATTCTTTTCCTGCATGCTTATTTCAACATCGTAATGGAACAATTTTAATGATGGGTATTATTCTTTGTGTAAATGGAATTCCACATTGTAATAATTTTATTATTATGATTATACGGCACTCATCTTTACATAATTCTTCAAAGTGTTCCCATTTTCCAGATGGAAGGACCTCCTCTCTCAGCATCTGGTGGGGTGGACTCCCCCCCCCTAACGTCCTCAAGGCATCAGGAGGAGGAGGGGAAGGAAAGCCCCATTGTGCATTGTGAGGGGGTGGGAATGGTTCCTTGGTCTCCATCTGTCTTGGGAGACCATGGAAGAGAGTGCCTTTGGGAGTGAGATCCAGCTGTTGGAAGGTAACAGCGCCAGCTGTGGGTGGAGAGAGAACAGGAGAGGGACATGTGTTGTTGCATCTGGGACAGAGGAAGTGGTCCAGTTGTGCTGCTGCAGATGCAGAAGGGCTTTTCTTCTCCCTGTGCTCCCCCAATGTGGGAATGTTCCCGTCTGTCTACATCCTCTGTTCACAAAGGTGACTTATCCCTCCATCTGAAGGGGGTTTATTTTCTTGACTCAAAGCCCCCTCCCCCAAAAGGAAGGCAGCATCTGGATCCCAAGGAAGAGCAGAGCTGCAGACCTCCTGCGAAGTGGCCCCCTCCCTGGCTTGGCAGAGAGGACAAAGAGGACCCACTACTCCCTGACTTGGGTGTCTCCCCCCACCGTGCATGATCTGAACAGGGACCCCCATGTCCCCTCCCTCCCCCCCCCGGGACCCCTGAGGGGAAAGAGAGAGGGGACTCACCGAGGAAGCTTTTGCAAAGGAGAGAAAACAAAGCAACCTCCTCTCTGCTTGCAGGAAGGGAGGTGGGAGGGAGGGATTTTGGCATGGAGGACCTTGACCCCCCCTCCCCCTTCACTTCCTGCCCTCTATAGGAATCCGGCTTTGCTCCTTTTAACCCTTGCAACCCCTCCCTCTTCCTTCCTGCAGTTTCCCTGCTTCTGCGCTCACGGGGCTGCCCCCCTCCCCCCTCTGTGCCAAAGACAGGGATGGCAATGAGGGGGGGGTTACCTTGGCTCTCCCCCTCCTCCAACATAGAGGCTCCTGAATCCCAAAGAAAGGCTGGGAGGGAGAAGAGGCTAAGAAATGGCTTCATCAAGACACCCTTTCAACGCCCCCACGATCAGCGAGTGTGGGGAATAATGGAGGAGATCCCCCCCCCTCCGAAAATAATCTCCCCCCCCCGCCAAGCGGAATTTCCTGCTTCTGCAGCCCAGGAAAAGAGACAGATGGAAAAAGGTAAAAGGCGGATCTACACGGATCCTCGTGAATTCATATGATTTTTTCATTCAAATTAAAGAGACAGATGAGGAAATGT
>NC_041313.1:126379046-126580516 GCF_004329235.1 Podarcis muralis | reverse complement strand
CTTATTTCATTTATATGCAGAATTCATCATGCGAAAGGCTGGAGTGGATCAATCCCAAGCCGGAATTAAGATTGCCGGAAGAAAATATCAACAACCTCAGATATGCAGATGACACAACCTTGATGGCAGAAAGTGAGGAGGAATTAAAGAACCTTTTAATGAGGGTGAAAGAGGAGAGCGCAAAATATGGTCTGAAGCTCAACATCAAAAAAACGAAGATCATGGCCACTGGTCCCATCACCTCCTGGCAAATAGAAGGGGAAGAAATGGAGGCAGTGAGAGATTTTACTTCCTTGCGTTCCATGATCACTGCAGATGGTGACGACAGTAGTCACGAAATTAAAAGACGCCTGCTTCTTGGGAGAAAAGCAATGACAAACCTAGACAGCATCTTAAAAAGCAGAGACATCACCTTGCCAACAAAGGTCCGTATACTTAAAGCTGTGGTTTTCTCAGTAGTGAAGTATGGAAGTGAGAGCTGGACCATCAAGAAGGCTAATGGCCAAAGAATTGATGCTTTTGAATTCTGGTGCTGGAGGAGACTCTTGAGAGTCCCATGGACTGCAAGAAGATCAGACCTATCCATTCTGAAGGAAATCAGCCCTGAGTGCTCACTGGAAGGACACATCCTGAAGCTGAGGCTCCAAGACTTTGGCCACCTCATGAGAAGACTCCCTAGAAAAGACGCTGATGTTGGGAAAGATTGCAGGCACAAGGAGAAGGGCACGACAGAGGACGAGATGGTTGGACAGTGTTCTTGAAGCTACCAACATGAGTTTGGGGTCATGAAGATGTTGGGAAAAAGCAGCAAGGCAAAAGCCAGCTCCAGATAGCTGGAATGCAAAACAGGATGTTGTGTTTTGCAGATGTACTGTTGGAGAAAAGGAGGAGTCTATTCTCTGTACTGAGCACCGGATGTTAGCTCAGAGTGTCATGTGACCTGTGCTGGAAGTACAGGGGAGAGTTGTGACTCTTCTGATCGAATCTGAAGGGTGCAGTCACGTTTCCTATGTACTGCTGAAAGACAGGAATAAAACATGTAAATAGGACTCCTGTCTGTCTCATTTCCCCTCCCTGGGGAGAATGCAGGGAGGGAGAGAAGCAGAGGGTGTGTTTTCCTCACGTCTAATGAGGAGAATCGCCGGGTTTATGACCTTGCCTGCCGGGAGACGCAGCGGAGAGGTCATCAAGTATCCAGCTCTTTTGCCTGGGGGAGGCCAGTTACCTCTGACTGTGAGCTGAGATACTAACATATGGCAGCATTCGGTGGTTGCGATTCATCGAACATCTGCATGAGAGGCTGGAGAATTGTCCTCCTCTACTCCAAGGAAGGAGATAAGCATCTGAGAGCAGCCAGAGGCTGAACAGACGGCTGGACCTAGAGGAAGCTGTTTTCAAAGCAACGGAGATCAAGGTATGCTGCATTTCGGGCTAAAAGTGTGAACGCAGATTGATTAATTCTCTGGTTCATGGGGGAGCTGCGTATTGGAAAAATACAGCTCTGGAAGGAGAGGCCTGCAGCTCAGAGGCTGAAGCCTGCATTCCACAAATTCTTGTGGTTGAGATAAGAAGTCCGGTATGCACTGTTGCAAGTAACGATTGTGGAAAGTTACTGGCAAGAGAAGCTGGATTGTGAGGCTGGAAAAGCGAAACAAAACCACAGAGTGTTTTGGCAAAAGCTTACGAGCTCTTGGAAGGGACTTTCCATAGCAGCCAGCGTTTAGCTGCCAGGTGCCAAAGAGCGTAAACAACTTGCAGTTTGCCTGCTACAGAGATGACAGGAAACAACTGTTGGATTTTACAGCTTGCTTGAGAGTGTGAGCTGAAGGCTTGGCTTCAAGATGGATGCCAAGAAAGGGGGGGTTGCCTTACCCACCTCCCTTAAATAATGACAATTATTCATCTTGGTCTGTAAAAATGAAGGCCCTGCTGCAGAATCAGAGGCTTTTTGATGTAATTGAAAACCCCATCCCTGCAGCACCAACCGGAGGTTGGGAATCACTGAACGTGAGGGCCAGGACTGCTATAATTCTGTGTGTCTCAGATGAGCAGTTGGTGCATGTTCAGAATTTAGAACACGCGAAAGAGGTTTGGGACACGCTGCGTACAACGCATCAGAGAGATGCTGGTTCTTCAGCGTTGCTGTATTTTGAGAAGTTGACCAATCTGAGACTAGCGCCTGATAGAGATGTTCAAGCGCACCTGACAGAGATGAAGTTTCTGCGTCAACAGATGGTGGAACGCAATTTCCGTCTACAGGAGGAAGTGTTTTGCTTCATGATGATAAACAGCCTTAACCGGACCTACAAGGTTGTTGCCAGTCAGCTTGGTTCCCTTCCGGCTCAAGACCTGACCGCGGAGAGAGTTTGTGCCGTCATCCTGAATGAACACGACAGACTTGCTGCACTGGAAGTGAAGGACAGCGGGAGGGAAGAACAGAGTTCAAATCTCCCCACTGCTGGTGCTACTGCAGAGCATGCTACAGCATTGAGCACTGTCCAATGCTACAATTGTGGACAGACTGGGCATCTACAGCGAAACTGTAGGAAGCCACGCCAGCCAAAAGGAGCAAAGAGCAGCTCTACAAAGCCTGAGGCGTCAAGCAAAAGCCGTACCAAGTGCCAGGTGAAACCTGAAAAGGCTATGATGGCGAAAGGAACCACGCCAGATGTTGGGAACGCATTCATAATTGACACGGGATGTACAAAACACTTGTGCCCGCACCGAGAACTGTTTTCGACGTTGAAGAAGCAAAGCTTCACTGTGAAACAGGCCAACGGTCAAGAGATGGAAGCGACCGGAATTGGAACTGTGTATCTTGAGAGTCTGAACTTGACTATAAGTGATGTTTACCTGGTTCCAGAACTGAGATTTAATCTGCTGAGTGTGTCGCAGATTGCAAAGAAAGGGCTGAAACTGTCCTATGATGCTAGAAGCTGCAAGATCTACAAAGATGGAGAACTGTATCTTACTGCCAGAGAGAAAGATGGACTGGATTTTATTGACTTTTGATCAAAGTGATTACATGAAATGTAATTCTTCTGATTCTAACGAAATCTCTCTTGCAGGTGTGACCAACACGAGCACCAGGAAGGTGAATAAAAAGGTCGACAGAGCATTTCAGCGGGTGTATGCTGATGTGATTGGTCCTCTAGAACCATCTAGGGGCGGTGCACGATTTTACCTTCTGTGTGTGGATTGTTTCACTAGTTATTCTTGGGTTTTTGTGATGGAGAAACCGCAAGAAACTTTAGAAAAGTTTCAGGAGTTTTGTGACAAGGTTAAAAATATGCATAATGCTAACATTGATTGTCTTTTCACAGATGAGAAGCAAATTTTTCTGTTACAGAAGTTTCAGAAGTTCCTGGATGGAAGAGGAATAGACCACAAAATTGCTGTTTCAACCGAAGCGTGGAACAGAGGTGTCTGTGTGAGGGTGAACAAAGAATTGCAAAAGGGGATGCATGCGCAATTGCTGAGTTCACATTTGCCACATGAATATTGGGCGGAGTCTCTAGCGTCCTATCTTCATGTGTGGGTCAGAAAGGTCTCAACAGAGTTGGGATGTTCTCCTTTTGAGAAGCTGTTCAATAGAAAACCTTCTGTTGCCTATTTCAAGGTTTTCGGGTCTCATGTGAGAACAGAAGCTCCAGGTGGAGTAAAGAATGCCAGAGGCATTTTTGTGGGATATGAAAAGGGTCTCTACAGAGTAATTTTGTCTGAATCTGGTCAGGTGATTCTCACAAAGTTTCTAGAGAGTGCTCCGGAACAAGAGCGGGTAGTAGTACACACATTTCCCACAGATGACAATTCAGATGATGATGATTACACAGATTACAGTGGTACTGATGACGACACTGATAGCTCAGAGAGTTCAGTTGTAACAGTCATTGAGAGGAAATCTCACACAATGGATAGACCTTCACAGATGAAGGAAGAACCACTGTTACCCATTGCATCTGGTTCTCAACAAAGTCCAGAGGTTGAACCAGTGAGCACAGAGGATCAGAACCTCATACGCAGGTCTGAGAGAGTTACAAAGGGTGTACCACCAAAGAGGTACTCAAAAGAGTTTGCTAACTTAGCTGTTGCATGTGTTGCTATTGTTAACAACTCAAAGCAGGTTAAAGCAGTGTCTAAGTCAGAGACAAAGGCACAACAGAGAGTAGCAAGCCAAGGTAATACAGAAGCACTCATTCCTTGGAAACCAGACAACCAGAGAGGTACACTGGTGGAACCGGTGGTGGGGAGTTCCAAGGGTGGAACTGAAACAACAGGGGACTGTTATATGTATAACAACTGTTTGTTCTCTTCTCTGGATCATGTTTTGCCGATTGATGCTTTTGGGGGAGGTTGTTGGGAAAAAGCAGCAAGGCAAAAGCCAGCTCCAGATAGCTGGAATGCAAAACAGGATGTTGTGTTTTGCAGATGTATTGTTGGAGAAAAGGAGGAGTCTATTCTCTGTACTGAGCACCGGATGTTAGCTCAGAGTGTCATGTGACCTGTGCTGGAAGTACAGGGGAGAGTTGTGACTCTTCTGATGGAATCTGAAGGGTGCAGTCACGTTTCCTATGTACTGCTGAAAGACAGGAATAAAACATGTAAATAGGACTCCTGTCTGTCTCATTTCCCCTCCCTGGGGAGAATGCAGGGAGGGAGAGAAGCAGAGAGAAACAGAGGGTGTGTTTTCCTCACGTCTAATGAGGAGAATCGCCGGGTTTATGACCTTGCCTGCCGGGAGACGCAGCGGAGGCCAGTTACCTCTGACTGTGAGCTGAGATACTAACAAAAGAGTCGGACACGACTAAACGACTAAACAGCAACAATACTTTATTTTTTATCATGTTTTCAATAGTCTGTTGGGAGCTGCTCAGCGTTAAGAATTTTAAAATTTTGTTTTGATTAAGGCAGACCAACACAGCTACCTACCAGTATCTGTTGTTATTATTATTAGTTCTTTAAACATTCCAAGCACGGTTAGGGTTTCTCCCCTTTATGAATTCTTTGATGGGAAGTGAGAGCATCCTTTCGACTGAAGCTCTTTCTACATTCCAAGCATTTATAGGGTTTCTCCCCTGTATGAATTCTTTGATGAACAGCAAGTTTTCCCCTCTCACGAAAGCTATTTCCACATTCCTGGCACTGATAGGGTTTCTCACCTGTATGAATTCTTCGATGAACAGCGAGTTTTCCCCTGTAACGAAAGCTCTTTCCACATTCCTGGCACTGATAGGGTTTCTCACCTGTATGAATTCTTTGATGCATATTGAAACTGTTGTTGTGACTGAAGCTCTTTCCACATTCGAAGCATTTATATGGTTTCTGACCTGTATGAATGCTTTGATGGGAAATGAGATTGGCCCTCCGAGTGAAGCTCTTTCCACATTCATAGCACTGAAAAGGTTTCTCCCCTGTATGAATGCTTTGATGGGAAATGAGATTGGCCCTCCGAGTGAAGCTCTTTCCACATTCATAGCACTGAAAAGGTTTCTCCCCTGTATGAATGCTTTGATGGGAAATGAGATTGGCCCTCCGAGTGAAGCTCTTTCCACATTCATAGCACTGAAAAGGTTTCTCCCCTGTATGAATTCTTCGATGGGAAACGAGTAATCGACTCTCACGAAAGCTCTCTCCACATTCCAAGCACTGATAGGGTTTCTCCCCTGTATGAAATCTTTGATGGGTTGTCAGATGGCTCTTCTGACTGAAGTTCTTTCCGCATTCCAAGCACGGATAGGGTTTCTCTCCTGTATGAATTCTTTGATGGGAAGTGAGAGAGTCACTCCGACTGAAGGTCTTTCCACATTCCAAGCACTGATAGGGTTTCTCCCCTGTATGAATTCTTTGATGGGAAGTGAGAGAGTCGCTCTGACTGAAGGTCTTTCCACATTCCAAGCACTGATAGGGTTTCTCCCCGGTATGAATTCTGTGATGGGAAGTGAGCTCTGAGTTCTGTCCGAATCTCTTTCCACATTCCAAGCACTTATAGGGTTTCTCCCCGGTATGAATTCTGTGATGGGTTGTCAGACGGCTCTTCTGACTGAAGTTCTTTCCGCATTCCAAGCACGGATAGGGTTTCTCTCCTGTATGAATTCTGTGATGGGAAGTGAGAGTATCCTTCCGACTGAAGCTCTTTCTACATTCCAAGCATTGATAGGGTTTCTCCCCTGTATGAATTCTTCGATGGGAAGTGAGAGCATCCTTCCGACTGAAGCCCTTTCCACATTCCAAGCACTGATGCAATTTCTCTCCACTGTGAGTTCTTTCGTGTGAAGTAAGGCTATGCCTCCGAATGAAGCTGTGTCCTTGATGGGAGGTGGACTGGGAGCTCTGACGGATGTTCTCTCCACACCCAGAATATTTATTTGACTTCTCCACTATGTGGATTCTGTTGTGATCCCCTTTGTTCTTCCCTTCCAATTCATCACCATCTGCAATGAAGAGAGTGTTGAATGGTTACTTTAAATGTAAAGGTTCATCATTGTTCCACCCGATGTGTGTGTCTTTAAGGGGCCAGAGCAAGGGCCAGAGCAAAATAATGAGACCCAGCTTTACAGCTGTGAAACACAGCAGGTGCTGCTGAGTTGTACTGATTAAGCTGTGTCAGCAATTGGGTGTAGTATATAAGGAGCAGCACCTAACTCTCCCATCACCCTGGGGGATGGGTTGGTGGTTGGGTCATGGTTGTTTGTTGTTGTCTTTAGTGTAAATGGAGTTTTTGTTTTTCTTATTAAAACCTTGTTTAAGTTATTTTTGAGTCCCTTTTTAATGCATGGTCTCCCCAGCAAGCTCTCTGCAGCGCTACCATACTGCAAATAGCCAACAGAGAGAAGCTAATTAGAGCCTCAGGAAGAAATGAAGCACCAGATTACTGAACGATGTTATTGAATTAAAAAATTCTTTTCCTTAGATGGAGCAGTTCTTTACTCCTCCCTTTCTTCTAATTACTCTCCTCATTGCTTTAGTCTTCCTGTCTCCTCTCCTTGCAAGTTTGCTGTCTTTACCTCCCCCCTCCCAGGCAGCCTTCTTTATTGCTAGCATCCCTTATCTCGCTCCGGATCGCTTGCTGATCAGTGGCTTTGTTTCAACACCTACTTCCCTCTTTCAAAAAAGAAAAAGAAAAACATGTTCTGCTTTTTGCCCCTGGGCAATTCGTCTCCAAGGACCATGCATTCACCCCATAAGACACACAGACATTTCCCCTTGCTTTTTAGGAAGAAAAAAGTGTCTTATGGAGCAAAAAATACGGTAATTAAAATACATTCTAGAATCAATTCAGAATGAAATTAATGGCAACCATCGGTTTAGAGTTCTATGAAGATTACAGAAGGAGAGAAGGGGTCAGACTGTCCATGATCCCAGGATTCTCCTCCTTTACTTCCTTAGGCAGAACTCTTTGGTCAGGATCCATTAACATCCATGCCTTGTCTGTGAAACCTACACCCCATCAGCAGTTGCCTCATTCTGATTGGTTTAAATTTAAATTTATACATAAATCACTTTCTTCAGTTTGAACCCCTGTCCTGTGTTCATGAGGAGACCAACTCCGTATTATTTCATTGGTAACAGAAGAGGAAAAGTGACTATAACTCACACTTTATCTAAGCACAACAGCCGCAAGAGCTCCTGACTAGGCATTCAGCTATGCAATGTTGAATGCTCTCTGTTCTCTCCTGTTTCCTCATTTTTTGTTCCAGTTTAAAACATTTCATGAACCCAGAACTCACACACTGACCGCTAATGATGAATTGTATGCTATAGATATTCCTGCAAATAGATTCTGCTAGTTTTGAGATATACAAATGACATGAGAAGACTGGGTCTACATCAGGGGTTGGCAAGCTTTACCTCGCCTGGGCTAGTTCACTCTCACGGAAATCGCTCCGTGGGCAGGATCAAGTGTGTACACACAGGACTCACCGAGCAGACGGCTCGGTTTGGGGGCAGCTCAGTTAAATGACCCCTATGAGCCGCTTGCGGCCCGTAGGACATGGATTGCCGACCCGTGGTCTACATATTTGCATCATTTAGTGGTCCTATGATCCTTGTTTTTAAAAGCAAATAAAAGTTATTCCAAAAAGAAAAGAAAAGGGCAACACATGGAGGACGCAGGATCAGGATTCAGTTCTAGAAATTTGTGTGCAGAAGTCTGATCCATGGAAAATGTGTAAAAGAAGTAATCTTAAGCCTAAACAGCATACAGCCTATAACTTGAATCCGTATTCATGTTAACAGAAAATAATAAACAGCACTGTTTGTTCCATTTCTGTGGAAGAAGAAGAACCAAAACTCCTTGTTTACATCTGTAATAATAAGGTTTGTTTGCAACCTGTTTTCCCAAAGATTTTTTTTAACATATAGACACATCTCATCATATCTTTTATCTTAACATCTTCTGCTCAATTGAGCTTTGTGACTTCCTTCTATCACGTCTAATAGTTTACCAATTAATTGCATTCTGTTTTGTTTCTTTTTTCAGTTACATCAATACCTATCTCATGACATTGTTCGGCATAAATAAGTGATATTTTAATCTTACAAATCTTCTGACAGTCCTACTCTGTTTTCCCAAAGAAAACCCACAGTCGCTCGTGATTCCTACTCCATTGGGGATTTCACCTGAGGGAAAGGGAAGCAGAGGGCTGGTCCAGCGGTGCCAGGGAGAGAAAGTGATGTGGCGTCAGCTTCAGATCGGCTCTTCCCATTGCAAGAGCCAATTAAAAGTTGCGCCTCGGAAGTCAAAGAGACTTCAAGAACTATATGACTGTATTCCTAGCTCAAAATGCCTGCAGATTACAAAGGCGCAGGCAGGCAGGTGGGGGAGCCCGAAAAGGTGCTCCCCTTCTCCATCTCCATCCGCCTGCCTGTCTCCTCCCACCCCCAAACTGAGCAAGCCCTGATACCTCTCTGGCTCCGTCCATCCAGGTCCCCATCTCCACTCCCCTGGGACTCACCAGATCTCTCGGAGGTCCCTGGGAGGGAACGCTCAGAGGTTGTGGGGAGGGATGCAGGAGACAGCCGGACCAAGTCAACCGTCCATCTTCCCCCTTCCATCCTTGCTAGCTTTGCAGGATCCGTCTCTTTCATCCTTCCTGAGGAGCCAAAACAGTGGGAGATAAGGAACTGCTTACAGCCATGGAGACGTAGTTACAAATTGGCTCTGACTTTGGGAACTGTTCCCTTCTTTTGGATACCAGTTAAAAACTACTGTATCCAGCTGTCCTTTGGGATTAAAAGATGTTAGCTTGAGGAATCTGAACAGTCTTTTGGAAACTGGTGGTACCGAAGAAGGGGAAAGGAAAAACTCCAAATTTTGGGGTTTGGAGGTATAAGAGGGAGCTAGCAGGCAACTCTTGGCACTATTGAGGGGATACCTCAGGAAGTGGAAAGAGCCTGGATTAGCTCTCAAAGCAACCTCATTGCCTCATTATCAGCGGCTGCCAAGAAAGACCTGCCGACTGGAACTCCAGCATATCTGTGATTTAAACATCAAATCAAATTTGCCATGGGATTACAGTAAGGCTTAAAGTGGAGACACAACTTTTGGAACGATTGCAAATCACCACTGTCTGGGACAATACAAGCAGATAAGGACAAATTAAGTACAACTTTGCCCTTAAATACATAAAACTGGAATAGCACTGTGCTGACCTCTCTTTATTGGACCTTTTAATTTTGTTTTTTGTCTCTCCCTTATAATTGTATATTTTAAGTTTCTGAACTTTATTGGATGCTCTTCTTCCTCTTTGCTATTTTTTTGTGATATTGTATGACTGTAATACTTGCTGCTGTGTGGAGGGAGAAGGTAGACAAAAGCGAAAGAGAAACTGGAAAATAATTTTGGAAGGGGGGAAACAATCTCACGGTCAGACAGAGTTGGAACTGGCAGGTGTGACCTTGAACAGCTTAAATAACACTGGGAACCAACTGATATAGAGATGGCGGGGAAGGAAGGAACAATAACTAGAAAAGTCGCAGCTGCGGCTGCAACTAGACAGGCAAGTGTCCAAGAAGAATTGCCTGATAAGGGGGGAAGAGAACAGACAGATTTCCTTGCACAGCAACTTTTGGAATTCAGGAAAGAAATGGTTCAATCGATGCAAAACTTTACACAACAGGTCCATAGTGATAAGGAAAAATCTAATCAAACCTTGATTGAACAAGTCCATAGAGATATTGAAAACTCCAACAGAGTTTTGAAAGAACAATTTGGGATACTGGGAGATAAGGTTAACAAGTTGGAAACCGCAGTAGATAAATTGGAAGACCAAAGAGGAGACAGGAGAATTGAGAGAGGAACAAAAAGGGATGAGGGGGACTTTGGGAGGGGTTCAAGGGAAGCAGAATGAATTGGAGTATCAGATTCTTCTTTTGCAGCTAAGGGAAAGACATAGAGAGATTAAGATTAAGGGGATTCCCATAATATGATACAGAGTCAAACTTAGAAACATGTTACAAGACAATCTTGATGGGAGAAAGGAGGGATTAGCTGGATGGTCTTTCAGAGAGCTGTTTCAGAATTAGGACAAGAGAGCGAAGGCAGCCAGGAGATCATTTTATTAACATTAGTATAAAAAAGAAGAAGGATGCAATCCTTCAAAAGAGTTTTGAAGACAATCTCGTGGTTGCTGGGCAGAAAGTAGATATTTTTCAGGAAATTTCACTGAAATTGAGACTTAGAAGGACCAGATATAGGTTTTTAACAACAGCACTTAGGAGAGTTGACATCAGACACAAATGGGAATTCCCAGAAGGCATATCTTTTACATTTATGAAAAAGAGATACAGGCTAACATCAGAATTTCAAGTGAGAGAGTTATTTGAAAAATATAAAAGAGACTTTGAGCCAAAACAACACGGGGGGGGGGGATCCAGTAGCAGAACAAAGAGCTGCTTTGGAGCGGCTATCATTGGAAGGGGCAATGCCCCCCCAAAAATAATATTGTAACTGACTCTGACAATGACCAATCTTAAAATATTGAGCTGGAATGTTAATGGATTAAACTGTAAAGCCAAATGCATTCAGCATGTAATAGCAAAGCAGAAATTAGATATAATCTGTCTCCAATAAACACATACTGCAAAAAAAAGTCCTAATTAATAAAAAATTAGGTTTGGACTTCATCTCATCAGACAAAACAAAAAAGAGAGTAGTTTTTTACATTAATCCTGCACTTGAACCCAAACTGATTCAGAAGGATGAAAAAGGTAGAATATTAGTAATACAAGTTAAAATCCAGGGGGAGGAAGTGATATTGGTTGGTATTTATGAACCCAATGACAAAAAAGCAATATTCTTCAAAAAGTTAGAAACAGAACTACTCGAATTTGCAGATCAAAAGATGATCTTAATGGGAGACTTAAATGGAGTTCCATCTCTAGATAAAGACAGGTCAGCCAGGAAAAAAGAGACAAAGGAAGGCAAATTACCAAAGACTTCTTTTGATATGGCTCAAAACTTAAATTTGATAGATATATGGAGAATCAAACATGTTTGATAAGGAGTTCACCTATTACAGCTATGTACATGACAGCAGCTCGAGAATAGATTCCCTATGGCTCTACAAAGAATTGGAGACAAAAGTCAAAGAAAAATGAAATCAATCCCAGAACCTTTTCAGATCATAATTCCTTGATTATAGAATTACAAAAAGAAAGTCAAATTTCTTTTAGATGGAGGTTAAATGATGATTTACTTGATGATCAAAAATTTATGGAAAAAGCAAAAAAGGCCTTGACTGACTATTTTGAAATAAACTGCCAAGGACAGACAAAAATCACAGACAGTCTGGGACGAAAGTAAGGCAGTAATGAAAGGACTCTTTATACAACAAAATTCATACAAAAGGAAGTTGAGAGAGAAAAGGAAAAAGGAAATCCTAGCAGAAATTACAGAAAAGGAGAAAGAGCTGTCAGACAAAACAAACAAAGTGGCAGTGAAACAGGTAATTAAAACTTTACGAACTCAATACTCAATGATCATTAATGAGGAAAATAGTTGGAAAATAAAAAGAGTGCAACAAAAATATTTTGAGCATTGAAATAAACGGGGAACAGCTAGCTTGGCAGTTAAAGAAAAGTGAACAGAGGAACTCCATAAATAAAATCAATCTAAATGGGAAGATCACAGATAAATTGTTTTTTTTTAAATTAATATTTTATTAAGTTTTATCAATAAAATAATTCAGAACAAAAATACAAAACAGAAAAATACAAAATCACAAAATCCAAAAATACAAACATTAAACACAAAAAGGGAAAGAAAAAGAAAAAAGAAAAAAAATAAACACATAAAAACAAAACTCCCTCTTTTTTAATTTTTCATCTTTAGTTAACTTATTTTCCTGACTTCCTCACGCCTCCCTTTTTTGTATCCCATTTTTTAAATTTGGTTCAGCAAATTCATGTCCAATTTAGCTTATCTGTTATCAATCCCATCTTACTTTTTACCTTGTTGCTAGAATCCCTTCAGTTCATTTCAACGTCATCAGCATTCAAAAAATTTACAATGTTTCTGTAAATAAATTTTAAATTTCCTCCAGTCTTCTTCCACAAGCTCTTCTCCCTGGTCTCGAATTCTGCCAGTCATTTCCGCCATTTCCATGTAGTCTATTAGTTGCATTTGCCATTCTTCCAGGGTGGGTAGATCTTGTGTCTTCCAGTGCTTTGCGATGAGAATTCTTGCTGCTGCTGTAGCATACATAAAGAAAGTTCTATCCTTCTTTAACACCGATTGGCCAACTATGCCCAGGAGAAAAGCCTCTGGTTTCTTCAGAAAGGTATATTTAAATACCTTTTTCATTTCATTATAGATCATTTCCCAGAAGGCCTTAATCCTTGGGAACGTCCACCAAAGGTGAAAGAATGTGCCTTCAATCTCCTTACATTTCCAGCATTTATTATCGGGCAAATGATATATTTTTGCATGCTTGACTGGAGTCATGTACCACCTGTACATCATTTTCATAATATTCTCTCTTAAAGCATTACATGCCGTGAATTTAATACCGGTGGTCCACAACTTCTCCCAGTCAGCAAACATAATATTGTATCCTATATCCTGTGCCCATTTTATCATTGCAGATTTTACCATTTCTTCCTCAGTATTCCATTTCAGCAGCAGATTGTACATTCTTGATGGTATCTTAGCATTGGGTTCTAACAATTCTGTTTCTAACTTTGATTTTTCCACCTCGAAACCAATTTTTTTATCCAAATTATAAACCTCTCTTATTTGAAAATAATGTAACCAGTCTCGCACCTTCTCTTTAAGTTTGTCATAACTCTGCAATTTCAATTTGTCACCTTCCTGTTCTAAAATTTCCCAATATTTTGGCCATTTGGCCTCCATGTTAAGTTTTTTCAAAGCTTTCGCTTCCATAGGTGATAGCCACCTTGGGGTTTTACTCTCCAAGAAGTCTTTGTACCTTATCCAAACATTAAACAATGCTTTCCTGACAATATAGTTTTTAAATGCCTTATGTGCTTTTACCTTGCCATACCATAAATAATAATAATAATAATAATAATAATAATAATAATAATAATAATAATAATTTATTATTTATACCCCACCCATCTGGCTGGGTTTCCCCAGCCACTCTGGGCGGCTTCCAAAAGAATATTAAAATACTGTGGTACATCAAACATTAAAAGCTTCCCTAAACAGGGCTGCCTTCAGATGTCTTCTAAAAGTCTGGTAGTTGTTGTTCTCTTTGACATCTGGTGGGAGGGCATTCCACAGGGAGGGCGCCACTACGGAGAAGGCCCTCTGCCTGGTTCCCTGTAACTTGGCTTCTCGCAGTGAGGGAACCGCCAGAAGGCCCTCGGTGCTGGACCTCAGTATCCGGGTAGAACGATGGAGGTGGAGACGCTCCTTCAGGTATACTGGACCGAGGCCGTTTAGAGCTTTAAAGGTCAGCACCAACACTTTGAATTGTGCTCGGAAACGTACTGGGAGCCAATGTAGGTCTTTCAAGACCGGTGTTATATGGTCTCGGCGGCCGCTCCCAGTCACCAGTCTGGCTGCTGCATTCTGGATTAGTTGTAGTTTCCGGGTCACCTTCAAAGGTAGCCCCACGTAGAGCGCATTGCAGTAGTCCAAGCGGGAGATAACCAGAGCATGCACCACTCTGGCGAGGCAGTCCGCAGGCAGATAGGGTCTCAGCCTGCGTACCAGATGGAGCTGGTACACAGCTGCCCTGGACACAGATTTAACCTGAGCCTCCATAGACAGCTGTGAGTCCAAAATGACTCCCAGGCTGCGCACCTGGTCCTTCAGGGGCACAGTTACCCCATTCAGGACCAGGGAATCCTCCACACCTGCCCGCCTCCTGTCCCCCAGAAACAGTACTTCTGTCTTGTCAGAATTCAATCTCAATCTGTTTGCCGCCATCCATCCTCCAACCGCCTCCAGACACTCACACAGGACCTTCACCGCCTTCACTGGTTCTGATTTGAAAGAGAGGTAGAGCTGGGTATCATCCGCTTACTGATGAACACTCAGCCCGAACCCCCTGATGATCTCTCCCAGCGGCTGCATGTAGATGTTGAAAAGCATGGGGGAGAGGACAGAACCCTGAGGCACCCCACAAGTGAGAGCCCAGGGGTCTGAACACTCATCCCCCACCACCACTTTCTGAACACGGCCCAGGAGGAAGGAGCAGAACCACTGTATGACAGTACCCCCAGCTCCCAGCCCCTCAAGACGGTCCAGAAGGATGTTATGGTCGATGGTATCAAACACCGCTAAGAGATCCAGCAGAACTAGGAAACAGCTCTCACCTTTGTCCCTAGCCCGCCGGAGATCATCAACCAGTGCGACCAAGGCAGTTTCAGTCCCGTGATAAGGCCTGAATCCCGACTGGAAGGGATCCAAATGGTCCGCTTCTTCCAGGCGTGCCTGGAGTTGTTCAGCAACCACTCGCTCAATCACCTTGCCCAAGAATGGAAGATTTGAGACTGGGCGATAGTTGGCCATCGTGGCTGCATCTAAAGATGGTTTTTTAAGAAGTGGTTTAATAACCGCCTCTTTCAGCGGGTCTGGGAAGGCTCCCTCACGGAGGGAAGCATTCACCACCCCACGAAGCCCATTGCCCAGCCCTTACCGGCTAGCTTTTATAAGCCAGGATGGGCAAGGATCAAGGAGACAGGTGGTTGGTTTCACTCGTCCAAGCAGCCTGTCCACATCCTCGGAGGTAACAGATTGGAATTGATCCCACGCAATTTGACTAGACAGGAGTCTAGCACTCTCCCGCCCCGGCCCTGCTCCCACGGTGGCGTCTACCTCTTCCCGAATCTGAGCAACTTTATCTGCAAAAAAACTTTGCAAAATCATTGCAGGAGATCATGTGGCCCGTACTGGGCCCCGATGTAGCAGGTGGTTCCGCTAAATTGCGGACCACCTGAAAAAGTCTCCTGCTGCTGTTTTCTGCAGATGGAATAGAGGCGGTGAAGAAAGCCTTCTTCGCCGTCGCTACCGACACTTGGTAGGCTCAACATTGAGCTCTAACCTGTGTCCGGTCAGCTTCAGAATGGGTCATCCGCCACCGGCGCTCTAGCCGTCTCAACGATTGTTTCATTGCCCTCAGATCCGTGGAAAACTACGGGGCTGTCCGGGCTCCATGCAATCGGAGAGGGCGCAAATATGCATGCCACCCAAATATGTTATCATACCCTTCAAGATCCAAAACATCTGTATTCTCCAGAAGTAGCCATTCCTTCAGCCAGCAAAAAGCTGCTGACTCATAATAAAGTTTAAGGTCTGGCAGGGCAAACCCCCCTCTGTCTTTAGCATCAGTACCGTATTTTGCGCCCCAGAGGACGCTCCGGCCCATAGGACGCACCTAGTTTTTTGGGGGGGAAATAAAGGGAAAAATTTTATTTCCCCCCCCCCAGGTGCGGGGCTGGAAGAACCAGGTCGGGGAACAGTGGGAAGGCACACTCTGCCTCCCCGCTGTCCACCGAGCTTGTGGGGCTGGCGATGGGGAGAAGTGCGCTGATCCCGGGATGGCAGGCAGCTCTGCGCCGCCATCCGGAGCGGGGCGGGACTTAGCGCCCCGCTCCCGATGGCCGCGCAGAGCTGCGCTGATCCCGGGACTGCAGGCAGCTCTGCCCGCCATCCGGAGCGGGGCGGGACTTAGCGCCCCGCTCCCGATGGCCGCGCAGAGCTGCGCTGATCCCAGGACTGCAGGCAGCTCTGCGCGGCCATCGGAAGTGGGGCGGGGCTTCGCCCCCGGCTCCCGGTGGCCGCGCAGAGCTGCGCTGATCCCGGGGACGGCAGGCAGCTCTGCACCGCCATCCGGAGCGGGGTGGGACTTAGCACCCCGCTCCCGATGGCCGTGCAGAGCTGCGCTGAGCCGGGGACTGCAGGCAGCTCTGTGCAACCCTCGGAGCCGGTCTCCCGGTGGCCGCGCAGAGCTGCCCTGATCCCGGGACGGCAGGCAGCTCTGCGCGGCCATCCGGAGCGGGGCGGGGCTTCGCCCCCGGCTCCCGGTGGCCGCGCAGAGCTGCGCTGATCCCGGGACTGCAGGCAGCTCTGCGCCGCCATCCGGAGCGGGGCAGGACTTCGCGCCCCGCTCCCGATGGCCACGCAGAGCTGCGCTGATCCCGGGACTGCAGGCAGCTCTGCGCGGCCATCGGGACCGGGGCGGGGCTTCGCCCCCGGCTCCCGGTGGCCGCGCAGAGCTGTGCTGATCCCGGGACGGCAGGCAGCTCTGCGCCGCCATCCGGAGCGGGGCGGGACTTAGCGGGACATCAAAAAAACGAAGATCATGGCCACTGGTCCCATCACCTCCTGGCAAATAGAAAAGGGGAAGAAATGGAGGCAGTGAGAGATTTTACTTTCTTTGGCTCCATGATCACTGCAGATGGTGACAGCAGCCACAAAATTAAAAGACGCCTGCTTCTTGGGAGAAGGGCAATGACAGGCCTAGACAGCATCTTGAGAAGTAGAGACATCACCTTGCCAACAAAGGTTCGTATAGTTAAAGCTATGGTTTTCCCAGTAGTGATGTATAGAAGTGAGAGCTGGACCATAAAGAAGGCTGATCGCCGAAGAATTGATGCTTTTGAATTATGGTGCTGGAGGAGACTCTTGAGAGTCCCATGGACTGCAAGAAGATCAAACCTCTCCATTCTGAAGGAAATCAGCCCTGAGTGCTCACTGGAAGGACAGATCCTGAAGCTGAGGCTCCAATACTTTTTGGCCACCTCATGAGAAGAGAAGACTCCCTGGAGAACACCCTGATGTTGGGAAAGATGGAGGGCACAAGGAGAAGGGGGCGACAGAGGATGAGATGGTTGGATAGTGTTTTCGAGGTTACCAGAGTGAGTTTGACCAAACTGCGGTAGGCAGTGGAGGACAGAGGTGCCTGGCGTTCTCTGGTCCATGGGGTCACGAAGAGTCGGACACGACTAAACGACTAAACAACAACAAGGGATCTAGTGAAGTTTTCTTTAAGAGCGGACACACCACTGCTTCCTTCAGTTCCCCTGGGAATGTCCCCGTGCCAAGGGACAGATTGATAATTTCAACCAGGGGGGTCCGCGCGACATCTGGACACACCCTTATCAGCCAAGATGGGCACGGATCAAGGAGGCAGGTGGTGGGCCTACCAACTTGGAGGAATCTATCCACATCAGCAGGGAGTATCCGATCAAAGTGGTCCAACACTGGACCTTAAGTCAGTCGAGGGGCCTCCAGTTCAGTCACTGTATCTAAATTGGCAGGGAGGTCATGGCGGAGGAACAGGACTTTCTCCACAAAAAAAGCTTGTGAATGCCTCACAGCTGTGGGTCGAATTTGTGCTTAAATTTGGCTGTCCTCCGAAGGACGTAGACAAATGAAGGAGAATATAAGGAATATTCTGAATATAATAGAATACCTGGAGGTTAAAAACAAAAAG
This sequence comes from Podarcis muralis, assembly GCF_004329235.1. Classification (NCBI taxonomy): domain Eukaryota; kingdom Metazoa; phylum Chordata; class Lepidosauria; order Squamata; family Lacertidae; genus Podarcis; species Podarcis muralis. The sequence continues at coordinate 126,562,610 of NC_041313.1, read as the reverse complement.
AAATTAAATGCGCCCCTAAATTTTTAAAAGGAATATCAGCAATTTACTCAGAGAAAAGGCAAAACTAATTATAAATCAGGTAATAATGGATGAATGTAAGATACAAAAAGGAACCAGACAAGGATGTCCATTATCACCACTGTTGTTCATTCTGGTACTGGAAGTACTTGCCAGAAATATTAGAGGAGATAAAGAGATCATAGGTGTAAAAACTGGGAAAAGTGAATTTAAATTAAAAGCATGTTCTGATGATTTAGTGATAACTGTGGAAGACCCAAAAACTTCACTCCCTAAAGTCATAGAAAAGATCCAGAATTTTGGGGAAGTGGCAGGATTTAAATTAAACAGGAATAAAACAAAATTACTACTTAAAAATTTGAAGGATGAAAAAAAAAAGGAATTGGAGCAAAACACTGAGATAGAAGTCCATAAAAAGGTTAAGTATTTAGGGACATGGCTAACATCAAGAAATATAAATTTATACAAAGATAATTATGGGGGGAAATGGCTTGAGGTAAAAAGAAATTTATAAATATAGAGCAGAATGAATCTCTCACTGTTAGGGAAAATAGCAGCGGCCAAAATGAATGTGCTGCCAAAAATGCTATTCCTCTTCCAATCAGTCCCAATAATTGTGAAAGACGAATGTTTTAAAAACTGGCAGAAAGAAATTTCTAAGTTTATCTGGGGGGGGCAAAAGGCCAAGGATAAAATATAAGATACTTACAGACATAAAAGATAGAGGCGGTTATGCTCTCCCAGACCTTAAATTATACTATGAAACTGCCTGCCTGGTTTGGATTAGGGACTGGATGAAGTTGGAAAAACAAGAAGCATTAGAATTGGAAGGACATGACAACAGATTTGGCCGGCACGCATACTTATGGTATGGGAAAGGGAAGGTACATAAAAGTTTCTACAATCACATAATTAGGAAATCATTAATGAGAGTATGGGAGAGAGATAAAGATCTGTTAGAACAAAAGACTCCTTGGTGGCTTTCACCACACAAAGCTTTACTGCTCAAACCACTCGGAAAGAAAGGAAAGTGGCTTATGTATGCTGATCTGTTAAAAGACCAAGAAGGAAAATGGAAATTAAGAGACTATGAGGAAATAAAAGACCATTTTCAGAGTTGGTTACATTATTGGCAACTACATGAAATATACAAAGAAGATAATAAGAAAGGATTTAGCTATACGACATCCAGATTCCAAAAGGAAGTCGTAGAAGGGAAGGTGAAGCTGCTGAAAGCTGCATATAGTATTCTGTTAGAATGGGAAACAAAAGATGAAGAGGTGAAAACAGTAATGATTAAATGGACACAGGATATAGGTCACAATATAATGTTTGAAGACTGGGAAAGATTGTGGAAAACTGATTTAAAATTTACAGATTGCTCTCTGTTGAAAGAAAATTATATGAAAATGATGTACAGGTGGTATATAACACCAGTGCAGATAGGAAGAATGCATAAATCCAGTTCAAACATGTGTTGGAAATGTAAGGAAAAAGAAGGGACTTTTTTCCATATGTGGTGGGATTGCAGTAAGATTAGAAATTTTTGGGAAACAATATATAATGAGTTGAAGAAAATGTTCCAATTAACATTTGTTAAAAAACCTGAAGTATTTTTGTTAGGGATTTTAGGGAAAGACCTGCCAAGGAAATTTAAGACTATCTTTATGTATGCAACAATGGCAGCAAGAGTCTTAATAGCACAAGGATGGAAGAATGAAGAAACCCCAACTAAAGAACTATGGCAAGAGAAACTGATGGACTAAGCGGAATTGGCGAAATTCACATACAAACTATGTGATAAGGACAACTGTGACTATAAAGAAGAATTGGAACCCTTTACAAAGTATTTAAAGAGACAACAAAATGAACTGGACTCCTTGGCAGGTTTTGAATCAACATTCACATTTTTATTATTAAGAACATATAGTCAGATAGGTTAAGGATTTTTACAATTTTATAATATGCAGAGAATTATAAGTATGGAAAAACCAGAGAGAGGAGCTGAGGGAAGTCTGGGAGTGGTGGGAGGGGGGTTTCTATTTTGGGGAGGGGGAAATGGAGGGGGGAATGAGGATGATATGTTTTATTGATAAAATGTTATGTTGTAATTCCTAATAAAAAATCTTATATAAAAAGAAGAACTCACCAGATCTCTCGGAGGTCCCTGGGAGGGAACGCTCAGAGGTTGTGGGGAGGGATGCAGGAGACAACCTGACCAGGTCAACCGTCCATCTTCCTCCTTCCATCCTCGCTAGCTTTGCAGGATCTGTCTCTTTCATCCTTCCTGAGGAGTCAAGGAGCCAAAAGAAGCTGCAGGGTCCTGGGAGAGAGGAAGACGCAAAGGGAGCCTCAGAGGCCCTGCAGGGATTCTCTTGCCCTAGATATTCTCCTGCCCCTGGAGAAGCACAAATAGGGCAGCCCCTTCCCAAGAGAAGCCCCATTTCTAAACATCTCCAGTGATTCCAATTTCTTCCGTATGCTCCTCACCCCACTTGCAAGCCTGGCATGGTCTGCACAGTAGTGACCTGAGAGTAGATCCCATTGAACTCAGTGGGGATAACTGACAGAACTTGGTACCAAAACCAGTCCACCGTCCTGTCCCCAAGCCTGAAACCTGCAACCCCAGAGCATGGGCAGAAAAGAGCAGAGTAGCTATTACATGTAGGTGCCCCCATGCTAGGTGCTTTGTATGGAGAGCCCTGTTCACAATATTTGAGCTCTCTCATCGCAAGCCAGGCAGATGGTGTAGCCGTATCCACCTCTGTCAGGAGTTGCATGGGGTCCAAATCTTTGGGGAAGTTTTTCATCTCCAATTGGTAGGTAAGAAGGTTCAGTAACCTGCTGTTAGTGGGGGGGGGTGGCTTTTCAGCCCATAAATCTAACTCACGGTGTTATATCTAGTGGGCTGGATCTGGAGCACAAAGGGTCAAGTTTTGCTTGCATGAGGCCTTTGCTCCTTCTTCAGACTTATCAGTCAGGAACGTAAGAGGTCAAATCTGGAGAGTATTTCATTCTGGGCGTCTTGTGGCAGAGCACAGAAGGAGTGTAATAAATTCTTTTCAGTTCTGTCAATGAGGTCATTTTCCAGATTCTTCAAGTACAAGGGCCCTGGGGTGTCTGAGTAATCGGGGCCTGGCAGGGACCCCAGGATCTCCTGCAATGCTTTTACAAAGTTTTGGTGGAAGAATATTCCCAGATAAAACAGGAGATACCCCCCCACACACACACACACATCGATACTTTTCCATTCAAGGAAAGTTGTGGGTGTGTTAACATCTCAGATGCTGCAGGTGGCGCTATTGGGCTCCCTCAAAATTGCGGAGGTTTGTCCTGCAGAGATCTGTATGGAATTTCAAAACTGATCTGATGATCCAGCAGGGAGCCTTACCAGAGAGTCCAGGATCCCACACTTCACCCCCTTGACTTCCTCCTGCAGAGCTCTCTGGTCAGGATCCAGCAACGCCCAGTCCTTGTGTGTGAAACGAAAAGCTACGTCTTCAAAACACACTGGACCCTAAGAGAGAAAGGGAGAATGAAGATGATCTTCTACACATTGCACCGTTCTTTTCTGCCTTTTAATAGCTGCACTGTTTTAATTCTATTCTTTTCCTGCATGCTTATTTCAACATTGTAATGGAACAATTTTAATGATGGGTATTAATCTTTGTGAGAGCTGGACCATAAAAAAGGCTGATCGCCGAAGAATTGATGCTTTTGAATTATGGTGCTGGAGGAGACTCTTGAGAGTCCCATGGACTGCAAGAAGATCCAACCTATCCATTCTTAAGGAAATCAGCCCTGAGTGCTCATTGGAAGGACAGATCATGAAGCTGAGGCTTCAAGACTTTGACCACGCCATGAGAAGAGAAGACTCCCTGGAAAAGACCTTGATGTTGGGAAAGATGGAGGGCACAAGGAGAAGGAGACAACAGAGAACGAGATGGTGGGTCAGTGTTCTCGAAGCTACAAACATGAGTCTGACCAAACAGCGGGAGGCAGTGGAAGACAGGAGGGCCTGGCGTGCTCTGGTCCATGGGGTCACGAAGAGTCAGGCATGACTAAACAACAATTAATCTTTGTGTGAATGGGGGAATTCCACACTGTAATAATTTTATGATTATGATTATACGGCACTCATCTTCACATAATTCTTCAAAGTGTTCCCATTTTCCAGATGGAAGGACCTCCTCTCTCGGCATCTGGTGGGGTGGACCCCCCCCCCAACCTCCTCAAGCCAACTTCAGGGGGCACCAGGAGGGGGAGGAGAGGGAAAGCCCCACTGTGCATTGTGAGGGGGGGAATGGTTGGTTAGTTGGCCTCCATCTGTCGTGAGAGACCATGGAAGAGAGTGCCTTTGGGAGTGAGATCCAGCTGTTGGAAGGTAACAGCGCCAGCCGTGGGTGTGGAGAGCGACAGGAGAGAGACATGTGTTGTTGCATCTGGGACAGAGGAAGTGGTCCGGTTTTGCTGCTGCAGATGCAGAAGGGCTTTTCTTCTCCCTGTGCTCAAAGCCCCCTCCCCAAAAGGAAGGCAGCATCTGGATCCCAAGGAAGAACAGTCTTTTTCCTTTCTTTTCGGAATAACATTTGGGGGGTTATTAACAAGGATTGTAGGAATAATGAAAGATACAGATAAATAGACTTGAGTCTTTTCATGCCATTTGTATCCCAAAAATAGCAGGAGGATCTCCAACATATAGTTCATTACTGCTGGTCGCTGTATGAGTTCTTGGTTGGTGAATTAAACAGAAGCAGAAAAAATGGAGATAGGACAGAACAGAGTTTACAGAACAGCCCACATTGCATAGCCAAATGGCTAGTCAGGAGTCCTTGTGGGTGTGTTCCTGTGTCCAAGGCGTTGGGAGTAGAGGGGAAAGTGCCTGGTTCATCTCTGTGGGGAGAGGGAATTCCCCAGCGAAGGATCCGCCACCAGGGGAAACTACCAAGAGGGCCCCCTCTGCCAACCTGAACACGCAAGAGGGTTCCTGAACACCCAGGAAGGTCTGTAGGGAATCACAGGATCTGTGAGGTGGAAGTCATTGGCCAAGGTGTTGAATTCAGGCTTTTCTCTGTGGCAAGGTTACATCTAGGATTCACTGGCTGCTGTTCTTCAGCAAGAGTTTGCTTCAGCCAAATCCAGTTCACATCTGCACACGTCCAACACAAGGTAGGAGGTTTGGATGGAACTGAGAGCAACACGAGTCACCCCAGTAGCAGTGTCTGAGTCCTTTTTCCATGCCATGTGGAAAGAGCACCAGATCTTGACCAGGGGGACATTTTTGTCAATGTCTGACACTTTCCCCGCAAGCTGCTCAAGAAAGTTTTTATGGTTTTCTTTTTACCATTGTTGATCTGCAGTGTTGAGGGTCATGGGCCCAGTGACTAGTGATTCAGACTCAAGTGCCTTCAAATAGGCAGGCCATGAGGAGGACCTCCCGAACAAGGGTCTATGGATGCTTTCTTCTTCTTTCGCTTCCTCTTCTTTAATGTGTTTACTTTTAAGTACAGTGGTACCTCGGGTTACAAACACTCCGCTAACCCAGAAGTAATACCAAAAACAAACAAGATGAAGTTTAACAGGGAGAAATGTAAAGTATTGCACTTGGGCAAAAAAAAATGAGAGGCACAAATACAAGATGGGGGACACCTGGCTTGAGAGCAGTACATGTGAAAAGGATCTAGGAGTCTTGGTTGACCACAAACTTGACATGAGCCAACAGTGTGACGCGGCAGCTAAAAAAGCCAATGCAATTCTGGGTTGCATCAATAGGAGTACAGTGGTGCCTCGCAAGACAAAATTAATTCGTTCCGCAAGTCTCTTCGTCTTGCGAGTTTTTCGTCTTGCGATGCACGGTTTCCCATAGGAATGCATTGAAAATCAATTAATGCGTTCCTAGGGAAACCGCCTTCAGACCAGGTCCGGGGACAGTCTGTCCCTGGACCTCTTCTGAAGGCTGGGGGGGGGGGACAAGGGCTTTTCTTCCCACCCCCAGCATTTTAAAAAACCCCGGGACAGCGGAGGACTTCTCCGCTGTCCGGGCGATCTTAAAATGCTGGCGGGCGCCATTTTAAAATCGCCCCGGGACAGCGGAGGACTTCTCCGCTGTCCGGGGCGATTTAAAAGCCCCTGGGAAGGCAGGCAGGGGGGACAAAGACTTTCGCCCCCCGCCCGCCTTCAGAAGGTGTTCCCGCCGCCCCGCCCGGCTTCGGAGCATCGTTCCGAAGCCGGGCGGTGGGGGCAGGTGTTCCCGCCCCCCCGCCCTGCTTCGGAGCAGCGTTCCGAAGCCGGGCGGTGGGGGCAGGTGTTCCCGCCCCCCCGCCCTGCTTCGGAGCAGCGTTCCGAAGCCGGGCGGTGGGGGCAGGTGTTCCCGCCCCCCCGCCCAGCTTCGGAGCAGCGTTCCGAAGCCGGGCGGTGGGGGCAGGTGTTCCCGCCCCCCCGCCCAGCTTCGGAGCATCGTTCCGAAGCCCGGCGGTGGGGGCAGGTGTTCCCGCCCCCCCGCCCTGCTTCGGAGCAGCGTTCCGAAGCCGGGCGGTGGGGGCAGGTGTTCCCGCCCCCCCGCCCTGCTTCGGAGCAGCGTTCCGAAGCCGGGCGGTGGGGGCAGGTGTTCCCGCCCCCCCGCCCTGCTTCGGAGCAGCGTTCCGAAGCCGGGCGGTGGGGGCAGGTGTTCCCGCCCCCCCGCCCTGCTTCGGAGCAGCGTTCCGAAGCCGGGCGGTGGGGGCAGGTGTTCCCGCCCCCCCGCCCGGCTTCGGAGCATCGTTCCGAAGCCGGGCGGTGGGGGCAGGTGTTCCCGCCCCACCGCCCGGCTTCGGAGGAGGTCCGAGGACAGTGGGGAAGACGCGCTGCGCTTCCCCGCTGTCCCGGATATTTCCCTATGGGCTGTCGTATTGCGAAGCAAGCCCATAGGGAAATTCGTCTTGCGAAGCGCCTCCAAAACGGAAAACCCTTTCGTCTAGCGGGTTTTCCGTCTTGCGAGGCGTTCGTCTTGCGAGGTACCACTGTATAGCATCTAGATCAAGGGAAGTAATAGTGCCACTGTATTCTGCTCTGGTCAGACCTCACCTGGAGTACTGTGTCCAGTTCTGGGCACCACAGTTCAAGAAGGACACTGACAAACTGGAACGTGTCCAGAGGAGGGCAACCAAAATGGTCAAGGCCTGGAAACGATGCCTTATGAGGAACGGCTAAGGGAGCTGGGCATGTTTAGCCTGGAGAAGAGGAGGTTAAGGGGTGATATGATAGCCATGTTCAAATATATAAAAGGATGTCACATGTCCCTTCTCCTCTCCCCTTTCCCGCCTTTTCCGTTCCCCTCAGCTCACGGGCGCGGCGAATTTCGAGATCCCCTTGCGGCATGACGTCACCCACCAGCCGTTGGATTGAGGGAGCGGAGGAGGCGCGGCTCAAGACCGCCCTCATCCGAGAGGGTTAGGGCGCAGGCGCAGAAGCAGGCGACATGGAGGCGAGCTGGAATCCTAGAGAGGCCAGGAAGTGGGGGCGGGGGTCCCAGGTCCTCCAGAGCGGAAGCCCCTCCCCCTCCGTCCTCTGCCAAGGCTGCCTCGATGGCCCCTCCTGGGATCCAGTGAGTCTCCTCTCTCTTTCCCCTTGGGGCGCCCGGGGGAGAAGGGGGGTCCCAGGGCTGCAGGGGGAGGATGCCCAAGGGGGGGGAGCATCCTCTTCTTCCTTTGCCCCTTTGAAGAGGGAAAAAGTGGCATGCCAATGCCCCCCCCCTTCTGAGGGAGGAGCCCCCACCAGGCCGTCCTTTGCTTCTGGAACAGCCTTTCCCCCTACACGCTGCTGCCTTACAACGGGTCCCCACCCTCCCCAGAACAAAGCCCCTCTCTGTGGGCTCCTGCTCTCCATAGAGGGGGGAACTGGGTGCGTTCGGCTCATGAAGGGTTAAAAGGAACTAAGCTGGATTGCTAGTGAAGGGAGGACAAGGGGGCGGGGTCCCTCAGAGCAAAAGCCCCCCCCCCGTCTTGAAAGGGGAGGGGTTGCTTTCCTCTCTCTCCTTTGCCAGAGCTGCCTGGGTCCCCCTTCTGGGATCTGCAGTCTCCTCTCTTCCCCCTTGGGGTGCCTTGCATAGAAGGGGGGTCCCCAGGCTGTAGGATGAAGGTGCATGGGGGGGGGCAGAGACCCACAAATCAACGAGCTTTCCCTGCACCCTCATCAAACTACAGTTCCCCTGATTCTTTGGAGGAAGCCAGTATTCTTTAAAGTGGCCTTATCCTGCTTTGTAGATGGGGGGTTGTGTTTGCCTTTTTCCTTTCTTTTGGAATAACTCTTAATGGGGTCACGTAAACAAGGATAATGGGAACAGTAAATGATACAAATGAATAGACTGAATCAGTCAGTAAAGCATGAGACTCTTAGACTCCTAGTCATGGGTTTGTGCCTCAAGTTGGGTGAATATTTCTGCATCACAGGGGGCTGGACTAGATGGTCCTCAGGGTCCCTTCCCATTCAATAGTTTTCCGATTGTAAATCCTCTCCCTTCATTTGTATATCACAAAATATCATAATAAATGTGCAGGGATATCTGCAACATATATTTCATTATTAGTGGTCACTGTACAGTGGTACCTCGGGTTAAGTACTTAATTCGTTCCAGAGGTCCATTCTTAAGCTGAATCTGTTCTTAACCTGAAGCACCACTTTAGCTAATGGGGCCTCCTGCTGCTGCTGCACCGCCGGAGCACGATTTCTGTTCTTAACCTGAGGTACTATTTCTGGGTTAGCGGAGTCTGTAACCTGAAGCGTCTGTAACCTGAGGTACCACTATACTGAGTTCATTCATTCATTCCCCACCCATCTGGCTTGGTTTCCCCAGCCACTCTGGGCAGCTCCCAACTGAATATTAAAAACACCATACAGCATTAAACATTAAAAACTTCCCTAAACAGGGCTGCCTTCAGGTGTCTTCTAAAAGTCTGGTAGTTGTCTATTTCCTTGACATCTGACAGAAGGACGTTCCACAGAGCAGGCGCCACCACCAAGAAGGCCCTCTGCCTGGTTCCCTGGAACCTCACTTCTCACAGCGAGGGAACCGCCAGAAAGCCCTTGGCGCTGGACCTCAGTGTCTGGGCAGAACAATGGGGGTGAAGACGCTCCTTCAGGTATACAGGACCAAGGCCGTTTAGGGCTTTAAAGGTCAGCACCAACACTTTGAATGTGCTCGGAAACGTACTGCCACTCCCAGTCACCAGTCTAGCTGCCGCATTCTGGATTAATTGCAGTTTCTGAGTCACCTTCAAAGGTAGCCCTACGTAGAGGACATTGCAGTAGTCCAAGCGGGAGATAAAACTAGAGCATGCACCACTCTGGTGAGACAGTCTGTGGGCAGGTAGGGTCTCAGCCTTCATACCAGATGGAGCTGATAAACAGCTGCCCTGGACACAGAATTGACCTGCATCTCCATGGACAGCTGTGAGTCCAAAATGACTCCCAGGCTGCACACCTGGTTCTTCAGGGGCACAGTTACCCCATTCAGGACAAGGGAGTCCCCCACACCCACTTGTCCCCTGTCCCTCCAAAACAGAACTTCTATCTTGTCAGGATTCAACCTCAATCCGTTAGCCACCATCCCTCCTCCAACCGCCTCCAGACACTCACACAGGACCTTCACGGTCCAGAAGGAAGTTATGGTTGATGGTATCAAAAGCCGCTGAGACCCAGCTAGGAGAATAATTGCTATACTGATGCAGAAACATTTATAATGTTTGATGCCTTACTGTGTTTGTTGTTCATCTTATTGGAAGCCGCTCAGAGTAGCTGAGATAACCCAGTCAGATGGGTGGCATTATAGTAGTAGTAATTATGTACAGTGGTGCCTCGCAAGACGAAATTAATTCGTTCCGCAAGTCTCTTCGTCTTGCGAGTTTTTCGTCTTGCGATGCACGGTTTCCCATAGGAATGCATTGAAAATCAATTAATGCGTTCCTAGGGAAACCGCCTTCAGACCAGGTCCGGGGACAGTCTGTCCCCCGACCTCTTCTGAAGGCTGGGGGGGGGACAAGGGCTTTTCTTCCCACCCCCCAGCATTTTAAAAAACCCCGGGACAGCGGAGGACTTCTCCGCTGTCCGGGCGATCTTAAAATGCTGGCGGGCGGCATTTTAAAATCGCCCCGGACAGCGGAGGACTTCTCCGCTGTCCGGGGCGATTTAAAAGCCCCTGGGAAGGCAGGCAGGGGGGACAAAGACTTTCGCCCCCCGCCCGCCTTCAGAAGGTGTTCCCGCCCCCCGCCCCGCTTCGGAACAGCGTTCCGAAGCGGGGCGGCTGGGGCAGGTGTTCCCGCCCCCCCCCGCTTCGGAGCAGCGTTCCGAAGTGGGGCGGCTGGGGCAGGTGTTCCCGCCCCGCTTCGGAACAGCATTTTAAAATGCTGGGGGTCGGGAGCGAAGCGTTCGCTGCCGACCCCCAGCATTTTAAAATCTCCCCGGGACAGGGGGAGATTTTAAAATGCTGGGGGTCGGCAGCGAACGCTTCGCTCCCGACCCCCAGCATTTTAAGATCGCCCGGGGCAGGCGGGGGGGGGAGGCAGGCGGGGGGGAGCAAAGACTTTTGCCCCCCGCCGGCCTTCAGAAGAGGTCCTCTTCTGAAGGCCGGCTGTGGGCGAAAGTCTTTGCTCCCGACCGCCAGCATTTCCCTATGGGCTTTCGTCTTGCGAAGGAAGCCCATAGGGAAATTCGTCTTGCGAAGCGCCTCCAAAACAGAAAACCCTTTCGTCTTGCAGGTTTTCCGTCTTGCGAGGCATTCGTCTTGCGGGGTACCACTGTATTACTATTGCTATGCTTAAATTTTTATTTAGACCAGCCAGACTGAACCAAATTCTGATGATTTGTGTGTGTGTTTTCTGCAGATAATAACTTCTTCTTATACTTAAATTTAGACCAGCCAGATTAAGACAAATTCTGATGGTGTGTTGTTGTTTTTCTGGAGTCTTTATTTTTCTCTCACGGAGCTGTAATAAGTTTAAAAACAGCTTAAAACAACTTACAACCACAATATGTTCAGAGCCTGGGCTTTACTGCAGTGCAGCCTTGATTGCTAGCAAAAACCATCCACATTTGTCTGGGGACATTTTTCTGATCCTGACACAGTGCCAATTTTATAACAGAACAATGCATTTGCTTTGTAGGGTTTGCCAGCACCTCTAATTCGGATGGGAAGAACTTTGCAGAAGAAAAAAGGGACTCCTTCTGATCTCTTGGAAGTTTCCAGAGACTACAGATGGATGAGCAAGACTCGGCTGGACCTAAAGCAGGAAGAGGCCATGCCACTGAAGATGGGAGCACTGGGGGATTCTGGGAAAACGCTATGCGGAAGATCCTATGTAAGGAGGACACCCTCCGCTCAGATGTTCAGAGCCAGCAGCTCAAGCAGTTCTACCAGGCGGCCAAAGGACCCCGAGAGGTTTGCAGCCGACTCTACCACCTTGTCTGTCAGTGGCTGAAGCCAGAAAGGAACACGAAAGCTGAGATGCTGGACATGGTGATCTTGGAGCAGTTCCTGGCTGTCCTTCCACCTGAGATAGAGAGCTGGGTGAGGGAATGTAGAGCGGAGACCAGTTCCCAGGCAGTGGCCCTGGCCGAAGGTTTCCTCCTGAGTCAGGCAGAGAAGAGGAAGCAGGCAGAGCAGCAGGTGAGAGAGACTTTCCTCTGGAAACTCCCAAGGGGCTCCAAACCAGAGCAAGAGTATCCCAAAATGCGGTCCTAATGTCCCATCCCATTATGGATCGGATCCAAGGAATGAGATCTGCTACCCCTAAAGTGTTTGCCTCTACCATTGCTTTTCTAATCCCCCTTCCCATTTTGTTTTGAATCTTTGTTGCTCTTTCAGGTTCAGGATCTGTTAACAGAAATGGGTCCTGATTCCCCTGAGGCAGAGAGGACTCTGATGGACACCAGAGAGAGACCACTGGGTAAGGAGAGAGTTATTTCTCTCCTTGGTCACATCCTGGGGATTTGGAAATTAATCTGTCAGTTCTTTCCGTCTTTTGTGGGGAGGCAGTTGGGGCCAAGAGCCCAAAGGAGGTGGGATATATTTTTACATAACTAAAAGACGAAAGGTGTACGGATGTCAAAAGGCACTCAATAGGTACACCTGTAATTAGAGATACACTCCTGAACATCGGAGAAAAGCAGGCATTCATGGCTTCCCACTTCTCTTTGTCTCTGGAAGGTGACAAGATGATGCCCACAAGACCTCCTCATCTGTCTTTTCATGAGCCTGAAGGGGAAGCAGCAGCTATGGAAGCAGATCAGGTAGGGGGCAGGAGACATGTAGGGAGAGAGGCTGAGGGGTGGGGCTGGCAGGGTGACTCCCTCTACCTCCTGTCAACGGTGCCCTGAAGAAAATGAGGAAATGCCATTCAAGATGGTTTATGTGCTGAGAATATGGGACATCCACCTCATCCTTATCGCCTTCTCAATGTCGCCAATATTATTTATCAGCAGTTGCTGTCTCGTTTCTATATTTACATTGAAGACTAAATAGGTTTCTAAGCAGTTGACAAACCATAAAAATGGGCCAGGATTTATCTAACTAACCCATCACCCTTATTTGTTTAGGATTTGGTATGCTTTGAGGATGTCACCGTTCATTTCACGGACAAGGAGTTGGCGATGCTGGATCCTGACCAGAGAGCTCTGCATGAGGAGGTCATGGAGGAGAATCGTGGGCTCCTGGATTCTCTGGGTAAGGCTCTGTGAGGATCATCATATCTGTTTTCAAATTCCATCTCTCTCTCCTTGCGATGAATCTCCAAGGTTTGGCTGGAACTCAGTAGCGCTACCTGCACCACCTGGAAATCTAACGCCCCCAGAAATCACTTGGAATGAAGGGCGATTGGCAGTGTTGTCTGTGAATATCCATCAGAGTGGATAGGGAGGTTGAAGTAGCTTCTGCCAGATTTGTGTTTTTGCTTCTGTTGATTTTGGTTGACTAAAGAGATAACTGACAATGGATACAGAGCAGATTCCATGATTGGGCCAAACAAAATTAATTGAATCTCAGGTTCCCATAAATATATCAGCTAATACCAGCCAACAAAGGCATAGTACTCCATAGTAAAAATTCCCATCTAATTCCCTTCAGTTATTCCTCTTTCACAGTTGTTCATTAGCAATGTTGAAGAATGAACAGTTGTGAACGGTTGTTCTTCCTGAGGCTCTAATTACCGTATTTTTCGCACCATAGGACGCACCGGACAATAGGACTTACCTTGTTTTAGAGGGGGGGAGAACAAGAAAAAAAAATTCTCCCCCTCTCTGCCCAGCGCCTCTTCAGCGAAGCGGCAGGAGGCGCTCTGCAGAGAGGGGAAGAATTTTCCCCCTCTTGTTTTCCCCCTCTAAAGCAAGGTGCCGTTTAAGGTGCGTTCAGTCGCCTTCAGGCGGCTACCTTGGAAGCCTGGTGAGAGAGATGGGTCGGTGCGCACTGACCCCTCTCGCTCTCCAGGCTTCAGGTTCCTTTCAACCTGCTCTTTGGGGCTGGCGGGGGGAAGCCCACTGCCAGCCCCAAAGAGCAGGTCAAGGAGCAGCGGAAAGGCGTGCAGCGGAGAGGCTGCTGCCATAGTCTCATGTCACCTCTCCAGCTGGGAGAGGGTCGCAGGGCTATGCCTTCTTTAGCCCCGCACGCGCTCTCCCAGCTCGAGAGGTGGCGTGCGGCTAAAGAGGCTCTTGCCATAGCCGCGCGACACCTCTCCAGCCGGGAGAGGGTTGTGGGGGGCTTCTTTAGCCCCGCGCACGCTCTCCCGGCTACAGAGGTGGCGCGTGGCTAAAGAGGCTCCTGCCATAGCTGCGCATCACCTCTCCAGCTGGGAGAGGGTAAGCGGGACTATGGCGGCTTCGCTCCATAGGACACACACACATTTCCCCTTCATTTTTGAAGGGGAAAAAGTGCGTCCTATAGAGCGAAAAATATGGTAGTTTCTCTCTCTATATATAAATAAGTGTTACAATACCACTTAAAATCTATATAACGTATAGAAGTGAAATTGATTTTATTTGATCTGTTACACTGTATTTTTCCAACATTCTTTTCCTCTTTCAAAAATTATTCTTCCACACTTTTCTCTTTTTATTCATTCCTCTTATCATATTATATTTTCATGAATGTAAAACATTTAAATAAAATGTTAATGTTTAAAAATTATTGTTTTTTACATTCCAGGGGGTGATGAATTGGAAATTAGTAACAAGGGGGACCAGGACAGAATCCACACAGTGAAGAAGCCATATAAATACTTGGAGAGTAAAGAGAACTTCAGTCAGAGTTCCCAGTCCACTTCTCATCAAAGAAATCCCATTGGAAAGAAACCCTATCAGTGCTTGGAATGTGGAAAGAGCTTCAATCAGAGCAGCCATCTCACTTCTCATCAAAGAATTCATACTGGGGAGAAACCCTACCAGTGCAAGGAATGTGGAAAAAGCTTCAGATGGAAGATCAGTTTCATTTCTCATCAGAGAATTCATACAGGGGAGAATCCATATCAGTGCTTGGAATGTGGAAAAAGCTTCGGTCAGAGCACACATCTCACTTCCCATCAAAGAATTCATACTGGGGAGAAGCCCTACCAGTGCAAGGAATGTGGAAAGAGCTTCAGGTGGAAGGTCAGTTTCATTTCTCATCAGAGAATTCATACAGGGGAGAATCCATATCAGTGCTTGGAATGTGGAAAAAGCTTCAGTCAGAGCACACATCTCACTTCCCATCAAAGAATTCATACTGGGGAGAAACCCTATCAGTGCCAAGAATGTGGAAAGAGCTTCAGTCAGAGCGCCTCTCTCACTTCCCATCAGAGAACTCATACTGGAGAGAAACCCTATCAGTGCTTAGAATGTGGAAAGAGCTTCACCTGGAAGAACAATCTCACTTCGCACCAAAGAATTCATACAGGGGAGAAACCCTATCAGTGCTTTGAATGTGGAAAGAGCTTCAGCCACAGCCACAGTCTCACTTCCCATCAAAGAATTCATACAGGTGAGAAACCCTATCAGTGCTTGGAATGTGGAAAGAGCTTCAGTAAGAATGCCCATCTCACTTCTCATCAAAGAAGTCATACAGGGGAGAAACCTTATCAGTGCTTTGAATGTGGAAAGAGCTTTAGTCACAAAAACAGTCTGACATCCCATCGAAGAAGTCATACAGGGGAAAAACCCTATAAGTGCTTTGAATGTGGAAAAACTTTCAGAAAGAGCTCAGATCTCACTTCCCATCAAATAATTCATACTGGAGAGAAACCCTATCAGTGCTTGGAATGTGGAAAGAGCTTCAGTCAGAAGTGTGGTCTCATTTTTCATAAAAGAATTCATACAGGGGAGACACCCTATCAGTGCCTGGAATGTGGAAAGAGCTTCAGTCACAACGGCTCACTCACTTCCCATCAAAGAATTCATACAGGGGAGAAGCCTTATCAGTGCTTGGAATGTGGAAAGAGCTTCAGCCAGAGTAGCCATCTGACATCCCATCAAAGATTTCATACAGGGGAGAAACCCTATCAATGTTTGGAATGTGGAAAGAGCTTCCGTCACAGCTACAATGTCACTTCTCATCAAAGAATTCATACAGGGGAGAAACCATATCAATGTTTGGAATGTGGAAAGAGCTTCACTCAGAAGAGTAGTCTCACTTCTCATCAAAGAATACATAAAGGCGAGAAACCATATCAGTGCTTGGAATGTGGATATAACTTCAGTAGTAGCAGCAATCTTACTTCCCATCAAAGAATTCATACAGGGGAGAAACCCTATCAGTGTCAGGAATGTGGAAGGAGCTTCAGTCACAATTCCTCTCTCACTTCC
Organism: Podarcis muralis; assembly: GCF_004329235.1. Taxonomy (NCBI): domain Eukaryota; kingdom Metazoa; phylum Chordata; class Lepidosauria; order Squamata; family Lacertidae; genus Podarcis; species Podarcis muralis. The sequence continues at coordinate 126,546,794 of NC_041313.1, read as the reverse complement.
CATCAGAGAATTCATACTGGAGAGAAACCCTTTCAGTGCTTCGAATGTGGAAAGTGTTTCAGCCACAGCTACAAACTCACTTCCCATCAAATAATTCATACAGGGGAGAAACCATTTAAATGTCAAGAGTGCGGAAAGAGATTCACACAGAGCACAGGTCTCACATCCCATCAAAAGATTCATATGGTGCAGAAGCCATATCATTGCTTGGAATGTAGAAAGTGGTTCAGTCGGAAGGATAGTCTCATTTCCCATCAAAGAATTCATACAGGGGAGAAACCCTATCATTGCTTGGAATGTGGAAAGAGCTTCCGTCACAACTCCACTCTCTCTTCCCATCAAAGAACTCACTCTGGGGAGAAAGCATAGCATTTGCTAAGTTGTGATTGTATTTTAGTAGACTATAATTTGTATCGCAACAGTGTTCTTGTGCTTCTTCAACCCAGCAGAGAAGTCAGCCTTGCCTCTCAAATCCATGGAGTACAAACCTGGTGTCCCATATTATTCACACTATGTATCCAGATCTGTAAGGTGGAAGTCAAGGTGTTGATTTCAGACTTTTCTTTGTGGGAAGGTTAGGTCTAGAAATCTCTCACTACTCTTCTCCTTGATCCTTAAAAGTCCTTAGCGCATGCCAGGAGCAAAGAATTGCATCCACGAGGGAGAAAGAGTTCTCTGTATGTTACATGTTGTGAACAGCAGTAAGCGGTTTGCTTCAGCCAAATCCAGTTCTCCTCTGCACACATATGATACATGGAAGGAGACTTAGACTGAACAGAGATTCAGAGCAGTGTGATTCACCCCAGTGGCAACGTCTGACACCTTTTTTCCATTCCTGTTGAGTGAGCAACAGATCTTGACCGGGGGACATTTTTGTCATTGTGTGGCATAAATTCCTTGAACTGGCGACCCTGTTTCCCTTCCTCCTTAGTGTTAGTGGAGTGTCAGTCCGTCACAACAGATGAAGTATTTTTAGGGTTACTTCTTCATTGAAATTTCTCTCTGCCTGTTGAGGTCAGGCAGCAACCTTGACTGTACTCTTTTTGATCCTTGCTTAAAATATTTTGTTATACAAACATTTCCAGAAATAGAGGTATTGATTTGTTTTAATATTATACATTTAATATTAATGTTTTTACTGTTTTCTTCCATTTTTTATTTATTTTTCTCTTATATCTCACCAACAAAACATACTATGTTAACGTCATAGACAAATACTACTACTACTTCTACTAATAATAATAATAATAATGGCATATCTATATTATTCTAAATTATTTAAATCCTATACAGTATATCTTTACTTTTACTTCCCTTCCACTCTTTCCATGGTTTCCTGTCTGCACCTGTTATGATTCTTGGTGTAAAATGTTTCTATATAATCTGTATATGATATCCAGTCAGCTTTCAAGTCTTTTATCATATTTCTTTCTTAACCTGTTTGTCATATTGGCTACTTTGATATATATATTTAGTATTTTGAGATGCCATTCTTCTTTTGATGGGACATTTTTGTGTAATTAGAATTTGAGTGAATGTCCTCCCGTACATCCATAAGTTAATTTTTATTTTACTTTTTAGATTTCTGTCATTATTCCCAGAAGAAAAGCTTGTGGATTATTGGGTACTGTTTCTAAAAAAGCTTTTCTTAAGCTCATTGTACACCATCTCCCCAAATTTTTTGTTACCCTACAACATGAACACCATAAGTGATCAAATGTACCAACTGTTCCCTTACATTTCCAATTACATTTCCAATTATACTTTTAGATCTAAACATTTTGGCTAGTCTGTTTGGTGTCAAATACCACCTGTGGATCATTTTTAAATACTTCTTTAGAGCATAGCTGACAATGAATTTGATTTGTTTTCTACAATTGCACCCATAAATTTAAATCACTATTGTGACCCACATCCCACCCCAACTTATCAAAGATGATTTTGCTAGCTCTTCTTTCGTTTCCCACTCAAACAATATTTTATGCATTTTACAGAGGTTTTTAACCGTACATCTTAATATCTTTTTCAAATTGTGATTCTTGTTCTGTAAATCTGTTTTTTGTCTGCCTTAAATCTTGAGTTAATTTGATTATAGTTTAGCCAGTCCAACACATTTTTTTCCTAATTTCATTTTTGTTTCTGCCTCAAGTCTAACAGATGTAGCTACCCCATTTGTAACCCATATTGATTTTTTCCTTGTCTTTGCTTCTATTGAGGATACCCACCTTGGTGTTTTGTTTTCCAGAAAGTTTCTATGTTTTCCCCAAACTCTAATTATTTTGTCCTGGTAACATGATTTTGTTGTTTAGTCATTTAGTCATGTCCGACTCTTCGTGACCCCATGGACCAGGACATGCCAGGCACTCCTGTCTGTTGTATTTGCAGAGTCCTGTACACAGCGGAAGCATGAGCAGTACATGCCACATGCTTAACTTTGCTTTATTTTCAGTTCAATGTTGAGAGATTACAAACATGCATCTTGCCTCTGCGGGAGCAGAGAAGCTACCAACCTTCTCCTCGGAACAAAGGACACCAAGAGAAGAGTGAAAAACAGGAAACCAGTGTACGTCACATCCAGTCTCCCATTCCTGTGGGAAACCCAACAGTACTCTGACTGTGGAATGCAAAACATTGTCCCGTGACAAGCACTTCGCTGCACAGTGAAGAAAGCAGAAACCAACATCCTCCCCCTTTCTGTGAACATCACTGGGCAGCGTGTTCGTACAATATCAGTACAAACCCAACTTCTGTACATAGGTACAGTGTTGATGCCTTGATACAATCTTGGACAATACATCAGCAGGAATTTCATTACCTGGCATATAGGACACCGTTACGAGTCCCTTCTGAATATGTTCCCTAGCATGTTGCAACTTCAATTGCAAGTGCTTCGTGCTTTGCTTACAACCTTCCGAATTCAGCAAAGCCAAACATGCTTTGTTGTCCTGGTAAACCTGGATTAGACATTTGACAGGAATTTTCATGTCTTTGTACAATTGTAACAACCATTCACAATCCTTAAGTGAATAAGACAGTGCATTCAGTTCAGCTTCACAAGTACTTAAGCTAATTGTTGTTTGCTTCTTGCATGACCAATCAAATAGACCCTGATTGTACATGTAGCAAACTCCAGACGTACTTTTCCTGTCTGTAGTGTCACTTCCAAAACTTGCATCTGCAAAAATCTCAAGACCACCAGACTTCTGATTGTTAAATCTCAGTCTGTAATGCATAGTGCCTTTCAAATAGCGTGCTATGCGTTTCAGAGCTTTCCAATCCTTAACAGTAGGATTGTTAACTTGTCTGCTTAGCAAATTACAGCTAACAGCAATGTCAGGTCTTGAACATCTGGCAATGAAGTTTAGCTTGCCTAGCACACTTCTGTACAGTGTAGTGTCAGAAAATGCTTCTTCAGTGTCTTCTACCTGATAACCTGTTGTCATCGGTGTGTCTACAGGGTTAGCATCCATCAGGTTCAGTAATTTTCCGTGACTGGTGTACTAGAATGTTACCACTTTGATCTCTTTCTATTTCCAGAGATAGGTAGTTGTTTACCTCACCAAGATCTTTCATGTCAAAATGCTCTTTCAGTTGAGCTAGGGCGTTATTGTACATTGTGACATCTTTCCAAAAGAATAAAATATCATCAACATAAAACAAACAATACAGCTTCTTTTGCCCCTCCTCTTTGACAAATACACATGGATCAGCTTTCCCTTGCTGAAAACCTAGAGAAAACAACGCTTCAGTGAGTTTTGTGTACCAACACCGTGCACTTTGTTTGAGACCATAAAGGGACTTCTTTAGAGCACAAACAAATCCCTGTTTTACCTGTACGCCATCAGGTGGAAGCATATAAAGTGATTCACCTAGAGATCCATACAAAAATGCTGTATTCACATCGTGGTGACTAACGTGTAGATTCTCCTCTGCAGCTAGCTTGAGCATAAGCCTAATGCTCTCATATCTCACGGTGGGTGAGTAGGTCTCATTATAGTCTTCACCTGGTACCTGTGCAAAACCTCTGGCTACCAATCTGGCTTTGTGTCTGACTATCTTGCCATTTTGATCTGTCTTCGCTTTGAAGACCCATTTGCTTCCAAGCAGTTTCATTCCTGGAACTACTGGAACTAGCTCCCATGTTTTGTTCCTTTCTAAGGAATCAAGCTCAGCTTTCATGGCATTTAACCATGGCTCAGGTTCCTTTGAATCCAAACCCTGGATTTCTTGGAAACTTGAAGGTTCAAATACCTTCTTGGAGCTTTTAACAGCTGCTACTGCTGTCTTAGCATATTCATCAGCAAATCTCTTTGGAGGTCTGCCTTTTGTGGCTCTTTGTGATCTGCGAATTAGCCTTAAGTCCTCAACACTTTCCTCTTCCTTCTTAGGAGAAAAGTGGCCTATTGTGAACAATGGTTCTTCCAATTCTTGATCAGAGCTTTCAGAGGGTCGCATAGAGGCTTTCGCACTCTTGAAATCCTCTGAATCATCCGATTCAGTTTCAGACTCAGACTCAGAATCAGAACCTTCATCTGTGGGTCATTAGGATAACATTGAAAAATTCCCACATTCTCCCCCCACTTGGCACTGTACTCAACACTTCTTGTGAGCTTAATTGTCTTAGAGTCAGTCATCATTATTCTGTAAGAACCTTTCTGATAACCTAGAAAGATACCATGCAATCCACGCTTGCCTAACTTGGAGCTTTGTGGTGTGTGAACCCACATGTCAGAACCAAAAATTTCCATGTGTTTGATGTACGGTTTCTTGCCAAACATCTTCTCATAGGGGGTACAACCAATCGCTGAAGATAACCTGCGATTGTAACTGTAAACAAAACACGAGAGAGATTCAGCCCAATAACTCTCTGGAAGATTGGCATCATGCAGCAAGGTTTTTAACCCTTGAAGCAATGTCTGATTTGCTCTTTCGCAAAGTCCATTCTGCCATGACGAGCGAGGACTGGACAAATCGTGTTGAATTCCTTTCTCAGTCAGAAAAGCTTCAAACTGCTGAGAAGTGAATTCTCCCCCACGATCAGTGAAAAGTCTTTATCTTCTTACCATGCACATTTTCCAACCAAGCACAGAATTCCTTGAACCTTGGAAAAGCCTCTGATTTCTGCTTGAGATTGTACACATAAATATACCTGGAAAATGCATCAATGAGAACCATGAAGTACCTATTTCCACCCAAAGAGGGTGATAGAGGACCAACTAAATCAGCATGAACAACCTGGTATGGTTCTGTAGCTTGCCTACTAGACACCTTACCTTTCGCAGCCATTTTCACCTTGTTTGCTGCGCATGCCTTGCACTTCATGTGGTACCTGCAGGGTTTAATAGTCATACCTTCAACCAAGGCAGGCATTTTAGATACTGCCTCATAATGCAAATGACCAAATTTCCTGTGAAAATCGTGAATACATCCTGCATGCAAACTTTTGTTAGAACCTGCAATGCAACAAGTTTCATTCTGCACAACATCATCATAATACAAAACAAACGATCAACACATTCAGCATGCAATACATAATCGTTTTTCTTTGTGATGGTGCATTACTTGTTCTTGAAGGAAACGTCAATGTTCCATTCATTCAGCTGCATAACACTGAGTAGATTGTGTGTGGCATCTGGTACGTAAAGCACATCTTGTATCGACAGTCCAAACTGTGAAGAACAACAGTTCCGTAGCCTTGACTGGGGATCGTGTGGTCATCCGCCTGGTGAATCGCACCTTCCTGCGGTGTAAAAGACACGAACAGTCGCTTATCGTTGCACATGTGATGGGTCGCTGCTGAATCAACAACGAAGAAAGATCTAGACGTCTTCTGGACCTTTGCGACCTTTGGAGTGAAGCGTGAGACCATTGCCTTGTGCTGCGTTGTCCTGGACACTGGACCTTTGCCTTTGCTTTGACCTTTTCCACTTGATGAGCTTCCGCTGCGCTGCTCTGTCTTGGCCCTGGGATATCTGCATTCCCTCTTCATATGGCCTAGACGTCCACACAAGTAGCATTTCACTGCCTTCAAAGCTTTGGCGCCATCTGGTGGTTCCACTGCACTCTGGGATGACGTCTGTGAAGACTCCCCCTTACCCATGCAGCTAGCACCCCAGCGGTCTGCTTCATTCAGAATCACGGCAGTAACATAGGCTACTGTGAGCTGAGCAGTTGGCTGAACAGCAATCTGAGTGGCAACGGACTCCCAACTTGGACCCAAAGAATGTAGTATCATGAAGGAATACACAGCCTCTGGAAAGGTGAGCCCTCTCTGTTGCAGCTCATGTCTCAGATTCTGCATCTCCATCAGATGTTTACGCACATCTCCACCTTCAGCAAGAGCCATACCATGCAGCTTGGCATAGTAGTATATTGAGGAACCAGCTTCTGTCCTCAAGTGAGCCTCTCTTAAAGTGTCCCAAATTTCTCTGGCTGTGGTCTTATCACGTAACAGACAGAGCTTTTCTGGGGATACTATCAATGTAAGAGTTCCCATCGCTTTGGAATCCTTAGCTTTCCATTCGTCTGTAATTGGAGCTGGGGGGTTGTCTGTAATAACTTTGTACAGACCCTCTTTCCGCAGAATAGCCTCTGCATAGAGAACCCAGTCCGCATAGTTTTTCTTATTGAGCTTAGGAATCCCAAAAGCATCAGCCAGCTTTGCATCTGCCATCTCCGCGGCGTTTAATCAAGCTGCGTCACTGCTGCTTTCAAACCTCATTCCAAAAGCACTTTCAAAGGTACTTTCGGTTTTCAAGCCTCCCAAGCCTGTGAGCTTGTGCCTTAGAGCCTTTGCCTGTACCGCGGCAAAACGGCTTTAAAAGTTCAAAGTCCAGCCATAAAGCCATCAACTGGAAGCTGGCAGGCTGCCCGGAGCATGAGCACATACCTTTCATCAATCAACTCGACGCGCAGAGCAGATAACGCCGATCCGTTTCTCTGTCCCTCTGCCGGCATTCCGACTCGGCTTCTGGAGTCCATCCTTCAGTTTGACTGCATTTTTCTGGGCCCGGAACCAAAAATGTTGTATTTGCAGAGTCCTGTACACAGCGGAAGGATGAGCAGTACGTGCCACATGCTTAACTTTGCTTTATTTTCAGTTCAATGTTGAGAGATTACAAACATGCATCTTGCCTCTGCGGGAGCAGAGAAGCTACCAACCTTCTCCTCGGAACAAAGAACACCAAGAGAAGAGTGAAAAACAGGAAACCAGTGTACGTCACATCCAGTCTTCCATTCCCGTGGGAAACCCAACAGTACTCTGACTGTGGAATGCAAAACATTGTCCCGTGATAAGCACTTCGCTGCACAGTGAAGAAAGCAGAAACCAACACTGTCTTCCACTGCCTCCCGCAGTTTGGTCAAACTCATGCTGGTAGCTTCAAGAACACTATCCAACCATCTCGTCCTCTATTGTCCCCTTCTCATTGTGCCCTCCATCTTTCCCAACATCAGGGTCTTTTCCAGGGAGTCTTCTCTTCTCCTGAGGTAGCAAAAGTCTTGGAGCCTCAGCTTCACGATCTGTCCTTCCAGTGAGCACTCAGGGGTGATTAGAGAAGCTTTTATGTATTCCAGCTTTACCATACCAGATACATGAGTGCCAACCATGTCCCTCTAGCTCATAACAACTATGTGTTTTCCAGCAGTATCTAGCCTTTTATCCAACACAGATAGAATGCTTCAAAAGACGATTCTAAATCTGGAACTGTGGAGCCCACACTCACCCTGAACAACTAAAAGGCTCCTGGGAGGCCAGAGGGGCATTGCTGCTGCCCTGAGTGCTGGAAGGAAGACTGCTCCCTGCTGCAAGGCCCATTTCCATGTGGCGTAAAAGGCTCCTGGGAGACCAAGGGGACATTGCCGGAACAGCTGATTGAGGCAACTTGCTAAAATGTTTTAAATGGTTCTAATTTTGGTTCCCCTGTTTTGATTTTGTCGGGTTGGTGTTGGATAAATGTTTTTATTTGGGGTTGATGGTTACTTTAATTAGGGTATAAATGTAAACTGGTTGTTGTTGTTGTTACTGTTTTCTATTGATTTATCGGTTAGTTTGTTGCTTGTATAGGATTTTTTTTTATGTTTGTTGTTGTGCTGTGTTTTTATATTTTTATATTGTTTTTATATTGTTGTTGTGCTGTGTTTTTATATCTTAAATGTTTGTTGTTGTGCTGTGTTTTAAGCCAAAGAGAGTGGCTATGGAAACCCAGCCAGATGGGAGGGATGTAAATTAAAAAATTATTATTTATTATCATTATATTCATTTTTATCGCCGAGATTCTCCCCATCAATGATAGTTTCATTCTTTTCAATATTTCTAAATCTTTTAATTCCCCCGCCCCAAATATTCACATAATGCTAAACCTAGGTGAGCACATAATGCTCACCAAAAAGCTGCCAGACCCAATCTTTACATCTTCACGCTACAAAAGTAGAGGTCAGACTAAGCATCTCTCTGGTCAGCCCAGAAGCAACGCATGTGTAGAACATTCTTTGGAGTGAACTTGCACCTGTTGTAAATAACCCATCTTCTGGAAACTTCACATAGTGTTGTTTCTGTGAATAAATGAATCTAATCCAGCACATTAAACAGGGCAGGTGGCAACCCTGCATGATGTGACTGTTGCTTAGCTGGGGTGGGGGGCAGATGGGGTCCTGCCCCAATAGGGGGGTCTCCTTTGGCATGAAGGAGAAGGGGGTGCCTGTCCCCCCGGAGTTCCCTTCCCCCACCTGACCTTCCTTGATGGCACCCTGCCCCTTGCAATAACATGTTCTGTACCAGATGAAGCAGGATTGCCACTTCTACAACAGGATGCAGAAGGTTCGCTACCTGTACAGGTACTTCTTTGACTGGCAGGAGCTCTTCCATTTCGCTGATGACCGAGGGAAGATTGTACCCATGTTCCCAGAGGAGGAGCCCCACATCCAAAACTGGGATAAGGACTACCTGCAGGGCTTCGGCTCCATGGTGGAGGGCTTCTGCTGGGGCCACTAAAGGCTCCTTGGGCCCTTCTTGCACCCCCGTTTTCTCTCTCACACACAGACAGACACAAGTGCAACGCCTGAGGCGGAGGAGCCTCTTCATTTCTCCTCAGTGACACCAGAGGAGCAGAGAGAGAAGGAAGAGAGTGGCACTATAAAGGACTATTTTGGAATCCATTTGAATAAATGAATTTAAATACTGGATAGAATGCAGGCAAAGCAGTGGTGAAAGGGTCTTTTTTAATAAAGCAAAATGCCTTTCTGAAGAAACAGATATAAGCTCCAAAAGCAAGAGATGTAAACAGAAATTACGCAGAATGAAAAGATATCACCCGATAAACGAGGGAGCCCAAGGAAACTGCCGCCTGGTCTGCCAGGAATCGGCCTCCTTGGCGCCTAAAACTGAGGGGAAGGTCAGGTTTCGAAAGGCGGGAAGTTGGGAAAAGGCGGGAAAAGCCGCTTCCCTCAGAGCAGCCACCGCCGCCTTCCCGGCGGAGGGGCGGGGCCAGCGCTGTTTCGTCACGGGTTCTTGCCCCGCCCTCCCTCCGCCTCCCCCTTTCCCCGCTTCCTGTTTTGAGAGAAGACCCTGTGTCGCCCGCAGGGAGCATGCGCAGCTCCTCAGATTCGCCTCTGCCCTCTGCCCCCTCACCTCGCCAAGGGTTAACAGGAGGCGAGCTGGAATCCCAGAAAGGCCAGGAAGTGGGGGCGGGGGTCCCCGGTCCTCCAGAGCGGAAGCCCCTCCTCCTTCGTCCTCCGCCAAGGCTGCCTGGTGGCCCCTCCTGGGATCCAGTGAGTCTCCTCTCTCTTTCCCCTTGGGGCGCCTGGGGGAGAAGGGGGGCTGCAGGGGGAGGATACTCAAGGGGGGAAGACCCCCAAGTCAGGGAGCATCCTTCCCCCCTCCTTCCTTTGCCCCTTTGGGGAGGGAAAAAGTGGCATGCCATTGAAACCCCGCCCCCTTCCCCTTGCTTCTGTCACAGCCTTTACCCCTACAAGCTGCTCCTCTGCCAAGGGGTCCCACCCTCCCCAGAAGAAAGCCTCTCTGTGGGCTCCTGCTCTCCATAGAGGGGAGAGCTGGGTGCCTTCCGTTCGCCAAGGGTTAAAAGGAATTAAGCTGGATTCGTAGAAAAGGGAGGACAGAAAGGGGGGAGGGAGAGGCCCCCCAGTGCTAAAGCCCTCCCCCCAGTCATTGAAATGGGAGGGTGTTACTGTGCCCAAGTTGGGTGAAGATTTCCCCATCGCAGGGGACTGGACAATATGGTCCTCAGGGTCCCTTCCCATTCAATAGTTCTCCGATTGTAAATCCTCTCCCATCGTTTGTATATCACAAAATATCGTAATGCAGTGGACTCTCGGGCTACATTTCCTTCTTTCGGGTTGCGAACATGGCAACTCCGGAAGTGTATTCTCCCAGGATTTGCTGCATGCGCAAAGTGCTTTATGTACATGCACAGAAGCAGTGCCTCTACTTGCAGAGTTTTTGCGGTACGTACGGACCCCCGGAACAAATTACATTCGTATCCAGAGGGTCCTCTGTAAATGTGCAGGGATATATGTGACATGTTCTGTTATTAGTGGTCATTGTATTGAGTTCTGGGTTCATGAATTGTCTTAAACAGAAGAAAGGGAAACAGGATAGAGAAGAATTAACAGGTTAGCAGTTCACATCGTATAGCCAAACACCTAGTCAAGAGGCCTTTTGGTTGTGCTTAGATTAAGTGTAAGTAAAAGTTATTTTTTCCTCTTCTGCTACCAATGAAACAGCGGAAAATCTTGGTCTGTTGATGAATTCGGGGGTGGGGGTGAGGTTCAAAGCGAGGAGAATAATTGCTGTATTGATGAAGAAAAGTTTTTACTCTTTGATGCCTTACTGTGTTTGATGTTCATCTTATTGGAAGCTGCTCAGAGTAGCTGGGGCAACCCAGTCAGATGGGCAGCATAACAGAAGTAGTAGTAGTAATAGCAATAGTAATAATTATTATTACAGTGGTACCTTGGGTTAAGAACTTAATTCGTTCTGGAGGTCTGTTCTTAACCTGAAACTGTTCTTAACCTGAAGCACCACTTTAGCTAATGGGGCCTCCCACTGACGCTGCGCCGCCAGAGCAGGATTTCCATTCTCATGATGAAGCAAAGTTCTTAACCCAAATTACTATTTCTGGGTTAGCGGAGTCTGTAACTAGAAGCGTATGTAACCCGAGGTACCACTGTAATTCGTTCTGGAGGTCCATTCTTAACCTGAAACTGTTCTTAACCTGAGACATGCTTACGCTACCGGCACACGATTTCCGTTCTCAACTTGGGGCAGAGTTCTCAACTCAAGGTAATTCTTCCAGGTTAGCGGAGTTTGTAACCTGAATCGTTTGTAACCTGACGTGTTTGTAAGTCAAGGTCCCACAGTACTGCGCTGAAATTTAAATTTAGACCAGCCAGACTGAGCCAAATTCTGATGGTGTGTGTCCCCCCCTACCCAAGAGATAGTAACTTCTACTATCCATGGCACTGAAGATAGGAGCACTGGGGGATTCTGGGAAAACACTATGCGGAAGATCCTATGTGAGGAGGACACCCTCCGCTCAGATGTTCAGAGCCAGCAGCTCAAGCAGTTCTACCAGGAGGCTGAAGGACCCCGAGAGGTTTGCAGCCGACTCTACCACCTTGTCTGTCAGTGGCTGAAGCCAGAAAGGAACACGAAAGCTGAGATGCTGGACATGGTGATCTTGGAGCAGTTCCTGGCTGTCCTTCCACCCGAGATAGAGAGCTGGGTGAGGGAATGTGGAGCAGAGACCAGTTCCCAGGCAGTGGCCCTGGCCGAAGGTTTCCTCTTGAGTCAGGCAGAGGAGAGGAAGCAGGCAGAGCAGCAGGTGAGAGAGACTTTCCTCTAGAAACTCCCAAGGGGCTCCAAACCAGAGCAAGAGTATCCCAAAATGTGGTACTACTAATGTCCCATCCCTTTATGGATCGGATCCTAGGAGTGCGATCTGGTACCCCTAGAGTGTTTGTCTCTTCTGTTACTTTTCTAATCCTCCTCCCAATTATTTCTTTTGAATCTTTGTTGCTTTTTCAGGGAAAGGATCTGATGGCAGAAATGGGTCCCGATTCCTCAGAGGCAAGGAGGACTCCGATGGAAACCAGAGAGAGACCACTGGGTAAGGAGAGTGTTATTTCTCTCTTTGGTCACATCCTAGGGATTCGTAACTAATCTCTGGGTTCTTTTCCTCTTTTATGGGGATGTGGTTGGGCCAAAGAGCCCAAAGGAGCAGAGATGTATTTTTGAACAACTAAAATATGAAGTTGTACGAATGTCTCAGTAGGGTAGACTTCTTCAAAAGTCCATCTGAAATTAGAGGTGCAGCCCTGAACATCGGAGAAAAGCAGGCATTCATGGCTTCCCACTTCCATTTGTCTCTGGCAGGTGACCGGATGATGCCAGCAAGACCTCATGCGTCTTTTCATGGTGGAGAAGGAGAAGCAGCGGCTATAGAAGCAGATCAGGTAGGGGGCATGAGACTTGTAGGGCGAGAGGCGGAGGGGTGGGGCAGCCAGAATGCTTGGAAGAAAAAAATGTGGAGTTCCCCCCATTTACACAAAGATTAGGACCCATCATTAAAATAATAAAGTAATTCCAGCGAGATGTTAAAATAAGCATTCATACCATGTGGAGCAAAACAATCCCATTTAAACAACACAACAATTAACAGGCAGTAAACAATGGAGCAATGTGTAGTAGATCATCTTTATGCTGTCTAAAGGAAGGGCATTTCCCTTTTTCTTTTAGGGTCTGGTGTGTTTTGAGGATGTCGCCGTTCATTTCACGGACAAGGAGTGGGCGTTGCTGGATCCTGACCAGAGAGCTCTGCATGGGGAGGTCATGGAGGAGAATCGTGGACTCCTGGATTCTCTGGGTAAGATTCTCTGAGGATCATCATATCTGTTTTGAAATTCCATAAATCTCTCCTTGCGATGAATCTCCAAGGTTTGGATGGAACTCAGTAGCGCCACCTACACCACCTGAAATCTAATGCCCCCAGAAATCATTTGGAATGGAGGGTGATTGGTGGTGTTGTCTGCGAATATCTGTCAGTCAATGGAGACAGAGCAGAATTTGTGATTGGGCCAAACAAAATTAATTGAATCTCAGGTTCCCGTAAGTATGTCAGCTAATACCGGCCAACAAAGGCAGTTAACTCTGTAGTAAGAATTCCCATCTAATCCCCTTCATTTCTTCTTATTTCACAACTGTTCATTAGCGATGTTCAGTAATCAACAATTGTGAACGGTCGTTCTTCCTGAGGCTCTAATTAGTTTCTCTCTATATATGCAGTCATACCTTGGAACTTGAATGCCTTGGTACGTGTATGCTTTGGCTCCCAAATGATTGAAAATTCAAAATGAGTGTTCCGGTTTTCGAACGATTTTCGGAAGTCAAATGGTCAGCGCAGCTTCCGATTGAGTACAGGAAGCTAAGTCAATTGGAAGCAGCGCCTTGGTTTTTGATCGGTTCTGGGAGTCGAACAGAACTGTTCGCGAACCAAGGGACAACTGGATATTAGTTTAACAATACCACTTAACATCTATATGATATAAAGGAAATTTATTTTTATTACACTGCATTTGTTCCACAATTTTTTTCCTCTTTTAAAAATCGTTACTCCACACACTCCTTCCCTTTTTTATTCCTTTCTCTTGTATTACGTCTTTATGAACAAAATATATTTCAATAAGATATTCATATTTTAAAATGCAGTGGTACCTCGGTTTTCAAACAGCTTAGTTCTCAAACTACTTGGAACCCGAACACTTCAAACCCAGAAATGAGTCTTCCAGTTTTTGAACCCTTTTCAGAAGCCAAACGTGCTCCAATTTGAGTGCACACTTCTGTTTTGTGCGAGCAGCTTGTCCCAGCAGTGACTGCCGCCACTACCTTCCCTTCCCTTCCCTTCCCTTCCCTTCCCTTCCCTTCCCTTCCCTTCCCTTCCCTTCCCTTCCCTTCCCTTCCCTTCCCTTCCCTCTGATGGGAAGTGCCTCTTTCCTTGCTACAAAGTGGAGTTGGATGGCTTCGCAGAATGTAAGTGACTCCGGAGTAGGGAGACTTGGAAGTTGGCAACTCTCCCCCAGTGGTGGGGGAACTATCCTGGGCAGGTTGACCTTCCCATCCCTTTGCCTTCCCTCCCTCCACTCGTTCCAAGCCCGACCCAAGCGAGATCCAGGCGTAGCAGCGTGGGTGCCACATTCCCGAGCAGGAGATAGGGGCGCTCGCACTGTGCGCAGGCTCCAGCCCACCTGACTCAGCATCTGGCGGCTAGGAGAGCAGCAGCTGCCGCCTCCTCTCTGCACTCTAGTGCTGCTGCCACATTCCTGTTCTTTCACGCCAGGGATGTGCAGGCAGTACTGCCCTGGCTGGCACTTTGACATGCTGCCCAAAGTGGAGACAGAAGCCCTGGAACTCGTCCAGGTGAATGGGGAGCATGGGCAGATGCTGGAAAACATGCAGAGGGGAGAGCAAGCAAGCAAGAGAGCTGCTTTGGGGAGAGAGAACTTTTGCCTCCCTTTCCTTCCTCCCACTTAAACTCCCCCCCCCCCCCCGCATCCAGTTAGCCACCTCCTTCCCCACATGCATCCTACGCACACTCCTCTTCCCTCCAGTTTGAGTGTTTTTCGTTTCCCCCACTTAAACTCCCCTCCCGCATCCAGCTAGCCACCTCCTTCCCCACATGCACCCCTTGTCCCTCCAGTTTGAGCCCCCCCCTTAAACTCCCCTCTTCCACCCCTGTCCCTCCAATGGCAATGGGTAGATCACTGCCAGTTTTTGATACTGGGTAGTAGATGGCACCCTGATTTATTGCTTTCATTTTATGGATCAACGGTCTCATTAGAGAGTAAAATTCATATTAAACTGCTGTTTCATGGGTTGTTTTTAATTGTCTGGAACGGATTAATCCATTTCGCATTACAGTGGTACATCTAGTTACGAACTTAATTTGTTCCGGAGGTCCGTTCTTAACCTGAGGCATGCTTTCACTAATGGGGCCTCCCGCTGCCGCCGCACCGCCGGCACACAATTCCCATTCTCATCCTGGGTCAAAGTTCTCAAGTCAAGGTAACTACTTCCAGGTTAGCGGAGTTTGTTACCTGAAGCATTTGTAACCTGACGCATTTGTAACTCGAGGTACCACTGTACTTTCTATGGGAAAGCTCGCTTTGGTTTTGGGATACAATTCAAGAACAGCTTAAGTTTGAGAACCAAGGTACCACTGTAATCGGTTTTATAATTGCAGGTGGTGATGAAATGGAAATTAATAACAAGTGGGAGCAATACAGAAGCCACACAGTGGAGAAGCAATATAAATACTCAAAGTGTGAAGAGAGCTTTAGTCAGAGGTCCCAGTCCACTTCTCATCAAAGAAATCCCATTGGGAATAAACCCTATCCAAGTTACGAATGTGGAAAGAGCTTCAGCCAGAGCACCGATCTCACTTCCCATCAAAGAACTCATACAGGGGAGAAACCATATCAGTGCTTAGAATGTGGAAAGAAGTTCAGTCAGAGCACACATCTCACTTCCCATCAAAGAATTCATACAGGGGAGAAACCCTATCAGTGCTTGGAATGTGGAAAGACCTTCAGTCGGAGCGACTCTCTCACTTCCCATCAAAGAATTCATACAGGGGAGAAACCCTATCAGTGCTTGGAATGTGGAAAGACCTTCAGTCGGAGCGACTCTCTCACTTCCCATCAAAGAATTCATACAGGGGAGAAACCCTATCAGTGCTTCGAATGTGGAAAAGAACTTCAGTCAGAGCACCCATCTCACTTCCCATCAAATAATCCATACAGGGGAGAAACCCTATCAGTGCTTGGAATGTGGAAAGACCTTCAGTCGGAGCGACTCTCTCACTTCCCATCAAAGAAGTCATACAGGGGAGAAACCCTTTCAGTGCTTTGAATGTGGAAAGAACTTCAGTCAGAGCACCCATCTCACTTCCCATCAAAGAATTCATACAGGGGAGAAACCCTATCAGTGCTTGGAATGCGGAAAGACCTTCAATCAGAAGAGCAGTCTCACTTCCCATCAAAGAAGTCATACAGGGGAGAAACCCTATCAGTGCTTCGAATGTGGAAAGAACTTCAGTCATAGCACCAATCTCACTTCCCATCAAAGAATTCATACAGGGGAGAAACCCTATCAGTGCTTGGAATGCGGAAAGACCTTCAATCAGAAGAGCAATCTCACTTCCCATCAAAGAATCCATAATGGGGAGAAACACTATCAGTGCTTGGAATGTGGAAAGACCTTTAGTCGGAGCGACTCTCTCACTTCCCATCAAAGAAGTCATACAGGGGAGAAACACTATCAGTGCTTGGAATGTGGAAAGACCTTCAGTCGGAGTGACTCTCTCACTTCACATCAAAGAAGTCATACAGGGGAGAAACACTATCAGTGCTTGGAATGTGGAAAGACCTTCAGTCGGAGTGACTCTCTCACTTCCCATCAAAGAAGTCATACAGGGGAGAAACCCTATCAGTGCTTGGAATGTGGAAAGAGCTTCAGTCACAACGGCTCTCTCACTTCCCATCAAAGAAGTCATACAGGGGAGAAACCCTATCAGTGCTTCGAATGTGGAAAGAACTTCAGTCAGAGTAGCAATCTTGCTTCCCATCATAGAAGTCATACAGGGGAGAAACCCTATCAGTGCTTGGAATGTGGAAAGAACTTCAGTCACAGCTACAAATTCACTTCCCATCAAAGAACTCACAGTGGGGAGAAACCATAGCAATTGCTGCGTAGTAATTTTATTTCAGGAAACTTTAATTTCTATTCCAACAGTGTTCTTGTGCTTCTTCAGCTCAGCAGAGAAGTCAGCCCTGCCTCTCAAAGCTATCGGGTGCTAACCCAGTGCCCAATATTCTTCAGATACGTATCCAGATCAGCAGTGTGGAAGTCAATGGCCAAGATGTTGAATTCAGGCTTTTCTTTGTGGGAAGGCTAGGTCTAGAAATCTCTTGCTACTCTTCTCCTTCGATCCTTCAAACCATTTCCTGAGTGCATGCCAGGAGCAAAGAATTGCGTCCCCAAGGGAGAAAGAATTATCTGTGTATTATACATCAAAGGCTGTTGGGAACAGCAGTAAGCTTGTGGAGTGAGCACCAGATCTTGACCGGAGACATTTTTGTCAGTGTCTGGCATATATTCCTTGAGCAGGTGACTCTGTTCCCTTTCCTCCTCAGTGTTAATGGAGCGTCAGTCCATCACAACAGATGAGGTATTTTTGATGATGATTTATCCTGCCCATCTGGCTGGGTTTCCCTAACCACTTTAGGTAATAGCAACCTCCGGGAAAAGATAAACATAACATTTTACAGGGACAGGAAGGAACACTACAGACAGGATAATTGCCACACACTAGAAGAAAAATGAGGTAGTTTGAATCCTTCATTTGTAGTCTTATAAATCATTTAATATGTCAACACAAACAGAAGTTATTAATATTGCGGTTGTTGTATAAGGGATTATTATTATGACTGTAATGTAATTGAAATTTATAAGATTTTGGAATGCCGAAGTAAAGAAAATCATCAATTATACAACAAACCAACAACACCAAAGCTGGCTTATGAATACAAATATAAAGGACAATTTTACTAGAATAGGTATATAAACTCATAAGCCTACTAAACAAAAAGCAAACTAAAGTGCAATGTGCATAACCAAGCCTGGAGATACTCATAAACATAGAATGAACTAATGTCTCTCTTTACTATATCGGTTGTGTATGCGGTAAGTATTACATTACACGGCTGGAGCAAACAAATCGTTCTGCAGATAGTCATTCACTGGAAGCACAAAACCATAAACGTAGGAGCAGTTGCGAGATAGCGTTCTTCCAATAGTCATTCCTCTTCATTAAGAGATAGAGGCTATCCGCAGGAGTTAATTCAAACAGCCTTTGAAAGGGCTAAAAGAACTAGGCAGGATTTGTTGGTACCGAAACCTAAAAACAAACAGGACAGGCTTTTTTGTTCTATAGAGTACAATTATTTATCTTCTCCTATTTAAAGGGTGATTAAGCGACAGTGTAATTGATAACTAATAAAAATTATTATTAAACAAATCTGATGATAGCTTGGCCAGTCCAATACAAAAATTTCTTAATTTTTACATTTTTGTTTCTCCCTCAAATGTCTTAGCAGATCATTGTAGGTATCCCATGTAAGGAATGATAATTGGAGCTTTTCAGATTGCTTTTCCAGAATAAATGATGCTTTTATTGCTTTTTCATAAAGGTCATAAGGTTGCAACAGCTAGGGCATAGGTTGCAACACTTAGCATATTTTTAATATAGCTTGTGGCTAGGCTACCTACAGGGAAGTTGTATCTTTAGAACAAATTGTGGTTAAGATGTTAGCAAGAAGAACAGAACTAGGAAGCTAATGTCTTGAAAGTGGCCAGGATGTGGCTTTCTTGCTAAAACTAGTATGTCAAGGGTTGAAGAGGTAAGACCCAAAAAGGGAATTCACAAATATAGTGGAACCTCAGCTCCTGTATGCATAGGCGCCGACTCCATGGGGCCTGAGGGGACCCGAGCCCCCTCAAAAATTTTATTGGGGGGGCTCTGCCAGCCTGCCTGCCTGGCGGCGTGTTTTCGCTCAGCAGCTGAGGAGAAGCTGTTTCCTTGGCCGGGCGAGGGCCGCCCAAGCCAAACGCCTGCCCTGCTGCCCCGAGGGCACGCGAGGCAGCGGGGACGCTCGGCAGATCTTTGAAGACTGGAATCGCTGGTTAAAAACAAAACAAAAGCCCTTCCCCCGAGGTGCGCCCTCTGATCTGGTTGCGCCCTTTGGCCCTTTATCCCAGGAAGGTTGTCTCGGCGCCAAGAGATCACAGCTTTCCCCCTCCTCCCGCAATACGTGTGGATTTCTAAGCAACTCTGTTCAATGCATGAGGAGAGGGCTCTCGTGCTTTTAGAAGTTGTGCCGAAAGGCGGGAGGGGTTGATTTCTGCAGGCGCCGCTTTTCTCAACTTTGCAAGAGGACCGATGCTGCACGGCTAGCGTCAAAAGCGCAGGAGCCCGGCCTTTCTCTGCGTGCTGCCACAGGCAGGGGTGCCAACTTGAAAAAAAATATTGGGCGTGGGGTGGGGGGCAGGCGAGCCCTGCTCTGCATAATCAATCATGTGACACGGTGCGCGCACACTTTTTGAATGGCAATGCTCATCAACTTTTTCGGGGGGGGGGCAGCCCTTTCAAATATTTTATTGGAGGAAGGGGCGAAATGAATTCGGCCCCTAGGAGTCGCACTGACGATCCCATGTTCCTGTATCAGGTTGTGTGTGCATGCAAATGTTTTAAAAGCTTCTATTTAAATATATTTCCAGCTGTGAAGCCTCTTGCTGTCAAAAAGGCTGTTTGCAATGAAGAGGAGGTTGGCATTCATGCTTAACGCGCTGCTTTCTCCTCGTAAACCGTTTAGGTGCAAGATAAAGTGCATCGTTGCGGTAAACGGGTAGGGAGGGAATCTAAGTATCTCCTTTCCTCACTGTTCCAAATAACACCCCCCCTGCAGTTTAGCAGCAGTGAAGAAGGTCGGGATTTACTTTCACGTGTAACCTCATGTTGTGGGGGAAATGCATTATGTACATGCATGGAGGCAATAAGCCTAGTATTCGTTCACATCTTCCAAGACAGTGCCTATTGCAAACAAGTTACACGGCCAAGTCCTGAAACTAGCAGGGAAGTAGTACAGAATAGGAAGGAAGTGACATGGAGATGCTCATTTGCTGTCCTTGAGCAATAGATATTTCAGCCTCAGTTTGTGCAAATAGAATGGTAGTGGCTAAGCAGGGTTGTGAGGCTATACGGGCACGGAAGAAGCCCTGCAAAGAGCTTTGTGCAGCTGAAGAAGCACCATAAACAAAGTTTAATGGAAACCAGGATAATCAGCCATCATATTTCAAAATGTGTAGTGAAAGCACAATGCAGGGGCACTTGTAGGGGCCCATGTTCCTCAGCAGGGTCTGCCAGGGTGGGCACCTTGCTTGCCCCCACCCCAGCATGCACCACCACTAGTCCTCCTTGGTGGTAGTGCAGCTGCCAGCCTCCTGCTTATGTGCTTGCCCCCCTCCCCCATTGCTCACAGAAGAGTGAGTACAGTAGTACCTCGGGTTACATACACTTCAGGTTACAGACTCCACTAACCCTGAAATAGTACCTCTGGTTAAGAACTTTGCTTCAGGATGAGAACACAAATCGTGTGGTGGTGGCAGTGGGAGGCCCCATTAGCTAAAGTGGTGCTTCAGGTTAAGAACAATTTCGGGTTAAGAATGGACCTCTGGAACGAATAAAGTACGTAACCAGAGGTACCACTGTACATGGGATGGGAAGATGCTCATATGGCTACAGCTGGGGGACCCAACTGGAAATGTGTGTTGGGGGGAAATTGGCATGGGGCACCCACAAAGGGCAGCCTGCCCAGGGCTCTCCCAAACTCTAGATCAGTGTCTGGTAAGTCCCATTGTGTTCAATGGGACTTTCAAAGCCAGGTAATACATGTAAGATTTCTGTCTTAAGCATGGTTTTTCACAACTTCAGGGATTAGAAACCTGTGGCCCTTCAGATGTTGCTGGACTGTGGCTTTGATAATCCCTGACCAATGGCCATGCTGGCTGGGGCTGATGGGGAATGAAGTCCAACATCATCCAAACAGCCACAGGTTGACCACCATTGCTTTCCTGTGTAGTACACCTTAATGGGACCTCAGTTTGGCTTCTTGCAAAACTTACAATGTCTTTAATGAATCAACAGAGGCTCTCTTGCAAAGCAAGAACACATAGGAGTGACTGAACTAGTGATCATCCACAAATCTAGCATTCTTTCTCCAGTAATGCCTGTAGAGACCAGGATCAGCCAGATAGCCCTGGAAGTTCGCAAGCAGCCCATGAAGGCCATAGTCATCTCTGTTGTTTGTCCCCAGCATCTTGTGTTCAGAGGTACACATACTGGCTAAGCATGGAGGTTTCATTTGGCTTTTATGGATAAATGCCATTGAGAGAATTATGCATTTGTAAAGGCAGTATGAAGATTATCCCTAAAAATTCTGTAGAATCATTTGTTACTATGAGCCAGATCCTGCCACCTTGTAATAAACCATTACGTGGCTTCGCTTACCTCTCTTTTAAGGACCTTGTTTTCTTTATTATCTTTTCATTCTGGGATAAGGCGAGAGGTTGTGCTCTGTCTGTTAGCATACTGAACTAGAAGGCTTTATAACTAGGCAGATAAAGACGTGAAAGAACAGCTATTTACAGTTAGCATTTGGATGAAGGACTGGGGGGGAAAGGAGAGAAGAGAAACTTTCCTGTTACTCTGCTGCCAGCTCCATGCCAGCTCGCGCACCCGCAGCGTTCCCGCCCGGGGAGGCGGTGCCCCCAGGAGAGGCGGCGGCGGCCGCCGCGCGCGGCCCGGGCTCCCCTCGCCGGCCGCGGGAGCCAAGGCGCGCGACGAGGGCAGCCGAGGAAAGGAGGCCCCGTCCCGCCCTCGCCACTCACCCTTTTGCAGCGGCCCCGCCCGGCGGGGAACTTAGAAAACTTCCCGGGGCAGGACCCCGGTATGGGCCCCCCCAATATTTTTTACAAGTCGGCGCCCCTGCCTGTATGCCTTGGGAGCCAAACGCTCCAGCTCCCAAATGAATGAAAACCGGAAGTAATTGTTCCGGTTTTTGAACAGTTTCTGTTCAAGCCAAATGCTTGGTGCTGCTTCCATGGCTTCTGCTTGGCTGCAGGAGCTTCCAATCAGAAGCCATGAATGCGCGGCGTGGCTTCCACATCTTCTGATTGGCTGCAGGAAGCTTCTGTAACCAATCAGAAGTCGCGCCTTGGTTCCTGAACTGTTTCAGGAATCTAACAGACTCACGGAATGGAATGAGTTTGGAAACCAAGGTTACACTGTATGAGAGAAGGTCGATGAAAATCATGGGAATGGGAAATGTCAACAGTGGTGGAGAATTTACTATTTTCATTAGGTGGTCATGATAGGCTGTAAATCTTGCACACCCCCAAACAATGGGGAGACAAGGGAGGGAATTTTGCAGTCATTGAAAGGATATATGCCAGTGTTTCATTGAATCTGGGAGAGCCTGAAAACAAAACACCAAGGTGTTTTTTCCCAATAGAAGCAAAGACAAGTAAGGGAAATCAACATGGGGGACAAATGAGTGTGAGATATAAAAATCCAGGTCTCAAAATTATTTATTATTACATTCATTTTTATCACCAAGATTCTCACCATCCACAATAGTTTCGTTCTTATCACTATTTCTATTTCTTTTTATATTTCTTTCCAAATCTTCACATCATTATCATTTTAGATATTAGGATTATTTGCCGAAAAGACCCTGATGTTGGGAAAATTGGAGGGCACAAGGAGAAGGGGACGATGGAGGACGAGGTGATTAGACAGTGTTCTCTGAGCTACCAGCATGAGTTTGACCAAACTGCGGGCGGCAGTGGAAGATAGGAGTGCCTGGCGTGCTCTGGTCCAGGGGGTCACGAAGAGTCGGGCACGACTAAACGACTAAACAACAACAACATCACACTCCTAAATATTTCACTTTTTCCTCTATTTTCCTTGTACCTCTTATAATAACCCATTATAATAACCCATCTTCTGGAAACTTCACACAATGTTTTTTCTAGGAATAAATGACTGATCCATTAAAATGTATTCTACAGGGCAGGTGGCAACCCTGCATGATGTGACTGTTGATCCTTAGCTGGGGTGGGGGGCAGATGGGGTCCTGCCACGATGGCAGGAGGGAGCAAGGGTATCTGCCTGTTCCCGCTCCCCTCCCACACCTGACCTTCCTTTACGCCCCTCCTGCCCCCCCAACACATCCTATACCGGATGAAGCAGGGTTGCCACTTCTCCCAACAGCATGCAGTGGGTTCACTACCTGTACAGGTACTTCTTTGACTGGCAGGAGCTCTTCCATTTCGCCATCGACCAAGGGGAGTATATGGCCATGTTCCCAGAGGAGGAGCCCCACATCCAAAAGTGGGACAAGGACTACCTGCAGGGCTTCGGCTCCATGGTGGATGGCTTCTGCTGGGGCCACTACAGGATCCTTGGGCCCTTCTTCCACCCCAGTTTTCTCTCACACACGGACAGACACCAAGTGCAACGCCTGAGGCAGAGGAGCCTCTTCATTTCTCCTCAGTGACACCAGAGGAGCAGAGAGAAGGAAGAAGGTGGCACTATAAAGGATTATTTCGAAATCTATTTGAATAAATGAATTTAAATACTGGATGGCATGCAGGCAAAGCGGTGGTGAAAGGGTCTTTTTAATAAAGCAAAATGCCTTTCTGAAGAAGCAGATAGAAGCTCCAAAAGCAAGAGATAGAAACAGAAATTACGCAGAATGAAAAGAAATCCTCCGATAAACGAGGGAGCCCAGGGAAACTGCCGCCTGGTCTGCCAGGAATCGGCCTCCTTGGCGCCTAAAACTGAGGGGAAGGTCAGGTTTCGAAAGGCGGGAAGTTGGGAAAAGGCGGGAAAAGCCGCTTCCCTCAGAGCAGCCGCCGCCTTCCCGGCGGAGGGGCGGGGCCAGGGCTGTTTCGTCACGGGTCCTTGCCCCGCCCTCCCTCCGCCCCCTTCCTTCTCTGAGGCGTCCGCGAGAGAAGGCCCCGGGTCGCCGGCAGGGAGCATGCGCAGCTCCTCAGAGCCTCCTCTGCCCTCTGTGCGCTCGGCTCGCCAAGGGGTAACAGGAGGCGAGCTGGAATCCTAGAGAGGCCAGGAAGTGGGGGGGGGGTCCCAGGTCCTCCAGAGCGGAAGCCCCTCCTCCTCTGCCAAGGCTGCCTCGGTGGCCCCTCCTGGGATTCAGTGAGTCTCCTCTCTCTTTCCCCTTGGGGAGACGGGGGGTCCCAGGGCTGCAGGGGGAGGATACTCAAGGGGGGAAGACCCCCAAGTCAGGGAGCATTCCCCCCTCCTTCCTTTGCCTCTTTGGGGAGGGAGAAAGTGGCATGCCATTGAAACCCCCCTTCCGAAGGAAGAGCCCCCCCACAGCCTCTCCCCCTACAAGCTGCTCCTCTGCCAAGGGGGTCCCCCCCTCCCCACAAGAAAGCCTCTCTCTGTGGGCTCCTGTTCTTCATAAAAGGATGAACTGGGTGCGCTCTGTCACCGAAGGTTTAAAAGGAACTAAGCTGGATCCCTAGAGAAGGGAGGACAGAAGGGGGGCGGGGTCCCCCAGAGCAAAAGCCCCCCCCTTGAAAGGGGAGGGGTTGCTTTCGTCTCTCTCCTTTGCCCATAGCTGCCTATGTGCCCCTTCTGGCATCTGCAGTCTCCTCTCTCTTCCCTCTTGAGGTGCCTTGGAGAGAAGGGGGGGGTCCCAGGGCTGTAGGATGAAGGTGCATCAGGGGGGCAAAAAACCCCAAATCAGGAAGCTTTCCCTGCACTCTCAACAAACTATGATTCCCATGATTCTTTGGAGCAGGGGTCAGCAAACCTTTTCAGCAGGGGGCCGGTCCACTGTCCCTCAGACGTTGTGGGGGGCCAGACTATATTTTGGAGGGGGGAAATGAACGAATTCCTATGCCCCACAAATAACCCAGAGATGCAGTTTAAATAAAAGGACACATTCTACTCATGTAAAAATACGCTGATTCCTGGACCGTCCACAGGCTGGATATAGAAGGCGATTGGGTCTGATCTGACCCCCTGGCCTCAGTTTGTTCATGAATTGGCTTAAACAGAAAAAGGGGAAATGGGATAGAGAGGAATTAATAGATTAGTAGTCCACATCCCATAGTCAAACGCCTAGTCAGGAACGCTTGTGGTTGTGCTTAGATTTTTCCTCTTCTGCTACCAATGAAACAACAGGTAGGAAGCCGTGTTGGTCTGCCATATTCAAGACAAAATGTTAAAAAATTCCTTCCAGTAGCACCTTACACACCAACTAAGTTTGTTATTGGTATGAGTTTTTGTGTGCATGCACACTTCTTCAGATACACTGAAACAGAAGTCGCCAGACCCTTATATATAGTGAGAGGGTGGGGAGGGGTATTACTCAGAAGGGTGGTGGGAATTGGTGATTGTCTGATAGGTGTGGTAAACCTGTTAATGACATTCAGAAGACATCTTAAGGCAGCCCTGTTCAGGGAAGTTTTTAATATGTAACGCTGTACTGTTTTTAACACTGATTGGGAGCCGCCCAGAGTGGCTGGGGAAACTCAGCCAGATGGGCGGGGTATAAATAATAAATTATTATTATTAGTATTAGTATTATTATTAACAACTGCAATTGGTCTTACAGGAAAAAGCAAGGGGTGACATGCCCAAAAATAGCTTAGCATGTGTAATGGGATAAGAATCCAATGTCTCTATTCAGACCAGGTCTCTCCATAGTTTTAAGTTTAGTAATAAATTGTAATTCAACAACTTCTCTTTCAAGTAAATGAAACAAGGCATAGTGTTGGTCTGTTGATGAACTTGGGGGATGATATTCAAAGCTAGGAGTATAATTGCTCTGTTGATGGAGAAACGATTTTAATGTTTGATGCCTTGCTGTCTTTGATGTTCATTTTGTTGGAAGCTGCTCAGAGTAGCTGGGGCAACCCAGTCAGATGGGCAGCGTAGTAGTAGTAGTAGTAGTAAGAATAATTGTTGTTGTTTAGTCGTGTCCGCCTCTTTGTGACCCCCTGGACCAGAGCACGCCAGGCACTCCTATCTTCCACTGCCTCCCACAGTTTGGTCAAACTCATGTTAGTAGCTTCGAGAACAATGCTGATGGTGTGTGTGTGTTTTCTGCAGTCTTTATTTTTTCCTCATGATGCTGCAATGTGTGTGTGCTCAGTTGTATCAAAATCTCAAGCTGTCGGGGGGGTGTGTGGAGAGACTTTAAATTTCTCCACCCCCTTTCTGAAGGCTCTGTGTGTATCTCAAGGTTGGTCTGGTTGTTGTTGCTATTATTCCTCTTATTCTTATGACTTCATTACAACCACATTTATAAGTTCAGACTCAGCTTTAGTGGAATCCAGCCTTGATTCCTAGCAAAACTCATCGACGTTTACTGAAAGGACATTTTTTCTGATCCTGACAGAGTGCCAATTTTATAACAAAACAATGCATTTGCTTTGTAGGGTTTGCCAGCACCTCTAATTCAGACACATAGAGCTTTGCAGAAGAAAAAAGGGACTCCTTCTGATCTCTTGGAAGCTTCCTGAGACTACAGATGGATGAGCAAGACTCGGCTGGACCTAAAGCAGGAAGAGGCCATGCCACTGAAGATGGGAGCAGTGAGGGATTCTGGGAAAACTCTGTGGGGAAGATCCTGGGTGAGGAGGACACCCTCCACTCAGATGTGCATTGCCAGCAGCTCAGGCAGTTCTGCTACCAGGAGGCTGAAGGACCCCGAGAAGTTTGCAGCCGGTTCTACCACTTTGTCTGTCAGTGGCTGAAGCCAGAAAAGGAACACAAAAGCTGAGATGCTGGACCTGGTGATCTTGGAGCAGTTCCTGGCTGCCCTTCCCCCAGAGATGGAGAGCTGGGTGAGGGAATGTGGAGCGGAGACCAGTTCCCAGGCAGTGGCTCTCACTGAAGGTTTCCTCCTGAGTCAGGCAGAGGAGAGGAAGCAGGCAGAGCAGCAGGTGAGTGTGACCTTCCTCTGGAAACTCCCAAGGGCTCTGAACAAGAGATAGAGTATCTCAAAATGCGGTACTAATGTCCCACTGCTTTATGGATAGGATAAGTAAAGGTAAAGGGACCCCTGACCTTTAGGTCCAGTCGTGGCAGACTCTGGGGTTGTGGCACGCATCTCACTTTATTGGCTGAGGGAGCCAGCGTACAGCTTCCGGATCATGTGGCCAGCATGACTAAGCCACTTCTGGTCAACCAGAGCAGCGCACGGAAACCTCATTTACCTTCCCGCCAAAGCGGTACCTATTTATCTACTTTCGCAGTGCTTTCGAACTGCTAGGTTGGCAGGAGCAGGGACTGAGCAACGGGAGCTCACCCCGTCGTGGGGATTCGAACCGCCGACCTTCTGATCGGCAAGTCCTAGGCTCTGTGGTTTAACCAGGCATAGGCAAACTCCGGCCCTCCAGATGTTTGGGACTACAATTCCCATCATCCCTGACCATTGGTCCTGTTAGCTAGGGATGATGGGAAATTGTAGTCCCAAACATCTGGAGGGCCGGAGTTTGCCTATACCTGCCCTAAAGTGTTTGCCTCTGCCATTGTTTTCTAATCCCCCTTCCTATTTTGGTTTGAATCTTTGTTGCTCTTTCAGATTAAAGATCTGTTGACAGAAATGGGTCCTGATTCCTCTGAGGCAAAGAGGACTCCGATGGACACCAGGGAGAGACCACTAGGTAAGGAGGGAGTTATTTCTCTCCTTGGTCACATCCTGCAGATTCGGAAATTAATCTGTGGGTTCTTTTCCTCTTTTGTGGGGAGGCTGTTGGGGCCAAGAGCCCAGAGGAGGAGAGATGTATTTTTACGCAACTAACAGATGAAAGGTGTATGAATGTCAAAATGCACTCAGTAGGGTAGACTTCTTCACAGGTCCATCTGTAGTTAGAGATGCACTCCTGAACGTCGGAGAAAAGTAGGCATTCATGGCTTCCCACTTCCCTTTGTCTCTGGCAGGTGACAGGATGATACCCGCAAGACCTCCTCATCCAACTTTTCATGGTAGCGAAGGGGAAGCAGCGGCTATGGAAGCAGATCAGGTAGGGGGCAGGAAACTTGTAGGGAGAGAGGTTTTTAAATAAATAAATAATTTTTTATTGTTAAAATAATTCAGCATTAATACACACATGTTATGAATATACAAACATATATTTCATACAATCCTTAAAAATATTCATACAGTCCTTAAAATATTCATACATACCCACACACAATCCCACAGATACTTCTTTTTCCCACCACCATCCCTTACGCCTCACCCCACTCTTGTGTTGAACTTCCAATCTACTCAACTGCAATTTCTTTCCACTTCTATTACCTTCTTTCACACACTTTTAAACCAATTTTCTGCTTCTTTTTCTGTTACACATTGTTATCTATCTTATTATTTCAGTATTTATAACGGAACTTGTTTATTCTAATAGTTCTGATTTTTCAATATAGTTTTGCAAGTATCCTTTAAACACTTTCCAGTTCTTGTCTATCTTCCCTTTTGAGATCCTTCCAATTTCTCCCATTGTTTTGGATACATTGTAATACTCCAATAATTTGGCAAGCCACTCTGTCGGTATAATACCACTTTTCCAATTTTTCGCAATCAATAGCCTTGCGGCTACTGTTGCATATACCGTATTTTTCGCACGATTGGACGCACCGGACCATAGGACGCACCTAGTTTTTTGGGGGGGAAATAAAGGAAAATTTTTTCCCCTTTATTTCCCCCCCAAAAGCAGGTCAGGGAAACCGAACCAGGTCGAGGAACAGCGGGATAGTGGCGCTGCGCCTCCCTGCTGTCCCCCGAGCTTGTGGGGCTGGCTGATGTCTGCCTGGCGCGAGGGGCGCTCTGCTTCAGGGCGCCCCACCCGCCAGGCAGCAGGCTGCTATCCGCAGCGTGGGGAGCCCTGTGGGGAACTCCTGCAAGGCTCCCCACTCTGCGGATGTCTGCCTGGCGTGAGGGGCGCTCTGCTTCAGGGCGCCCCACCCGCCAAGCAGCAGGCTGCTATCCGCAGCGTGGGGAGCCCTGTGGGGAATTCCTGCAAGGCTCCCCACGCTGCGGATGTGTTCCCGAAGCGCCTGGAGCTCTGCTTTCAGGGCGCCCGACGCTCCGGGAAGCAGGCTGCTATCCGCAGCCTAGACACGGCTAGCGGAGCGCTAATCCCGAAGCTTGGGGCGTGCGGAGCTCAGCGTGCCCCAAGCTTCTGGGTGCCGGCAAGGTCTCCGCTAGCCCTTGCTGGCGCCCAGAAGCTTGTGGCGCGCTGAGCTCCGCACGCCCCAAGCTTCGGGATTAGCGCGGCGCTTCGCTAGCCCTGGGAGAGCCCCGCAACGTCGCGGGGCTCTCCCAGGGCTAGCGAGACCTTGCCGGCACCCAGAAGCTTGGGGCGCGCTGAGCTCCGCACGCCCCAAGCTTCGGGATTAGCGCGGCGCTTCGCTAGCCCTGGGAGAGCCCCGCAACGTCGCGGGGCTCTCCCAGGGCTAGCGAGACCTTGCCGGCACCCAGAAGCTTGGGGCGCGCTGTGCTCCGCACGCCCCAAGCTTCTGGATTAGCGCAGCGGTCTGCTAGCCGTGGGAGAGCCGCGTGACGTCGCGGGGCTCTCCCAGGGCTAGCGAGACCTTGCCGGCACCCAGAAGCTTGGGGCGCGCTGTGCTCCGCACGCCCCAAGCTTCGGGATTAGCGCGGCGCTTCGCTAGCCCTGGGAGAGCCCCGCAACGTCGCGGGGCTCTCCCAGGGCTAGCGAGACCTTGCCGGCACCCAGAAGCTTGGGGCACGCTGAGCTCCGCACGCCCCAAGCTTCGGGATTAGCGCGGCGCTTCGCTAGCCGTGGGAGAGCTGGGTCTCCCACGGCTAGCGGATAGCTTCCTGAAGCCTGGAGAGCGAGAGGGGTCGGTGCGCACCGACCCCTCTCACTCTCCAGGCTTCAGCGAAAGCCTGCATTCGCTCCATAGGACGCACACACATTTTCCCTTGCTTTTTAGGAGGGAAAAAGTGCGTCCTATGGTGCGAAAAATACGGTAAATATAATGTCTTGTCTTCTTCCTTTAGACTTCCTGGTACTATTCCCAATAGAAAACCTTCTGATAATTTCCTAAATGAATATCTGAACATTTTTTTTTCATTTCATTGTATATTGTTTCCCAAAATTGTTTGATGTTTAAACAATTCCACCATATATGTATCATAGTACCTTTTCCAGTGTTGCATCGCCAGCAGACATCGTTACAATTTTTATTCATTTTTGCTATTCTTTCAGGTGTTAAATACCATCTATGTTGTATTTTAAGGTAATTTTCTTTCAATATATAACACATAGTGAATTTCATATCTTCTTTCCACAATTTTTCCCATTTTTCGAGCATAATATTTTCCCCAATATCTTGCGCCCATTTAATCATGGATACTTTAACCAGTTCATCCTTTGTTTCCCACTCTAAGATCAGATTATATAATTTAGATTTTTTTCTTGTATTAAGTATTTATCAAATTTTCATATTTCTTTTTCAAATCCTATCTTCTTGCCTTTTGCTAATCTATACTTAATTTGAATATATTGGAACCAATCACTAATATGAGCTTTAATTTCTGTATAATCCTTTAATTCCAATTCTCCATTTTCTTCCTTTAATACAGTTTTATAAGTATTTATCTTTCATATTTAATTTTTTCACTGCAACAATTTCTGCCGGTTCTAGGTCTTTCTCCCATATTTTAGATATAGACTTTCTGACTATATGCCCTAGGAAGCCTTTATGTACTTTGACTTTCTCATATATTAGATAGGGAGAGAGGTTGAGGGGTGAAGGAGCCAGAATTCTTGAAAGAACAAAATGTAGCGTTGCACCCATTTACACAAAAACTCATCATTAAAATAATAAAGTAATTCCAGTGAGATGTTAAAATAAGCATTCATACCATATGGAGAAATACTTTGGCCACCTCATAAAAAGAGAAGACTCCCTGGAAAAGACCCTGATGTTGGGAAAGATGGAGGGCACAAGGAGAAGGGGACGACAGAGGATGAGATGGTTCGATGGTGTTCTTGAAGCTACCAGCATGAGTTTGATCAAACTGTGGGAGGCAGTGGAGGACAGAAGTGCCTGGCGTGCTCTGGTCCATGGGGTCACGAAGAGTCGGACACGACTAAACGACTAAACAACAAACCATGTGGAGCAAAACAATTCCATTAAAACAACACAACAATGAACAGGTAGAAAACAACAGAGCAATGTGTGGTAGATCATCTTTATGCTGTCTAAGAGGAGGACATTTCCCTTTTCTTTTAGGGTCTGGTGTGCTTTGAGGATGTCGCTGTTCATTTCACAGGCAAGGAGTGGGCGTTGCTGGATCCTGACCAGAGAGCTCTACATGAGGAGGTCATGGAGGAGAATCGTGGGCTCCTGGATTCTCTGGGTAAGGCTCTCTGAGGATCATCATATCTGTTTTGAAATTCCATGTCTCTCTCCTTGCAATGAATCTGCAAGGTTTGGCTGGAACTCAGTAGCGCTACCTGCACCACCTGGAAATCTAACGCCCCCAGAAATCACTTGGAATGGCGGTGTTGTCTGTGAATATCCGTCAGAGTGGGTAGGGAGGTTGAAGTAGCTTCTGCCAGATTTGTGTTTTTGCTTCTGTTGATTTTGGTTGACTAAAGAGATAACTGACAATGGATACAGAGCAGATTCCATGATTGCACCAAACAAAATTAATTGAATCTCAGGTTCTCATAATAATGTCAGCTAATACCAGCCAACAAAGGCAGTTAACTCCATAGTAAGAACTCCCATCTAATTCCCTTCAGTTTTTCCTCTTTCACAACCGTTCATTAGCACTGTTCAATAATGAACAGTTGTGAAGGGTTGTTCTTCCTGAGGCTCTAATTAGTTTATCTCTCTCTATATATATACAGTGGTACCTCTGGATGCGAACGGGATCCGTTCCGGAGCCCCGTTCGCATCCTGAACAGAATGCAACCCGTGTCTGCGCAGGTCGCGATTTGCTGCTTATGCACATGTGCGTGACTTCATTTTGAGCGTCTGCGCATGCACGAGTGGCAGAACCCGGAAGTAACCCGTTCCGTGACTTCCGGGTCGCGGCGGAACGCAACCTGAAAACGCTCAACCTGAAGCTACTTTAACCTGAGGTATGATTGTATTAGTATAACTCTTTTCTCTTTTTATTCCTTTCTCTTATCATATTATTTCTTTATGAATCAAAACTCATTTCAATAAAATATTAAGATTTTAAAAATAATTCATTTTTTTATTGCAGTTGGTGATGAATTGGAAATTAATAACAAGGGGGACCAAGAAGGAATCCACACCGTAGAGAAGCCATATAAATACTCGGAGTGTGAAAAGAACTTTAGTGAGAGCTCCCAGATCACTCCTCATCAAAGAAATCCAATTGGGAATAAACCCTATCAGTGCTTAGAATGTGGAAAGAGCTTCAGTCACAAAGCCAGTCTTTCTTCCCATCAAAGAATTCATACAGGGGAGAAACCTTTTCAGTGCTTGCAGTGTGGGAAGACTTTCAGAAAGAGCTCAGATCTCACTTCCCATCAAAGAATTCATACAGGCGAGAAACCCTATCAGTGCTTGGAATGTGGAAAGAACTTCAGACACAGTAGCCATCTCACTTCCCATCAACGAATTCATACAGGGGAGAAACCCTATCAGTGCTTGGAATGCGGAAAGACCTTCAATCAGAAGAGCAGTCTCACTTCTCATCAAAGAATTCATAAAGGTGAGAAACCCTATCAGTGCTTGGAATGTGGAAAGAACTTCAGTCACAACGTATCTCTCACTTCTCATCAAAGAATTCACACAGGGGAGAAACCCTATCAGTGCCTGGAATGTGGAAGAAGCTTCAGTCACAGTGCCTCTCTCACATCCCATCAAAGAATTCATACAGGGGAGAAACCCTATCAGTGCTTGGAATGTGGAAAGAGCTTCAATCAGAAGAGTAGTCTCACTTCCCATCAAAGAATTCATACAGGAGAGAAACCCTATCAGTGCTTGGAATGTGGAAGGAGCTTCAGTCACAACGCATCTCTCACTTCCCATCAAAGAATTCATACAGGGGCAAAACCCTATCAGTGCTTGGAATGTGGAAGGAGCTTCCGTCACAACACATCTCTCACTTCCCATCAAAGAACTCACAGTGGAGACAAACAATAGCAATTGCTGTGAAGTAATTTTATTTTCGGAGATTTTAATTTGTACTGCAGCAGTGTTATTGTGCTTCTGTCATTCATATCAAAAACAATCTTATGTTTTATTCTGAGTTTGTTCCCCTTTTGTATGAAACCTGACATGGGAGAACATTGCTGCTGCCCTGAGTGCTGGAACGAATACCGCTTCCTGCTGCAAGACCAATTTCCACCTGACTTTGAGGGCTGAGCCCACACTCTCCCCATACAATTAAAGGACTCCTGGGAGGCCAGAGGGACATTGCTGGAACAGCTCTTTGATTGGGGCAACTGGCTGAAATGTTTTACACGGTTCTAACTTTGGTTCTTCTGTTTTGATTTTGTCAGGTTTCTGTTGGTTAAATGTTTTTAGTTGGTGTTGATGGTTACTTTAATTAGGGTATAAATGTAAACTGTTTATTGTTGTGGTTGTTATTGGTTAGAAGAGTAGTACCTTGGATCCCAAATTTAATCTGTTCCGTAAGTCTGTTCCAAAACCAAAGCATTCTAAAACCAAGGTGTGCTTTCCCATAGAAAGTAATGCAAAATGGATTAATCCAGAGGTTGGCAAGCTAAGGCCCATGAGCCGGAAGTGGCCCCTGAACCGAGCTGCCTTGGGCCCTGCTCTGATGGTGTTTCCTGCTTGGCAGGTGGTTGGACTCGATGGCCCTTGTGGTCTATTCCAACTCTATGATTCCACCCCACTTTTTCTCTCACACACTGACTGACACATTTGCAACGCCTGAGAGAGAGAGGGGGAGAAGGGGGTGGCACTATATAAGTCTAATATAAATGGAATGAATGGGGTTACGGATGAGGTTTCAGTGACATTGTTAAATAAAGGCACCATAATTCATTTCTCCAATGGTATAACATTGTTGAAGTCCTATGAGAATGTATACTATACGATTGTGTAATAAAAATACAATGTTCATAACTATGTAACCACCTGAATGTTACCTTGGAAAATACATTAACTATAAAAGTAGGGAGTCAAGAGATTGAAGGAATAACTGGCAAGTTTGGTCTTGCAGTTCACTCTTAACCACTACACCACAGTGGCTCAGGCGATGCTGGATTTCGGTGTCAATGTTGACCCTTGTGGAAAGATAACTTCCTAGGTAGGAGAAGTGATTGACATTTTCCTACGTTACACCATTGAGTTGGATTTGTGGCCCTGCCCCCCGCACAACACATCCTGTACCAGATGAAGCAGGATTGCCACTTCTTGCAACGGCATGCAGCGAGTTCACTACCTGTACAGGTACTTCTTTGACTGGCAGGAGCTCTTCCATTTCGCCATCAGCCAAGGGAAGTATATGGCCATGTTCCCAGAGGAGGAGCCCCACATCCAAAAGTGGGACAAGGACTACCTGCAGGGCTTCAGCTCCATGGTGGATGGCTTCTGCTGGGGCCACTACAGGATCCTTGGGCCCTTCTTGCACCCCAGTTTTCTCACACACACACAGACAGACAGACACAAGTGCAACACCTGAGGCAGAGGAGCCTCTTCATTTCTCCTCAGTGACACCAGAGGAGGAGAGAGAAGGAAGAAGGTGGCACTCTAAAGGACTATTTCGGAATTCATTTGAATAAATGAATTTAAATACTGGATGGAATGCAGGCAAAGCGGTGGTGAAAGGGACTTTTTAATAAAGCAAAATGCCTTTCTGAAGAAGCAGATATAAGCTCCAAAAGCAAGAGATAGAAACAGAAATTACGCAGAATGAAAAGAAATCCTCCGATAAACGAAGGAGCCCAGGGAAACTGCCGCCTGGTCTGTCAGGAATCGGCCTCCTTGGCGCCTAAAACTGAGGGGAAGGTCAGGTTTCGAAAGGCGGGAAGTTGGGAAAAGGCGGGAAAAGCCGTTTCCCTCCGAGCAGCCACCGCCGCCTTCCCAGTGGAGGGGCGGGGCCAGGGCTGTTTCGTCACGGGTCCTTGCCCCGCCCTCCCTCCGCCTCCCCCTCGCCTCGCTTCATTCTCTGAGGAGTCCGCGAGAGAAGGCCATGGGTCCCCCGCATGGAGCATGCGCAGCTCCTCTGTGCCCTCGGCTGGCCAAGGGTTAACAGGAGCCGAGCTGGAATCCTAGAGAGGCCAGGAAGGGGGGCGGGGGTCCCAGGTCCTCCAGAGCGGAAGCCCCTCCTCTTTCGTCCTCTGCCAAGGCTGCCTCGGTGGCCCCTCCTGGGATCTAGTGAGTCTCCTCTCTCTTTC
The DNA here is from genome assembly GCF_004329235.1 of Podarcis muralis. Classification (NCBI taxonomy): domain Eukaryota; kingdom Metazoa; phylum Chordata; class Lepidosauria; order Squamata; family Lacertidae; genus Podarcis; species Podarcis muralis. The sequence goes on along the minus strand of NC_041313.1, from coordinate 126,511,750 downwards.
CCCTTGGGGAGACGGGGGAGTGGGGTCCCCAGGGCTGCAGGGGGAGGATACTCAAGGGGGGTGAAGACCCCCAAGGCAGGGAGCATCCTCCCCTCTTCCTCTCTGTTCAAGCTGCTGCTCCTCTCTCTGCCTGCCAAGGGGGTCCCACCCTCCCCAGAAGAAAGCCTCTCTGTGGGCTCCTTCTCTCCATAGAGGGGAGAGCTGGGTGCCTTCCGTTCGCCAAGGGTTAAAAGGAACTAAGCTGGATTCCTAGAGAAGGGAGGACAGAAAGGGGGGAGGGAGAGGCCCCCCAGTGCTAAAGCCCTCCCCCCCAGTCATTGAAATGGGAGGGTGTTACTGTGCCCAAGTTGGGTGAAGATTTCCCCATCGCAGGGGACTGGACTATATGGTCCGCAGGGTCCCTTCCCATTCAATAGTTCTCCGATTGTAAATCCTCTCCCATCGTTTGTATGTCACAAAATATCGTGATAAATGTGCAGGGATATCTGCGACATACGTTTCATTATTAGTGGCCACTGTAGTGAGTTCCGGGTTTGTGAATTGGCTGGAACAGGATAGAGAAGAATTAACAGATTAGCAATCCACATTCCATAGTCAGACGCCTAGTCAGGAGCCCTTGCGGTTGTGCTTAGATTAAGTGTGAGTAAGTGTTCTCGAAGCTACAAACATGAGTTTGACCAAACTGCGGGAGGTAGTGGAGGACAGAAGTGCCTGGCGTGCTCTGGGTCCAGGGGGTCACGAAGAGTCGGACACAACTAAACGACTAAACAACAACAACAAGAGTCATTTTTCCTCTTCTGCTACCAATGAAACAGCATAAAGTCTTGGTCTACTGATGAATTCGGAGGAGGGGGGATTCAAAGCAAGGAGAATAATTGCTCTATTGATAAAGAAAAGTTTTTAATGTTTAAAGCCTTACTGTGTTTGATGTTCGTCTTATTGGAAGCCACTGAGGCAACCCAGTCGGATGGGCAGCAAAGAAGTAGTAGTAGTAGTGGTAGTAGTATTATTATTAATAATAATATTACTATTGCTATGTTTAATTTTATATTTAGACCAGCCAGATTGAGCCAAATTCTGATGGTGTGTGGTTTTCCCCCTTCTGGAGATAATAACTTCTGCTTATATTTAAGTTTAGACCAGCCAGATTGAGAAAAATTCTGACCATGTGTTGTTGTTTTTCTGGAGTCTTTATTAAAACAACTTACAACCCCAGTAAGCTCAGAGTCTGGGCTTTAGTGCAGTGCAGCCTTGACTGCTAGCAAAAGTCACCCAAAGTCACCCCAGACACCCAAAAAGTCGGGGGACATTTTTCTGATCCTGACAGAGTGCCAATTTTATAACAAAACAATGCATTTGCTTTGTAGGGTTTGCCAGCACCCTCTAATTCAGACACAGAGAGCTTTGCAGAAGAAAAAAGGGACTCCTTCTGATCTCTTGGAAGTTTCCTGAGACTACAGATGGATGAGCAAGACTCGGCTCAACCTAAAGCAGGAAGAGGCCATGCCACTGAAGATGGGAGCACTGGGGGATTCTGGGAAAACTCTGTGCGGGAGATCCTGGGTGAGAAGGACACCCTTCACTCAGATGTCCAGAGCCAGCAGCTCAAGCAATTCTGCTGCCAGGAGGCTGAAGGACCTCGAGAGGTTTGCAGCCGACTCTACCACCTTGACTGTCAGTGGCTGAAGCCAGAAAGGAACACGAAAGCTGAGATGCTGGACCTGGTGATCTTGGAGCAGTTCCTGGCTGTCCTTCCTCCCGAGATAGAGAGCTGGGTGAGGGAATGTGGAGCAGAAACCAGTTCCCAAGCGGTGGCCCTGGCCGAAGGTTTCCTCCTGAGTCAGGCAGAGGAGAGAAAGGAGGCAGAGCAGCAGGTGAGATATATTTTCCTCTGGGTTTTCCAAAGGGGCTCCAAACCAGAGGGAGGGTATCCAAAATGCATTACTGATGTCCGATCCTTTATGGATAGGATCCAAGGAATGAGATCTGGTACCCCTAAAGTGTTTGGCTCTGCAAAATCCTTTTCTAATTGTTCTGTCCATTCTCTCTTTTGAATCTCTGTTGCTCTTTCAGGGAAAGAATCTGATGGCAGAAATGGGTCCTGATTCCTCTGAGGCAGAGAGGACTCCGATGGACACCAGGGAGAGACCACTAGGTAAGGAGGGAGTTATTTCTCTCTTTGGTCACATTGTGGGGATTTATAAACTACCGTAATCTGTTAGTTATTTTCTGCTGTCTGCGGAGGAGCTGCTGTCTCAGGAAGGGGGGGTGGAGAGCAGGCGGGGGCATGGCTGGTGCGCATCCTGGGGGCGTGGCGCCCAGTGGGGGGTGGTGTACGGCACATGTCCAGAAGTGGCCGCGATACCACTCCACTGCCATGGGGCGGTACACTCCCCTGCCCCTCCCGTCCTCCACCAGTGGAGGCTGTTCGTGCCAAGAACTCAAAGGAGCAGAAAGGTGTACGAATGTCAAAAGGCACTCAGTAGGGTGTCGTTGTTTAGTCGTTTAGTCGTGTCTGACTCTTCGTGACCCCATGGACCAGAGCACGTCAGGCACTTCTGTCCTCCACTGCCTCCCGCAGTTTGATCAAACTCATGCTGGTAGCTTCAAGAACACCATCGAACCATCTCATCCTCTGTCGTCCCCTTCTCCTTGTGCCCTCCATCTTTCCCAATATCAGGGTCTTTTCCAGGGAGTCTTCTCTTCTCATGAGGTGGCCAAAGTATTGGAGCCTCAGCTTCACGATCTCAGTAGGGTAGACTTCTTCAAAAGTCCACCTGTAATTAGAGATGCACTCCTGAACCTCAGAGAGAAGCAGGCATTCATGGCTTCCCATTTCCATTTGTCTCTGGCAGGTGACCGGATGATGCCAGCAAGACCTCGTGTGTCTTTTCATGGTGGAGAAGGGGAAGCAGTGGCTATAGAAGCAGATCAGGTAGGGGGCATGAGACTTGTAGGGAGAGACCGAGGGGTGGGGCAGCCAGAATGCTTGGAAGAAAAAATGTGGAGTTCCACCCATTTACACAAAGATTAGGACCCATCATTAAAATAATGAAGTAATTCCAGCGAGATGTTAAAATAAACATTCATACCATGTGGAGCAAAACAATCCCATTTAAACAACACAGCAATTAACAGGCAGAAAACAATGGAGCAATGTGTGGTAGATCATCTTTATGCTGTCTAAGAGGAGGACATTTCCCTTTTTCTTTTAGGGTCTGGTGTGCTTTGAGGATGTCGCTGTTCATTTCACGGACAAGGAGTTGGCGCTACTGGATCCTGACCAGAGAGCTCTGCATGAGGAGGTCATGGAGGAGAATTGTGGGCTCCTGGATTCTCTGGGTAAGGCTCTCTGAGGATCATCATATCTGTTTTGAAATTCCATATCTCTCTCATTGCAATGAATCTCCAAGGTTTGGATGGAACTCAATAGCGCTACCTACACCACCTGGAAATCTAACGCCCCCAGAAATCACTTGGAAAGGAGGGTGATTGGCGGTGTTGTCTGTGAATATCCGTCAGAGTGGGTAGGGAGGTTGAAGTAGCTTCTGCCAGATTTGTGTTTTTGCTTCTGTTGATTTTGGTTGACTAAAGAGATACAGTGGTGCCTCACAAGACGAAATTAATTCGTTCCGCGAGTTTTGTCATCTTGCGATTTTTTCGTCTTGCGAAGCACGGTTTCGGGAAAGTTTTGGAAAAGCTTCAAAAATCACCAAAGTCTTTAAAAACCTCAAAAAAGGCTACCACACCGCGTTCTATGAGTTGCTCCTCAAAGTCAAGTTGCAACTGTATTAACGGTGTTAAGAAAAAGGAAACAAACTTGCAAGACGTTTCCGTCTTGCGAAGCAAGCCCATAGGGAAAATCGTCTTGCGAAGCAGCTCAAAAAACAAAAAACCCTTTCGTCTAGCAAGTTTTTTTATCTTGCGAGGCATTCGTCTTGCGAGGTACCACTGTAACTGACAATGGATACAGAGCAGATTCCATGATTGCACCAAACAAAATTAATTGAATCTCAGGTTCCCATAAATATTTTAGCTAATACCAGCCAACAATGGCAGTTAACTCCATAGTAAGAATTCCCATCTAATTCCCTTCAGTTATTCCTCTTTCACAGTTGTTCATTAGCAATGTTGAAGAATGAATAGTTGTGAACGGTTGTTCTTCCTGAGGCTCTAATTAGTCTATCTATATATACTGTATTAGTGTAACAATACTACTCACTACCTATATAATAACTTATTATACCCTATAGAATATAATAACCTACTTAGTCTATTACACTGCATTTTTCCACCATTTTTCCCTCTTTAAAAATTATTTTCTCTTCTTATTTCTTTCTCTTATCATATAATTTCTTTTTTTGTTAGAGCATTTATTAATTTTCCAATAAAAAACATCCAATCAACATATCAAATCATAATCCAATAAAAATAAAAAAGATCAATTTGTCTTCCAAATTGTAATTTTGATTTTACGACTTCCCACAGTCTGAACCTCGAAGCATATCCAAATCTCAGTCTTGCATCTCATCGATATTTCCATATCTTGAATTTATCTCTCCAACCTTCTTTGTCTCTGGCTCTGCGATCCTGTCATGTCAGTATCAGTCATTTGGCGATCGATCAGCCTTCCTGGAAGCCACCCAGTCCCCCCTCCGGGCCCTAGAGGGGGGCTGCTAGACATCCATTTAGCCTTTTCTCATGTTCATAATGGAAAAAATATTTTGCAAACAGCTGCACTGTATATTATCCAAAATATTGTCTCAAACCATTGTAGTCAGCCAACAATTAATTCCTGTTTCTCTTAATCTTTTTTTTTATTTATTACTTTTCCAACATTTTCAACACAACACTACAAACAAAAAAAGAAAAGAAAAAGAACAATACAAATACAATACAGAAACACTACATAACACCAACACATTAAACTAACAAAACAAAGCAAAAATAAACAAAAACAGTTTAAAAACACCTCAAACATTTTCAGTATCTTATCTTTCATTCACTTATTTCAAACAACCTCACACCTCCCTTTTTGTATTCCACTTCTATTAATTGTTTCAGCAATTCCTTTCCATCTTCCTCTGTTTTCTATCCTATAATTATCTTAACACATTCTTGCCTTATTTTTTCTTTTAATTTTCTATTAATCTATTTATACTTAATTCCTTATAACATTTCTACTGAAGCCATATAACTTCATTCCAACATTCTTCTAACATTCATTAATTTTACAATATTTCTATAAATAGTCTTTAAACTTTTCCCCGTCTTCTTCTACCAACTCTTCTCCCTGGTCTCGGATCTTGCCAGTCATTTCCGCCAATTCCATATAATCCATCAACTTCGTCTGCCATTATCCAACACTTCAGTACTTTCAAGAAGCAGCCATTCTCTCAGCCAGCAAAAAGCAGATGGTTCACAACAAAGTTTAGGGGTCTGGCAGGGCAAGTCCACCTCCTTCTTTGGCATCCATCAATATCTTAAATTTTACTCGAGGCTTCCTGCCCTGCCAAACAAATCTAGAAACATCCCTCTGCCACCTCCTGAAACAATCCATCCCATCCAAAGCTTGCAATGTTTGAAACAAAAGCAACATCCCAGCAACACAGCAGCCCTCATCCCCACCACAGCAACTCGGCCCAACAGTAAGAACTTCAGATTTGTCCATATTTCCAAATCCCCCTTCTCTTCAATCCAACATGCTTCACAGTTATCCTTAAATAGATTCACATTTTTGGCGGTCATACTAACCCCCAAATACCTCTCTTTCTCAACCGATGTTAGTCCTGTCTCCTCCTGAAACTCTGTCAAGCTTTCCTTTTCCAATTCAGGTAGGGCTCTGGTCCTCAAATTCGTCTGTTTTTCTTTAAGTTCAATCATAACAAATGTCAGCTTATGTTCATCAAGTTGTCTTTGTATGGATGGGACTCTCTCTCTCTCCAGTTGTATTGCTTTACATTCAGCAGCAAGGGTTTTCTCCCTGACTTCATCTGCAGTTTGCCGTATCAGAGTAGATTCCTGTATCAATTTCTGGGTGGTTTCTGTATTGGTATTCACCTTTTGTCCCAGATTATTTAAACTTTCTACAATTAAGTTGATTTTAATATTTGCAGCATCCACTTTCACATTTATCACGTCTGTTTTCTTGTGAAGTTGTTCCAGCGAATCGTTTATTTTCACTAATGCGACCACTAAGGCCTCTTCTGTCGACATTCCGTCTGTTTTTTCCTTTCCATTTGCCATAACACTTAAAGAGATTCAAGGTCAATCCCAGAGTCTCACAATTTTTTATCTTGCAGCTGGAAATTCCCCTAGCCCAGCTCCTGTAAAACAACCAATTTCAAAAGCTTCCACTAGGGGAAAACAGTTTCTATTTGTATTAGTCAGTAAAGTCCTCTTTTAAACACAGTTCCAATAATCCAAAGTTAGTTTCAGTTTTCAGTTACTTTTACTCCTTTTTTTTATTAAAAAAAACAGCCGGAGACAGTAGAAACAATGTATTCTCTTTTTTAGCTACCTGTCAATGAACGTTCTAAACGCTGTCAATGAACATTCCAAAAGACATCAATCCTGCTAGCAGCCCGTTTCCAGGGTCAGAGCGGCGGTATTTTAACTCTCTTGACTCTCTCCTACAGGCATATTCAGTCCACAACTTCCCCCCCTCTTCTCCTGTCTCCAAAAGGGGGGTTTAGTTCTTTGCCGATGGAGATTTAGTCTTTTACAAAAGGCTTTCCAAGACTTCAGCTTGCAGCCTCATTGCTTCAGTTTATTTACAAAAGGGGGAGGCGGACTTCCTGTATTGAACCTCCCCGTTTCGATACCAAATTAAACATTTAAAAATCCAATTCTCCCACTTCAGCTCTACTCACGGGTAGTTACTTTAGAGTCAAATTGTCCACAGGAAAAAGTCAGTGCTCTCCGGCAACAGCTATGCGGCTTCGCTCCGTGGAAGAAGCAGACGATTCGAAGCACAGTGCCGCTCACCCCACGTCGCTCCGGATCCCCGAAACCGGGTTTCCCCGCGAGTGGGGGAGGCGCAAAAGGTGCCCGCCGAATCCCACGTTCACATGCTTCTCCCGCCTGTGATTTTTACGGGTCTCCGCCTTCGCCGTGGCGGTACAGACCCAAATTCCCACGGGGCAAATTCCTCCCGATCAGAGGAATTCCGCCATTCCCGGAGGCACCAACCCGGAAGTCCCCTGTTTCTCTTAATCAGGGAGGGATTTCAAATTTTCCGTAACTGCGTAATAGGGGACCGCCATTTTAATCCTTTGTTCTCCTCATTAACAAACATTTCAAGTCTTAAAAAAAAGAAGCTGTTCATGAGTCCCAATTGTTTAAATGAGGCTTAGCATGAAAAACCAATTGTTGATCTTAAGAAAGGAGAAGAAGAAAAGCATACCAATCACCTCCACAATCCACACACCATGATGAGGATCTCTTTGAAGTCCGAGCTTATACACCAGAGACTACATTCAGCAGGTTTCCCCCCCCCCGGCTTTTCCCATTCAGACCATGTCTGTTTCTTTTTCAAATCTATTTTAATTCCCAAACAGATGTGTCTGGCTATAGGAGTGACATCGGAGAGTGCCAGCCGTGACCATGCTCTTTGACCCAGTGTCCTGCTGGCTGCACCTTAGTGTATGCCGGCGATCTCGGACAATCCATGGGTCTTTGAGACAGTCCTCCCCTACCCTGGGGAGGCTGCCACGGCTAATTGCCCCCATATCTGCCCTGAATTATCAGCACGGCTGGGTTCTGATCTTGTGGGAGTCAGCCATTTCCCACCGCCGGAAACATAATTTTTTTATGATTGAATAATCTTTCAATAACATACGAATATTTAAAAAATAATTGTTTTTTTTTCATTGCAGGGGGTGATGAAATGGAAATTAATAACAAGGGGGACCAAGAAAGAATCCACACCGTAGAGGAGCCATATAAATACTCAGATTGTGAAGATAACTTTATTCAGAGCTCCCAGACCACTTCTCATCAAATAAATCCCATCACGAATAAACCCTATCAGTGCTTCGAATGTGGAAAAAGCTTCATTCAGAGCATTCATCTCACTTCCCATCAAAGAAGTCATACAGGGGAGAAACCCTATCAGTGCTTGCAATGTGGAAAGAGCTTCAGTCAGAGCTGCTCTCTCACTTCCCATCAAAGAATTCATACAGGGGAGAAACCTTTTGAGTGCTTGGAATGTGGAAAGAGCTTCAGTCGGAGCACTTCTCTCACGTCTCATCAAAGAATTCATACAGGGGAGAAACCCTATCAGTGCTTAGAATGTGGAAAGAGCTTCAGTCAAAGTGCACATCTCACTTCCCATCAAAGAATTCATACAGGGGAGAAACCCTATCAGTGCTTGGAATGTGGAGAGAGTTTCCGTTTGAATCGTCATCTCACTTCCCATCAAAGAAGTCATACGGGGGGGAAACTCTATCAGTGCTTGGAATGTGGAAAAAACTTCACTCAGAGCATTCATCTCTCTTACCATCAAAGAAATCATACAGTGGAGAAACCTTATCAGTGCTTAGAATGTGGAAAGAGCTTCAGTCACAAACCCAGTCTTTCTTCCCATCAAAGAATTCATACAGGGGATAAACCTTTTCAGTGCTTGCAATGTGGGAAGACTTTCAGAAAGAGCTCAGATCTCACTTCTCATCAAAGAATTCATACAGGGGAGAAACCCTATCAGTGCTTGGAATGTGGAAAGAGCTTTAGTCAAAGTTCACATCTCACTTCCCATCAAAGAGTTCATACAGGAGAGAAACCGTATCAATGCTTGGAATGTGGAAAGAGTTTCCGTCTGAATGGTCATCTCACTTCCCATCAAAGAAGTCATACAGGGGAGAAACCCTATCAGTGCTTGCAATGTGGAAAGACTTTCAGCCACAGTAGTCATCTCTCTTATCATCAAAGAGTTCATACAGGAGAAAAACCGTATCAGTGCTTGGAATGTGGAAAGAGTTTCCGTCACAGTAAGACTCTCATTTCCCATCAAATAATTCATACAGGGGAGACACCCTATCAGTGCTTGGAATGTGGAAAGTGTTTCCGTCACAGCTGCACTCTCTCTTCCCATCAAAGAACTCACTGTGGGGAGAAACCATAGCAATTGCTGTGTTGTGATTGTATTTTAGCAGACTTTAATTTGTATCGCAACAGTGTTCTTGTGCTTCTTCAACCCAGCAGAGAAGTCAGCCTTGCCTCTCAAATCCATGGAGTGCAAACCTGGTGTCCAATATTATTCATACTAGTTATCCAGATCTGCAAGGTGGATCAATGGCCAAGGTGTTGAATTCAGACTTTTCTCTGTGGGAAGGTTAGGTCTAAGAATCTCTTGCTACTTTTCTCCTTTGATCCCTCAAAGTTCTTAGTGCATGCCAGGAGCAAAGAATTGCATCCATGAGGGAGAAGTTCTCTGTGTATTACATGTTGTGAACAGCAGTAAGCAGTTTGTTTGCTTCAGCCAAATCCAGTTCTCCTCTGCACACATATGATACGTGGAAGGAAACATCTCTATTCAGCCAGACCATTTAGAGCAGTGTTCCCCAACCTTGGGCTCCAGCTGTTTTTGGACTACAACTCCCATCATCCCTTGCTAGCAAGACCAGTGGTCAAGGATGATGGGAATTGTAGTCCAAAAACAGCTGGAGGCCCACGGTTGGGGAACACTGATTTAGAGGACACCCCCTACAAGCGTCTTTTGATGCTTGCTACTTTTTGTTTTGTTTGTTTGTAATGTTGGCTTTTAACTAGTTTTTAACTTGTGATGCTATTGTTCAGTTTTATGTTTTTCCCTTATCTCCCAGGTCCTGCGCCATTGAATAAGACACACAATCCCGTAATCTTCAAAATGAATTAATAGATATACACAATTGTTCATGTTGGAAAGTGAAAAATTTCAAGCATGTAGCACAGTCGTCAAAACAACCACGTGAAATAAAAATAAAACATTTCAGAAGTTCCTGAAAGGATGGATCATTGGTCCAAAGACAGGGGCCACGACGCTGGGCTTTGCTGCTGCCAAAGATGAGTCTGGCAGATCACGATTCTGTTAGAGATTCATTCCCTGTGCCTGCAGTCATGGGATTGTTGTCTATCACATTATGGTGTATGTTTTCATTCTACAGTGTGGGAAGTGGTGGAGACAGGATGTTTTGGTATTACTGTGTTCTGTGAAGTAGGGCTATTGTCCTTTGTTATTTCTCTTTTTGATGTCTGATAGAAAGATGAAGGAGCTAAAGCAGAATGCTCTGAGTGTATTATATGTAAATAAATGTAAAGGTAAAGGTACCCCTGCCCGTACGGGCCAGTCTTGACAGACTCTAGGGTTGTGCGCCCATCTCACTCAAGAGGCCGGGGGCCAGCGCTGTCCAGAGACACTTCCGGGTCACGGGGCCAGCGTCACATCGCTGCTCTGGCGAGCCAGAGCCGCACACGGAAATGCCGTTTACCTTCCCGCTAGTAAGCGGTCCCTATTTATCTACTTGCACTCGAAGGTGCTTTCGAACTGCTAGGTTGGCAGGCGCTGGGACCAAGCAACGGGAGCGCACCCCGCCGTGGGGATTCGAACCGCTGACCTTTCGATCGGCAAGCCCTAGGCACTGAGACTTTTACCCACAGCGCCACCCGCGTCCCGTGTAAATAAATGTAGATTAGCCAAAATGCTGTGCTTCTGAGTTTGTTATGCAAACTGCGAAGACTCTGCGGATCCCTGAGTGTGCTGATGTCTCCAAGGCATCAGTTGCTGTGATGTTCAGGTTGGAGAAAGCTTTTGAAGCTCCTGATCAATCAGGAGGGAGAGAACATGCCAGTCGGGAATGCCTACACGAGAGTAGGACGATCCTAACAGGTTCCTGTGCCTGGACTGGAACACCCAGCTTCTAAACTGGACTTAAACAACCATTGCAGGAATCATCTCTAAAGGTTAAAGGGAGCCTCTTCAGTCACCCACAACCCATGGGGGAAACCCCCCTAACCCAAACCTGTTGTGGTTATGAGGTGGGACCAACCTGCGCCCATAGCACTTGGCCCTTTTGTGGCAGAGTAACACGCAGCTTCCAAGTGCGCAGGAGTCCCAAGTCTGGTCCAGAGAATGGAAGGAAATTACAGGAAACATCCAAGTACAGACAGAATTCTTTTACTCCTGGTCTCAGGCCTGCTGGCTTAGCCCTGGCACCAGGTGTCAGGTTGTGCATGCTGTGGGGCATGTGCATCTGACATCAGCGGGCAGTGACATCGGGCACTCATGCCCCCACTGGGCCATGCATGGTCCTGGCTCAAAAGTTGTGGGTACCCAGACCCTCCATTGGGGAGATCTAGGGGCTGCCAGGGCCCTGGATATCCTGTGCCTATGGTCTGTCTTCAGCGTAATGGTTACAAATCATACATAAAGTAAGCATCCTTGCTACAACACTGGTGATCTTTGCTTCTTCCAGTACAAAGATTTTAGTTCACCTTTCTTCCCAAGTGATGCGTAAGATTTTTTTGGAGAAACTGTTTGAATCTTTCAAGGAGTTGGAGATGGTGTTTATAAGTGGTTGACATTTTCCAACGTTACACCACTGAGTTGGATTTGCTGCCCTGCCCCCACACAACACATCCTGTACCAGATGAAGCAGGATTGCCACTTCTTGCAACGGCATGCAGCGAGTTCACTACCTGTACAGGTACTTCTTTGACTGGCAGGAGCTCTTCCATTTCGCCATCGACCAAGGGAAGTATATGGCCATGTTCCCGGAGGAGGAGCCCCACATCCAAAAGTGGGACAAGGACTACCTGCAGGGCTCCAAGTCCATGGTGGATGGCTTCTGCTGGGGCCACTACAGGATCCTTGGGCCCTTCTTCCACCCCAGTTTTCTCTCTCACACACAGACAAGTGCAACGCCTGAGGCCTCTTCATTTTTCCTCAGTGGCAGCGGAGGAGGAGAGAGAGGGAAGAGGGTGGTACTATAAAGGATTATTTCGAAAATCTATTTGAATAAATGAATTTAAATACTGGATGGCATGCAGGCAAAGCGGTGGTGAAAGGGTCTTTTTTAATAAAGCAAAATGCCTTTCTGAAGAAGCAGATATAAGCTCCAAAAGCAAGAGAGATGAACAGAAATTACGCAGAATGAAAAGAAATCCTCCGACAAACGAGGGAGCCCAGGGAAACTGCCGCCTGGTCTGTCAGGAATCGGCCTCCTTGGCGCCTAAAACTGAGGGGAAGGTCAGGTTTCGAAAGGCGGGAAGTTGGGAAAAGGCGGGAAAAGCCGTTTCCCTCCGAGCAGCCACCGCCGCCTTCCCAGTGGAGGGGCGGGGCCAGGGCTGTTTCGTCACGGGTCCTTGCCCCGCCCTCCCTCCGCCTCCCCCTCGCCTCGCTTCATTCTCTGAGGAGTCCGCGAGAGAAGGCCATGGGTCCCCCGCATGGAGCATGCGCAGCTCCTCTGTGCCCTCGGCTGGCCAAGGGTTAACAGGAGCCGAGCTGGAATCCTAGAGAGGCCAGCAAGTGGGGGGGGGGTCCCCAGGTCCTCCAGAGCGTAAGCCCCTCCTTCGTCCTCTGCCAAGGCTGCCTCGGTGGCCCCTCCTGGGATCCAGTGAGTCTTCTCTCTCTTGCCTCTTGGGGCGCCAGGGGGAGAAGGGGGGGTCCCAGGGCTGCAGGGGGACGATACTCAAGGGAGGGGGGAGACCCTCAAGGCAGGGAGCATTCCCCCCTTCCTCTCTGTTCAAGCTGCTGCTCCTCTCTCTGCCTGCCAAGGGGGTCCCACCCTCCCCAGAAGAAAGCCTCTCTGTGGGCTCCTGCTCTCCATAGAGGGGAGAGCTGGGTGCCTTCCGTTGGCCAAGGGTTAAAAGGAACAAAGCTGGATTCCTAGAGAAGGGAGGACAGAAAGAGGGAGGGAGAGGTCCCCCAGAGCTAAAACCCACCCACCCCCCGTCCTTGAAAGGGGAGGGTGTTACTTGGTCATGGGTATGTGCCTGAGTTGGGTGAAGATTTCTTCATTGCAGGGGACTGGACTATATGGTCCGCAGGGTCCTTTCCCATTCAATAGTTCTCCGATTGTAAATCCTCTCCCATCGTTTGTATATCACAAAATATCGTGATAAATGTGCAGGGATATCTGCGACATACGTTTCATTATTAGTGGCCACTGTAGTGAGTTCCAGCTTCGTGAATTGGCTGGAAAAGAAAAAGGTGAAACAGGATAGAGAACAATTAACAGATTAGGAATCCACATTCCATAGTCAGACGCCTCCTCAGGAGCCCTTGCGGTTGTGCTTAGATTAAGTGTGAGTAAAAGTCATTTTTCCTCTTCTGCTACCAATGAAACTACATAAAGTCTTGGTCTATTTGAATTCGGAGGAGGGGGGATTCAAAGCAAGGAGAATAATTGCTCTATTGATAAAGAAAAGTTTTTAATGTTTAAAGCCTTACTGTGTTTGATGTTCGTCTTATTGGAAGCCACTGAGGCAACCCAGTCGGATGGGCAGCAAAGAAGTAGTAGTAGTAGTGGTAGTAGTATTATTATTAATAATAATATTACTATTGCTATGTTTAATTTATATTTAGACCAGCCAGATTGAGCCAAATTCTGATGGTGTGTGGTTTTCCCCCTTCTGGAGATAATAACTTCTGCTTATATTTAAGTTTAGACCAGCCAGATTGAGAAAAATTCTGACCATGTGTTGTTGTTTTTCTGGAGTCTTTATTAAAACAACTTACAACCCCAGTAAGCTCAGAGTCTGGGCTTTAGTGCAGTGCAGCCTTGACTGCTAGCAAAAGTCACCCAAAGTCACCCCAGACACCCAAAAGTCGGGGGACATTTTTCTGATCCTGACAGAGTGCCAATTTATAACAAAACAATGCATTTGCTTTGTAGGGTTTGCCAGCACCTCTAATTCAGACACATAGAGCTTTGCAGAAGAAAAAAGGGACTCCTTCTGATCTCTTGGAAGTTTCCTGAGACTACAGATGGATGAGCAAGACTCGGCTGAACCTAAAGCAGGAAGAGGCCATGCCACTGAAGATGGGAGCACTGGGGGATTCTGGGAAAACTCTGTGCGGGAGATCCTGGGTGAGGAGGACACCCTCCACTCAGATGTCCTGAGCCAGCAGCTCAAGCAATTCTGCTGCCAGGAGGCTGAAGGACCTCGAGAGGTTTGCAGCCGACTCTACCACCTTGTCTGTCAGTGGCTGAAGCCAGAAAGGCACACGAAAGCGGAGATGCTGGACCTGGTGATCTTGGAGCAGTTCCTGGCTGTCCTTCCACCCGAGATAGAGAGCTGGGTGAGGGAATGTGGAGCAGAGACCAGTTCCCAGGCAGTGGCCCTGGCCGAAGGTTTCCTCCTGAGTCAGGCAGAGGAGAGGAAGGAGGCAGAGCATCAGGTGAGAGAGACTTTCCTCTGGAAACTCCCAAGGAGCTCCAAACCAGAGGGAGAGTATCCCAAAATGCATTACCGATGTCCGATCCCTTTATGGATAGGATCCAAGGAATGAGATCTGGTAAAGTGTTTGGCTCTGCAAAATCCTTTTCTAATCCTCCTCTCCATTCTCTCTTTTGAATCTCTGTTACTCTTTCAGGGAAAGAATCTGATGGCAGAAATGGGTCCTGATTCCTCTGAGGCAGAGAGGACTCCGATGGACACCAGGGAGAGACCACTAGGTAAGGAGGGAGTTATTTCTCTCTTTGGTCACATTGTGGGGATTTATAAACTACCGTAATCTGTTAGTTCTTTTCTGCTGTCTGCGGAGGAGCTGCCGGCTCTGGAAGGGGGGGTGGAGAGCAGGCGGGGCATGGCTGGCGCACATCCTGGGGGCAGGGCGCCCAGCACGGGGGGGGGGTGCATGGCGCACGTCCGGAAGTGGCCGTGATGGCACCCCACTGGCATGGTGGTGCTGGGGGCAGTACACTCGCCTGCCCCTCTTGTCCTCCACCAGTGGAGGCTGTTGTGGCCAAGAACTCAAAGGAGCAGAGATGTATTTTTACACAAGTAAAATATGAAAGGTGTACGGATGTCAAAAGGCACTCAGTAGGGTAGACTTCTTCAAAGGTCCACCTGTAATTAGAGATGCAGTCCTGAACATCGGAGAAAAGCAGGCATTCATGGCTTCCCACTTCCCTTTGTCTCTGGCAGGTGACCGGATGATGCCAGCAAGACCTCGTGTGTCTTTTCATGGTGGAGAAGGGGAAGCAGCGGCTATAGAAGCAGATCAGGTAGGGGGCATGAGACTTGTAGGGAGAGACCGAGGGCTGGGGCAGCCAGAATGCTTGGAAGAAAAAATGTGGAGTTCCACCAATTCACACAAAGATTAGGACCCATCATTAAAATAAAGTAATTCCAGCGAGATGTTAAAATAAGCATATCATGTGGAGCAAAACAATCCCATTAAATCAACACAACAATTACCGTATTTTTCGCCCTATAAGACGCACTTTCCCCCCTCCAAAAATGAAGGGGAAAACAGGGTGCTTCCTATGGGGCGAATGCAGGCTTTCGCTGAAGCGTGGAGAGTGAGAGGGGTCGGTGCGCACCGACCCCTCTCGCTCTCCAGGCTTTAGGAAGACATCCGCAGCCTAGGCAGCCCTGCGGGAGATCCCGCAGGGATGTCTAGGCTGCGGATAGCAGCCTGCTTCACGGAGCGTCGGGCGCGCTGAAAGCAGAGCACCCGGTGCTTCGGGAACACATCCGCAGCCTAGGCAGCCCTGTGGGAGATCCCGCAGGGATGTCTAGGCTGCAGATAGTAGCCTGCTTCCCGGAGCGTCGGGTGCCCTGAAAGCAGAGCGCCCGGCGCTTTGGGAACACATCCGCAGCCTAGGCAGCCCTGCGGGAGTTCCCCGCAGGGCTCCCCATGCTGCGGATAGCAGTCTGCCGCCCGGCGGGCGGGGCGCCCTGAAGCAGAGCGCCCGCGCGCCGGACAGACATCCGCAGCGTGGGGGGCCCTGCAGGAGTTCCCCGCAGGGCTCCCCACGCTGCGGATAGCAGCCTGCCGCCCGGCAGGCGGGACGCCCTGAAGCAGAGCGCCCCGCGCACCGGACAGACATCTGCAGCGTGCGACTCCTGCAGAGCTCCCCACGCTGCGGATGTCTGTCCGGCGTGCGGGGCACCCTGAAGCAGAGCGCTCCTCGTGCCGGGCAGACATCGGCCAGCCCCACAAGCTCGGGGGACAGCAGGGATGCGCAGCGCCGCCATCCCGCTGTTCCTCGACCTGGTTTGGTTTCCCTGACCTGCTTTTGGGGGGAAATAAAGGGGAAAAATTTCCTTTATTTGCCCCCCCAAAAAACTAGGTGCGTCCTATGGGACGGAGCGTCCTATGGGACGAAAAATACGGTAACAGGCAGGGGGGAAAACGGTAGTGTTATAGATCTTCTTTATGCTGTCTAAGAGGAGGACATTTCCCTTTTTTTTAAAGGGTCTGGTGTGCTTTGAGGATGTCGCTGTTCATTTCATGGACAAGGAGTTGGCGTTGCTGGATCCTGACCAGAGAGCTCTGCATGAGGAGGTCATGGAGGAGAATCGTGGGCTCCTGGATTCTCTGGGTAAGGCTCTCTGAGGATCATCATATCTGTTTTGAAATTCCATATCTCTCTCCTTGCGATGAATCTCCAAGGTTTGGATGGAACTCAATAGTGCCACCTACACCATCTGGAAATCTAATGCCCCCAGAAATCACTTGGAATGGAGGGTGATTGGCGGTGTTGTCTGTGAATATCTGTCAGAGTGGGTAGGGAGGTTGAAGTAGCTTCTGCCAGATTGTTTTTTTGTGCTTCTGTTGATTTTGGTTGACTAAAGAGATAACTGACAATGGAGACAGAGAAGATTTCATAATTGGGCCAAACAAAATTAATTGAATCTCAGGTTCCCATAAATATTTCAGCTAATACCAGCAAACAAAGGCAGTTAACTCCATAGTAAGAACTCCCATCTAATTCCCTTCAGTTATTCCTCTTTCACAACCGTTCATTAGCAACATTGAAGAATGAACAGTTGTGAATGGTGGTTCTTCCTGAGGCTCTAATTAGTCTATCTATATATACTGTATTAGTGCAACAATACTACTTAATACCTATATAATAACCTATTATAGCCTATAGAATATAATAACCTACTTAGTCTATTACACTGCATTTTTTGCACCATTTCCCCCTCTTTAAAAATTCTTTTCTCTTTTATTCCTTTCTCTTAACATATAATTTCTTTTTTTTGTTAGAGCATTTATTAATTTTCCAATAAAAAACATCCAATTAACATATCAAATCATCATGCAATAAAAATAAAAAAGATCAATTTGTCTTCCAAATTGTAATTTTTATTTTACGACTTCCCATTCTGAACCTCAGTCCTGCATCTCATCGATATTTCCATATCTCAATTTTATCTCTCCAACCTTCTTTGTCTCTGCGATCCTCAATCATGTCAGAAAACAGATAACCCTTTGTCCGTCAAGTGCAGATTTGTGTAATGTACCATTTCAACTGTGTTTTTTTTACTCACGCCACTTCATCTGGCTCCATCCATTCCGGGCTTTTGTCCAGCTCTCTGAAGTTTTAGTAACTTGGCAGCTCCCAAATCATTAATCTTTCCCGTCCAGCTGTTGTCAAAACCTTCCTTTCAAGATTTGTAAATGCAGTATCTTGCGCCTTATTGAGTTGTTCTGAAGCAGACTGTTTGCTGTATTGCAATATATCAGTCATTTGGTGATCAATCAGCCTTCCTGGAAGCCACCCAGTCCCCCCTCCGGGCCCTAGAGGGGGGCTTCTAGACATCCATTTAGCCTTTTCTCTCGTTCATAATGGAAAAAATCTTTTGCAAACAGCTGCACTGTATATTATCCAAAATATTGTCTCAAACCGTTGTAGTCAGCCAACAATTACGGTAATTCCTGTTTCTCTTAATCAGGGAGGGATTTCAAATTTTCCGTAACCCCGTAATAGGGGAGCGCCATTTTAATCCTTTGTTCTCCTTTTTAACAAACATTTCAAGTCTTAAAAAAAAAGAAGCTGCGCATGAGTCCCAATTATAAACAGAAGTCCTTCTGCACTCATTTTTTTTAGAAGCAATTTAAGTTCTCAATGAGGCTTGGCATGAAAAACCAACTATTGAACTTAAGAAAGGAGAAGAAGAAAAGCATACCACTCACCTCCGCAATCCACACACCACAATGAGGATATCTTTGAAGTCCGAGCTTATACACCAGGGACTGCATTCTGCAGGGCTTTTTGTTCAGCTTCTTCGATTCAGACCATGTCTGTTTGTTTTTCAAATCTATTTTAATTCCCAAACAGATGTGTCTGGCTATAGGAGTGACATCGGAGAGTGCCAGCCGTGACCGTGCTCTTTGACCCAGTGTCCTGCCGGCTGCACCTTAGTGCACGCTGGCAATCTCGGACAATCCGCGGGTCTTTGAGACAGTCCTTCCCTACCCTGGGGAGGCTGCCAGGGCTAATTACCCCCATATAAGTCCTGAATTATCGGCACGGCTGGGGTCCAATCTTGTGGGAGGCAGCCATTCCCAACCGCCGAAAACAGAAAGTCCTCTTACCATATAATTTCTTTAGGAATGAATAATCTTTCAATAACATACTAATATTTAAAAAATAATTGTTTTTTTCATTGCAGGGGGTGATGAAATGGAAATTAATAACAAGGGGAACCAAGAAAGAGTCCACACCGTAGAGGAGCCATATAAATACTCAGATGGTGAAGATAACTTTAGTCAGAGCTCCCAGACCACTTCTCATCAAATAAATCCCATTACGAATAAACCCTATCAGTGCTTGGAATGTGGAAAAAACTTCATTAAGAGCATTCATCTCACTTCCCATGAAAGAATACATACAGGGGAAAAACCTTATCAGTGCTTGGAATGTGGAAAGAGTTTCCGTCTGAGTAGTCATCTCACTTCCCATCAAAGAATTCATACAGGGGAGAAACCCTATCAGTGCTTGGAATGTGGAAAGAGCTTCAATCAGAGCATTCATCTCACTTCCCATCAAAAAATTCATACAGGGGAGAAACCTTATCAGTGCTTGGAATGTGGAAAGAGTTTCCGTCTGAGTAGTCATCTCACTTCCCATCAAAAAATTCATACAGGGGAGAAACCCTATCAGTGCTTGGAATGTGGAAAAAACTTCATTCAGAGCATTCATCTCACTTACCATCAAAGAATACATACAGGGGAGAAACCTTATCAGTGCTTGGAATGTGGAAAGAGTTTCCGTCTGAGTAGTCATCTCACTTCCCATCAAAGAATTCATACAGGGGAGAAACCCTATCAGTGCCTGGAATGTGGAAAGAGCTTCAGTCAGAGGAACGGTCTCACCTACCATCAAAGAATTCATACAGGGGAGAAACCGTATCAGTGCTTGGAATGTGGAAAGAGCTTCAGTCGGAGCACCTCTCTCTCTTACCATCAAAGAATTCATACAGGGGAGAAACTCTATCAGTGCTTAGAATGTGGAAAGAGTTTCCGTCTGAGTCGCCATCTCACTTACCATCAAAGAAATCATACAGGGGAGAAACCTTATCAGTGCTTAGAATGTGGAAAGAGCTTCAGTCACAAAGCCAGTCTTCCTTCCCATCAAAGAATTCATACGGGGGAGAAACCTTTTCAGTGCTTGCAGTGTGGGAAGACTTTCAGAAAGAGCTCAGATCTCACTTCTCATCAAAGAATTCATACAGGGGAGAAACCCTATCAGTGCTTGGAATGTGGAAAGAGCTTTAGTCAAAGTTCACATCTCACTTCCCATAAAAGAATTCATACAGGGGAGAAACCCTATCAGTGCTTGGAATGTGGAAAGAGTTTCTGTCTGAATGGTCAACTCACTTCCCATCAAAGAATTCATACAGGGGAGAAACCCTATCAGTGCTTGGAATGTGGAAAGACCTTCAGTCACAGTAGCCCTCTCTCTTATCATCAAAGAGTTCATACAGGAGAGAAACCCTATCAGTGCTTGGAATGTGGAAAGAGTTTCCGTCACAGTAAGACTTGTTGCGTTCACAAAGTAAAGGAAGGATTGAACTCTGATTAGTAAGAATACACACAGAGGCTTGAACCAGCAAGATTCTGGGAAGGGTGCGTATAATTGTGTCTCTCTGTGCTTGTCCGTCGCACAGCCCCTGGCCCAGGCCGTTTTATTCACAAAAGAACTTTTTACAGAGCGTTCAAAAGAACCAATCATATTTTTTCTGAGCATTTCCACAAACCCACGTGGGGAGAAAGTTAACCTATAAACACTAGTTATCCATGCATACTTTTGGGGTAAATAAGTTGAGAACTACAAAGGGGTTCATCTGGCAACCCCAGAGGTGAGAAATAAACATGATAAGAAGGATGGCCAGAAAGACCAGATCACTATCCCCTTCATGTGAGATCTGTTTCCTGGCTCCAAGATTAACATCTTAAGATAAATATATAAGAAAACTGCATCAAAGAAACTTGCCCAATATCTTTATGGCACAGGATGCCTGCCTGGTGTAGCAACTGCTGTGTACGTGACATGTGAAATGGGCAGTAGAGGAAATGGCCAGAGATTCAGAGGTGTAGATTGATCAAGAATCATGTCAAAATAGTTTAAACCCTGTCAACGCAATGCTTTCATTGCTGACACAATTGGCTTACTCTATATTTGTTATAATTCCTCATAGCAATCCCACCTGATCACTACATCTCTGGATATTTGCACTCCGACAAGATTCTCATTTCCCATCAAAGAATTCATACAGGGGAGACACCCTATCAGTGCTTGGAATGTGGAAAGAGCTTCCGTCACAGCTGCACTCACTCTTCCCATCAAAGAACTCACTGTGGGGAGAAACCATAGCAATTGCTGTGTTGTGATTGTATTTTAGCAGACTTTAATTTGTATCGCAACAGTGTTCTTGTGCTTCTTCAACCCAGCAGAGAAGTCAGCCTTGCCTCTCAAATCCATGGAGTGCAAACCTGGTGTCCAATATTATTCATACTAGTTATCCAGATCTGCAAGGTGGATCAATGGCCAAGGTGTTGAATTCAGACTTTTCTCTGTGGGAAGGTTAGGTCTAAGAATCTCTTGCTACTTTTCTCCTTTGATCCCTCAAAGTCCTTAGTGCATGCCAGGAGCAAAGAATTGCATCCATGAGGGAGAAGTTCTCTGTGTATTACATGTTTTGAACAGCAGTAAGCAGTTTGTTTGCTTCAGCCAAATCCAGTTCTCATCTGCACACATATGATACATGGAGGGAAACAGCTCTATTCAGCCAGACCATTTAGAGGACACCCCCTACAAGCGTCTTTCGATGCTAGTTTCTGTTTTGTTTGTTTGTAATGTTGGCTTTTAACTAGTTTTTAACTTCTTGTGATGCTATTGTTCAGTTTTATGTTTTTCCCTTATCTCCCAGGTCCTGTGCCATTGAATAAGACACACAATCCCGTAATCTTCAAAATGAATTAATAGATATACACAATTGTTTATGTTTCAAAGTGAACAATTCCAAGCCTATAGCAGTCGTCAAAACAACCACATGAAATAAAAATAAAACATTTCAGAAGTTTCTGAAAGGATGGATCATTGGTCCAAAGACGGGCCATGACGCTGGGCTTTGCTGCTGCCAAAGATGAGTCTCGCAGATCATGGTTCTGTTGGAGATTCATTCCCTGTGCCTGCAGTCATGGGATTGTTGTCTATCACATGATGGTGTATGTTTTCATTCCACAGTGTGGTAAGTGGCGGAGACAGGATGTTTGGTATTACTGTGTTCTGTGAAGTAGGGCTATTGTCCTTTGTTCTTTCTCTTTTTGATGTCTGATGTCTGATGAGAAAGAGGAAGGCGCTAAAGCAGAATGCTCTGAGCGTATTATATGTAAATAAATGTAGATTAGCCAAAATACTGTGCTACTGAGGTCTGTTACGCAAACTGCGAAGACTGTGGATCCCTGAGTGTGCTGATGTCTCCAAGGCATCAGTCGCTGTGATGTTCGGGTTGGAGAAAGCTTTTAAGGAGCTTTCCTCCCTCAACCAGGAGGGAGAGAACATGCCAGTCGGGCATGTGTCTCTGCCAGGGTCCTACACGAGAGGGATCAATCAGGAGGGAGAGAACATGCCAGTCGGGAATGCCTACACGAGAGTAGGACGATCCTAACAGGTTCCTGTGCCTGGACTGGGACACCCAGCTTCTAAACTGGACTTAAACAACCATTGCAGGAATCATCTCTAAAGGTTAAAGGGAACCTCTTCAGTCACCCACAACCCATGGGGGAAACCCCCCTAACCAAAACCTGTTGTGGTAATGAGGTAGGACCATCCTGCGCCCATAGCACTTGGCCCCTTTGCGGCAGAGTAACATGCAGCTTCCAAGTGCGCAGGAGTCCCAGGTCTGGTCCAGAGAATGGAAGGAAATTACAGGAAACATCCAAGTACAGACAGAATTCTTTTACTCCTGGTCTCAGGCCCGCTGGCTTAGCCCTGGCACCAGGTGTCGGGTTGTGCATGCTGTGGGGCATGTGCATCTGACATCAGCGGGCAGTGACATCGGGCACTCATGCCCCCACTGGGCCATGCATGGCCCTGGCGCAAAAGTTGTGGGTGCCCAGACCCTCCATTGGGGAGATCTAGGGGCTGCCAGGGCCCTGGAGAGCCAGTGCCTATGGTCTGTCTTCAGCGTAATGGTTACAAATCATACATAAATTAAGCATCTTTGCTTCAATACTGGTGATCTTTGCTTCTTCCAGTACACTGATTTTAGTTGACCTTTCTTCCCAAGTGATGCGTAAGATTTTTTGGAGACACTGTTGGAATCTTTCGAGGAGTTGGAGATGGTGTTTATAAGTGGTTGACATTTTCCAACGTTACACCACTGAGTTGGATTGCTGCCCTGCCCCCACACAACACATCCTGTACCAGATGAAGCAGGATTGCCACTTCTTGCAATGGCATGCAGCGAGTTCACTACCTGTACAGGTACTTCTTTGACTGGCAGGAGCTCTTCCATTTCGCCATCGACCAAGGGAAGTATATGGCCATGTTCCCGGAGGAGGAGCCCCACATCCAAAAGTGGGACAAGGACTACCTGCAGGGCTTCAAGTCCATGGTGGATGGCTTCTGCTGGGGCCACTACAGGATCCTTGGGCCCTTCTTGCACCCCAGTTTTCTCACACACACAGACAGACAGACACACATGCAACACCTGAGGCAGAGGAGCCTCTTCATTTCTCCTCAGTGACACCAGAGGAGGAGAGAGAAGGAAGAAGGTGGCACTATAAAGGACTATTTCGGAATTCATTTGAATAAATGAATTTAAATACTGGATGGAATGCAGGCAAAGCAGTGGTGAAAGGGACTTTTTAATAAAGCAAAATGCCTTTCTGAAGAAGCCGATAGAAGCTCCAAAAGCAAGAGATAGAAACAGAAATTACGCAGAATGAAAATAAAACCCCCGATAAACGAGGGAGCCCAAGGAAACTGCCGCCTGGTCTGTCAGGAATCGGCCTCCTTGGCGCCTAAAACTGAGGGGAAGGTCAGGTTTCGAAAGGCGGGAAGTTGGGAAAAGGCGGGAAAAGCCGTTTCCCTCCGAGCAGCCACCGCCGCCTTCCCAGTGGAGGGGCGGGGCCAGGGCTGTTTCGTCACGGGTCCTTGCCCCGCCCTCCCTCCCCCTTTCCCTGCTTCCTGCTTTGAGAGAAGGCCCTGGGTCGCCCGCAGGGAGCATGCGCAGCTCTTCAGAGCCTCCTCTGCCCTCTGTGCCCTCGGCTTGCCAAGGGTTAACAGGAGCCGAGCTGGAATCCTAGAGAGGCCAGGAAGTGGGGGCGGGGTCCCAGGTCCGCCAGAGCGGAAGCCCCTCCTCCTTCGTCCTCTGCCAAGGCTGCCTCGGTGGCCCCTCCTGGGATCCAGTGGGTCTCCTCTCTTTTCCCCTTGGGGGAGAAGTGGGGTCCCAGGGATGGAGGGGGAGGATACTCAAGGGAGGCGGGGAGACCCCCAAGGCAGGGAGCATCCTCCCCTTCCTCTCTGTTCAAGCTGCTGCTCCTCTCTCTGCCTGCCAAGGGGGTCCCACTCTCCCACCCTCCCCAGAAGAAAGCCTCTCTCTGTGGGCCCCAGCTCTCCGTAAAAGGAGGAACTGGGTGCCTTCCGTTCGGCAAGGGTTAAAAGGAACTAAGCTGGATTCCCAGAGAAGGGAGGACAGGTCTCTTGTGGTTGTGCATGCTGCGGGGCATGTGCATCAGACATCAGCGTGCAGTGACATCGGGCACTCATGCCCCCACCGGGCCATGCATAGCCCTGGCGCAAAAGTTGTGGGTGCCCAGCCCCTCCATTGGGGGGATGTGGGGGCTGCCCGGGCCCTGGAGAGCCTGTGCCTATGATCTGCCTTCAGCGTAATGGTTACAAATCATACATAAATTAAGCATCTATCGGAGCCCTGGTAGAGATTCAGCTTAATAACTTAACAGTTTGAGAGTAGAGTTCTGACTTGGCTACAATATCATCAACTATATGAAATGTTTAAAACAGACAGGAAAACATTTTTTGGACCAAAGCTCACCATTTGTAAAAGACCTTTTACAAAACAAAGAAAAATATTATCTATAATGTACAAACTGTTGTTAGATTGGGAAACAAAAGATGAGCTTGTTAAAGCTTCTATGACACACTGGGCAATAGAGAAAGGATATAAATGATAATTAATAATAATAATAATAATTGTGGCGTTTGCCTCTAAGTGGGTCATAAGGAAAGGGTTAAATGAGTGTGATGTGATTGGCCAGAGAGAGGAGGAGTGAGAGTGGAGCTGTGTGGAAGTCAGTTGAGAGTTGGGAGTTGAAGAGGGAAGAGGGAGGTTAAGTCTGTGGGTTGGTCGAGTTGTGTTGTGAGTGAGTGAGAGGAATTGTTAGGTGGAGTCTGATAGATAGTTGGAATAATCAGTTTGAAGTTGTTAGAAACGCGTAAGACAGTTAAGGAACAAAGATTAAGAAACTGCCAAGAAAAATTAATTGTAACCATAAGTTTGTTCATGCCTATAAATAAACTTGATTATTTGTTAATGTTGTCAGCTGTCTGGACTCTGTGTCCAACCCGTGAGAAACGGGTTGGTGGCAGCGAAGAAAGCAATCACAGTGGTGGCACAGGGTCAATAGACCGTCAAACGTCCGGGGACCCTGTGTGATCGCCACAATTAATCTGAGCCTCTGGGAAAATCTGTGGAAGAGCGATTTGAAGTACACAGCATGTAATTCTTTGAAGGAGAACTACCTGAAAATGATTTCCCGGTGGTATTTAACTCTGAGCAGACTTGCTAAAATAAGTGCTGGAGATGTAATGAAGTTGAGGGTACATTTTATCACATGTGATGGACTTGTAAAAGGGTAAGAGAGTATTGGGAGATTATATACAGTGGTGCCTCGGTTATTGAACATTTCGGTTTTTGAATGCCAAAAACCTCGAAGTAAATGCTTCCATTTCCAAACACACCTTAGAAATCGAACTACTTCCGAGGCATTTTTCAATTTTCTCAATAGAATTTGCCATCTGCCCATTGCGCCCCGGTTGTCGAATGTTTCAGAACTTCCGGAATGGATAACATTTGACAACCAATGTACCACTGTATCATGAACTGGAAAAAAACATGTTTAAAAGTTCATTTTCCAAAAAACAAACAAACCCCAGTGTTATTTTTGTTGGAGATAATTCGGAGGGAAATTCCCAGGTGTCAAAAAAGGCTATTCATGTACGCCACTACCGGGGCCTGTGTCTTGTGAGCCCAAAGAAGTAAAATGAGGTCCCAACCAAAGAAGAATGGAAACTTAAACTGATGAAATATGTGCAGCTTGCAGACTTAATTTATAGAATGAGAGCAAGGATGCACGTTTAAAGAAGCCTGGAAAACGTTTACTGAATAGATGGGTGTCAGGGGAGTGTCATCGGAACAGGGAAGGGAGGCAGAGAGGCCGCTGGGATACAGGGAGCCCCCAAAGATCTTGCGAAGCAGTTCCTTTTCCTGTGGTGGGGAAAGCCAAGCCTCCAGTGGGGAAGAGGGATTGGAGGGGGTGTTGCTGGGAGCCCCAGCACCGCACCTTGCCAGGAGGGAAACACGCATCTTCAGTCGCCCACCTTGCGCAGAGGGGTAAAATGCAAGGAAGGAAGGAAATGGCTGGGGTGACGAAGTTCTTATGTTTGGGTAAAAACCGGAAAGAGCCACTCCTGGATTGAGGCAGGCATGAACTTTGGGGTTCTGCACTGTAAATAGTTTTGCACCAAAAGAAAACCTGTAAAAGACAGGTCAGAGCCCTGCCTGCTAACTCACGAGCAACCACCACTGCCACCTGACAATGGGTAAAAATGGGTTGTGTTCATTTAAAAACGCTGGTAACATTAAGATAAATTCAACAGTGTAAATAAGTTTTGATGGATGCAATAATGGAATACTGAATGGTTTAGTTCAGGGGTCTGCAACCTTTAAGACAAAAAGAGCCACTTGGACCCGTTTCCGAAGAAAAAAAACATGGGAGCCGCAAAACTCCTCATTATAAAAATAACTTTTATGTCATTTTTTATTATTTCTTTGTTTGACCCCTCAGAATTACTCCTCCTCATAGAATTAACAAGTTACCTTTGTGTGTGTTTTTCACTCCCCTTCAAAACAGTGACCAGCGTACATGCCCCCTTTCAATGCAGTGACAGGCGTACATGCCCCTTACAATGTAGCGGGCGGGAGGGGCGGGAAGGTGACGTCGGGACGGTGCGTGACTAACACACGCACTGCCCCCATGCGACGTCACAGCCAGTACAGCACCCACCACAGTGGGGAGTGTCGGGGCACACAATGCGCCTCCTCCCCTTGCTAGTATCCGCCCCGGAGCCGCGGTAAAGGTGTAAAAGAGCCACATGCGGCTCCGGAGCCGCGGGTTGCAGACCCCTGGTTTAGTTCATGTAAAATATGCAGGGATATATGGTATGTAAAATAAACCACCGAAAGAGAAGGGAGGATATTGATTTAAGGTTGTTTAAATGATTATTTTGAAATGTCATTTGGAAAATTTAACAAAAATTATATATATACCGGTGTATATATATATAATTTCGCCAGCGAAAGGGCAAACCATTTGAGTTTCTATTCTTGACCCTGTTTTCGTAGAGGGGGGAAAGAAGCAAGCGCCAAACTTACCCTGTTGGGAGTCAGACCCACCCCATGCATTTTGGAGCACACAGCCCCTCTCCAAAGAACCCTGGGAACTACAGTTTGTTGAGGTGCTGGGAACTGCAACACTGAGGAGGGGTAAACCAGTTCCCAGGATTCCTTGGGCACAGCCAAGTGCTTTAAATTGGGTGCATGTGACCTTATAAACCTTTATCCTTCCGTCTCATGGCTAAAAATTCCCCAAGCTATTTAGACTTTCCTCGTAAGGGATTCTCCCAGTCCCTGGCAGTGCTGCTTTTAATCAGGTGTTTTTAAATTATTTTATTTACTGGAACATCTTCCCCCCAAAAGAGGGATCCCTGCTCACGTACATTCTGCCGCTGTCCCTGAGCATTGATGCTGTGCCCTCTGAGCCCCCTGGGCTAGCCAAGACCCCCCTCCCTCCTTTGCCAGGAAATGTGCAGAGATGGGAAACCCACTGTCCAGCCCCCCCCCACCAGAGACAAAGGAGGAGACAAGAGCATTGAGAAAACTCTTTTTTATTATTATCTGCATGGGAAAAGATTTACTTCTTCTTTGAGACGCCCACGGTTCTGCCACGACGGCCGGTGGTCTTGGTGTGCTGGCCACGGACACGTAGGCTGGGGTGGGGAGAGAAGAAAAGTGTGGGTATCAGCAAGGTGGGGGGAGGAGAGAGATGACAGGCATGCCCCCCCCAGCTCAGCCCTCATGACCCAATTTCTCAACCTACCAATGAGGGGCCTGCCAGATATCAACAGGCAGGGAATTTGCCACCCAGGAAGCTTTCTTATGCTCCCAGTGTCGCCCCTCTGCCCCCCAACACCTGCTCGCTGCTGCTTGAACCCGCACAGACACCCTCTTCCTAGCCCCCTCCCTCTCGGCTACTCACCCCCAGAAGTGGCGCAGGCCCCGATGCGCCCGGATCTTCTTCAGCCGCTCCAGGTCCTCGCGGAGCTTGTTGTCCAGCCCGTTGGCCAAGACCTGTTGGGGCAGAGGAAAAGGGTTGGCCATGGGGCAGTTCCCTTCTCAGAACAGAGGCCCTGAATCCATGGGGCAGAGGATACACAGCCGCCAGCCCGGGAGGCAGATGTCCACCTAGCATGGCCTTTGGGGCTTGCATGGGAGAAGAGTTTGGATTTGATATCCCACTTTATCACTCCCCTTCAGGAGTCTCCAAGCGGCTAACATTCTCCTTTCCCTTCCTCCCCCACAACAAACACTCTGTGAGGTGAGTGGGGCTGAGAGACTTCAGAGAAGTGTGACTGGCCCAAGGTCACCCAGCAGCTGCATGTGGAGGAGCGGAGACGCGAACCCGGTTCACCAGAGTACGAGTCCACTGCTCTTAACCACTAGACCACACTGGCTCTCAGTGCAGGAAGAGGTCTGGGCAACCGCGCCTGGTCCTAGCCCCTGCTGAACTCGTGAGACAATTTCATGCCCACTTCTTGAGTCCCTTTTGCAGATTTTACAAACCATAAGGACCTAGGAAGAGCCCTGAGGTTGAACCAGGCCAGAAGGGACCCTTCTGGACTCTCAGCAGCTAACCAGATCCCCACTAAGGGAATCTCGCAAGCTAGATCCAAGCTGAAGAGTAGCTCTTCCCTCCTGAGATTCCTAGCAGATAGCATGCAGGAGGATCATTGCCTCTGAGCAGGGAGGAAGTGCGGAAATGGCCTTCACTACAAATCTGTCCAGTCTTCTGGTAGCCACGCTATCAACGTTTGTGGGTCAAACTCTCAGTCTGAACAGGCTCTCCTCCCCTCTCAGCTTTTCAAGTCCAACCGTCGCCACTGTCCCATGGATTTCTCTTTGGCAAGGTTTCAAATTGACGGCCCACCAGCTGCTCCTTAGAGGAGGCAGGCCTTTCGCTTCTTGCCGTCCCCCTGGCTCTCACCTGGCTATACTTCCCGTCCTTGACGTCCTTCTGCCTGTTCAGGAACCAGTCAGGGATCTTGTACTGACGAGGGTTTTGCATTATAGTGATGACACGCTCCACCTGCGAGGGAGAGGGCCAAGAGCGTCACAGATGCGTTCCGTGTTACGTTTGAATCAATCCCAAATATCAGATCAATTGTATAATAACTACAACGGACAAAAACCCAAGTAAACAATAACAATCATATTGTGTTAAGTAAAATAAAGAAGATCAAGGTACACATATATTTAAAACCCTGTTTTATATTTCAGGTTCGGGAGACAGGAGTACCAAAAAGAGAGAGGAGACACTAAGATTTATCCCAACAACAATGCAAACTTCACCCTCCAGGCTTTCTGCAAGGACACACACCCACACTCTCACCTCATCTTCGGTGAGCTCTCCAGCCCTCTTGGTCAGGTCGATGTCCGCCTTCCTCAGCACCACGTGGGCATAACGCCTGCCCACCCCCTGCAAGCAAGGAGAGGGGAGGATCAGGGGAGCAGGACCAGAGACACTCAGAGAAAAGGCCACATGAAGGGATGCGACAGAGAGCACAGAAGTAGTTAACCGAATCTGCTTACTCAAGACTGTGCTAGGGAACAACTGTGCAAATAATTTTTTTTGCAGACGCATTGAGTGCATTTGTGCAGGAAGAGCTCGGCCTTGCGCTAGTTTGATGAGAGGGAGAAAGGAGGCCCACAAACCCAGCCCCGGTCACAGAGGCCTGCTTTTCCCCTGAAAATGCGACTTGGTTCCTACACAGGGGTTAAGTAAAGGCGAAGGGACACCATGACTATTGCAGGTTCCCCAATGCCCGCCGCCGCCTCAAACGTCACAACTGCTGTGAGAGCGGCATTGCAGGGGGCGGGCTGGACTAGATGACCCATGGGGTCCCTTCCCACTCTATAATTCTACGATTAACTGGAGGAAACACGCAGCAACTGCCCCATTACGGACCTTGATGGCGGTGATGGCAAAGGCGATCTTCCGCCGCCCGTCGATGTTGGTGTTGAGGACTCGCAGGATGTGCTGGAACTTCTCGGGGATAACGAGCGACTTGGGGAAGAGGAGAGAAGCAAAGATTTATTGAGACTCTGGAAAGGGCAACAAATCCTGGCAGCTCTGCAAAAGAAACAGTCTCCCCACTGACACTGAAAGCTTGGAGGGCTCAGAGATGGGGGCCCAGACCTCTAAGAATGACTTAAAACCAGGCTTCCTGCGCACTGAGTGTGTGTAGAAAGTGAAGCTGGGGAAATAAATGTTTGCAGGTGTAAACAATTTCAGGCCTCCATTTCACAGATGGAGAAACTGAGGCTGAGATGAGCCACAAGCTGCCCATTTCCAGCCTCAGAATCCAGAATCCCACTTCTCCCAGCGGCCCAAAAGGGAAACCTAGAAGTAATAGTAATAATAATAAATTCTTCTGCGGTTCCCAGAAACATCGCTGCCTCTGACCGCAGAGATTTGCACTGTTTCAGCCTCACCACCACCTGTGAGGAAGGCTAGCCTGATGGTTGCTGGAGCCACCCAACCAGATGGGCAGGTTATAAACAATAAAAGTATCATTACTGTTGTTATTATTAGAGTATGAGCTTGCAACCAGTAAGCCCCAGAGCCCCAAGAGGGCTTCACCCCAGATGAAGCCCCTGCCCACAAATGTCCCCCATCTCCCTCTCTGCAAAGTTGAGCCGCAGCATGGCGGTTCCCGCCTCCCTCGCAGGGCTGTCGCCAAAAGCATCTGGAGCGACTTGAGGACTAGGAACCTGCCAGGCCCGTTTGCCCTCAGCAAACCCTCAGACTCGGTCTGACCCTTATGTTTCCCTCCCCTTACGGTCTTGATTTATCAGCTACTTTAAAATGAGGCTGCATTTTAAATTGCCTTTTAACCTGTACAGTGGTACCTCAGGTTAAGTACTTAATTCGTTCTGGAGGTCTGTACTTAACCTGAATCTGTTCTTAACCTGAAGCACCACTTTAGCTAATGGGGCCTCCTGCTGCTGCCGTGCCGCCGGAGCACGATTTCTGTTCTCATCCTGAAGCAAAGTTCTTAACCTGAAGCACTATTTCTGGGTTAGCGGAGTCTGTAACCTGAAGCATATGTAACCTGAGGTACCACTGTATTTTAAATTGGTCCCCCCTCTTTTCCCATTATGTTTTTACTGTGATTTTATTGCTGTTAGCCGCCCTGAGCCCGGCTATGGCCGGGGTGTAAATAAAATTTAACATTATTATTAGCGAAGGGAGCTGAAGTGGGCTGTGCGATTGAGGCTCCTCGAGGGGCAGCGCCTGCCAGGATCCAGGAGGCTGCCCCCCAAGGAAGCCCCCCACAGAACTCGGCCAGGCCCCCTCTCAGGCTCAGCGGCCCATTCGCCCCCATTTCCCAATGGGGGGGGGGCTGATCATCACACGACTGGTCTGCCTAGCAGGCTCGTTGTGAGGCTCGCAGCTTCACCGGAGCTCCCAGCTGCGGCCACGCAGGCAGGAGTTCACCGGGTGCAGCGCTTCGCCCGTCTCCATGCTTGGGAGCCAATCTGGGGAACTCCCTCCTTCGCCCACCGGGAAGACCCCCCCCCCGCCCTTAATAGCTCCCCGAAACCGGAGCCCGTTTTGCACCCTCCCCGCGGAACCCCCCAGTCCCGCTCCCGGCGCTCCCCCCGCGGCGGATGGTGGCGGATTCCCGGTCCCCCCCCCCTCGGACCCACCATGGCTGCGGCGCCTGCTCCTCTCTCCTGCTGTGGCCGGAAAAGGAAGTAGAGCCGGCGCCGCGGCCTGCATATAAGACCCTCCCACCGAAGCGAAAACGACTTCCGGTGGTGGGGGTGGGGGCTAAGGGCAGACCGACTTCCGGAACCATAGAGATAGAAAAGTAGAGCCGTGAAAGGGAAACCCTTTGCTCAGCGACGTTGATCGGGTCGTCCGGCTTGGATAACCCCTCTCATTTACAAATGTGTCAGGGGTGAAGCGGGTAAAGTGGGGTGCCGCCCCATTTCTGCTGGGAAATGCAATTACGTGCTATTCGTTTTCTATATCTATGGTCCAGGGAGGAGTTCCTCCAGTCGGCTGTGCTCCGCCCTGCAATGCCCGAGTAGGAAACAAGGAGGTGGAGTGGAAGGTTCCGTGAGAGCCTATCTCCTCGCCACAGGAAACAAGGCGTCCTTTTGGGCGCGTTATGGGGAGGAGGAAGAGGGGTGCACGACCCCCCCAACCCCTTCGAAGCTTCCGCCGACGAAGGGGTCGCCTATCGGGCCTCTTACGCAAAGCGGCCGCTGGGCATTCTGGGGCTTGTGGTTCTTCGTGTCGACAAACCGGAAGCCGTTCCCCTGGAAGTCCCGGATGAGGAAGGCAGCGGCCCCGGGCGAAGCGGGGCCCGAAGAACAGCGGCGGCGGCGGCGACAGCAGCAGGAGTAGCAGCAGCTCCGGGCGGGAGACATGGACGAGGAAGAGGCGGGGGATGGATCGGTGAGGGTCACGGACCTGCCCCCGTTTCCGGTCTCTGAGCCCCCGACTTCCGGTGTCTCATAAATAAAGGACACCCTCCTCTCGTTCCCCCTCTTTAATTTTTTCCTCTTCAATCCCGAAAAGAATATTTGGGCTGGGGGTGGGGAATGTTCTGGTGACCTTTAACCCCGCCCCCTCAGCCCCTCGCCTTTGGCCAGTGCGCATGCGCGGTGGGGCTTCCCCCTCTGCACCTGTTGGGCTCATCCAGCTGAGTCGCCCCAGGCCCTCGGGGAAGCTTCCAGCATATACAGAAACATAATGAACCATCAGACATTGCAGACTTCCCTCTCCTGGGCTGCGTTCTGGTGCCTCTAATCTGCCCCTTGAAAGCAGCCTTTTCCCTGGCTTTTTTCTGGCCCATGTAGGACCAGTCTGGATAGTTAGCCTTGGTGAAGACCTGATGTTTTCATCCCCAAAAAAGTTTTTGATTTGAGTTTCCATTGAAATGAGGCTGCATTTTAATGTTTTAATGTTGTATTTTAATCTTGTTTTTTTAAGTTGTATTTCAATCAATTTGTTTTTATATTGGTTGTTAGCTACCCTGAGCCTGGTCTTGGCTGGGGAGGGAGGGGTATAAATAAAAAAAATTATTATTATTATTGTTATCATGGGCACCTGGTTGGCCACTGTGAGAACTCGATGGGTTCTTTTTGTTAGTTTCTGTTTGCCACTGTGCAGTGCTCTTGGAGTCACAGGACTCTGTTTACATTCCTGGGATTCCAGGCTGTTGGAAGTCTCACGGAAGACAGGAGACGGATGTGATGTTACTGTTTTCCTGTTCCTTTGTTTCTCAGTTGCTCTCTGCTCTCACAGAGAGAGGATGTATTTCTTTTTGTCTGTGTAGCTTAGTAATAAAGCATAGCATGTAGCCATAAATCTCATCACTTCTGCTGCTTTGATTCTCTGTGTAATGGGGGATGTGCCTGGAGCCTTATCAGAGGCTCAGGTCGTTAATTATCGTCGGAGGCGATTCCGAAGGACTCGACCGGAGGAGGGGTCACTCGGTCGAACGCAGATTCCGACATTTTTCTTGCGCCCTTTAGGGTCCGAGCGAGGAGGCCTTGCAGCTGAACCTTGGCGAGCTAGACCTGACCTCAGATGAGTTCATCCTGGATGAAGTGGACAGTAAGTTCTCTTCCTTCCCTCTCCTTCAGAGCTACTTGCTTTGAGAAGGGCCCCAAAGGCAGGCAGCACAGTTAGGAGACTGACCTTTGTTCAAGGGAGGGCCGGGAAACTGTTCCACCTCCTCCTCAAGAGGAAGCAGGGTTCAAAATCAGCGTTTTGTTACTGGCGCAGGTCCAATCGCGATCTCCGGGTTCCCGGTTGGCGACTGACATCTCCACCTGCCTGAGCCCTTCCTTAAGCAGGTCAGCAGATCTGGATCAAATCTATGCTTCCAGGTGCCATAAGAAAGCTGCAGAGATAGCGCAGGATAGTGCGCACCCCGGAAATGATCTCTTTCAGCTTCTGCCTTCTGGAAGAAGGTCCAGGGTTATAAAGAGCAGGACTAGCCGCCTGAGAAACAGTTTCTACCCAAATGCAATTTTGGTTTTAAACGCATTGTAAGGACTCTCTATGGGAGTATATTGTATTTAAAAATGGGGTATCAGAGTTTTTAGGGGGCTAACCAGGCTGGGATAGCAGGCTTGTTGGTTTTTGAATGTCTTATGTAGATTTTTCAGTTTTGTTGTTCTGTATGGGACAATGACAATAAAGAGTATCGTATCGAAGAAGAGCTGATTTACTGCGTTTCGGATCCACCTTTTTCTCCAAGGAGTACATGGTGGTGCTGTGCTCTAAACTACTTATCCCCTTGGGCTTGCTGATCAGAAGGTTGGCAGTTCGAATCCCCGTGACAGGGTGAGCTCCCGTTGCTCGGTCCCTGCTCCTGCTCACCTAGCAGTTGGAAAGCACACCAGTGCAAGAACATAAATAGGTACCGCTGTGGCGGGAAGGTAAACGGTGTTTCCATGCACTCTGGTTTCCGTCATGGTGTCCCGTTGCGCCAGAAGTGGTTTAGTCATTCTGGCCACGTGACCTGGAAAGCTGTCTGTGGACAAACGCCGTCTCCCTAGCGAGATGAGCGCCACAACCCCATAGTCTCCTTTGACTTAACTGTCCAGGGCTCCTTTACCTTCTCTGCCTTACATGGTTCACTCCCCTCCTCCTGTGAGGTAGGTGAAGAGACTGCACGACTGGCTCCCAGCTCACCCTGTGAGCTTCATCATGTCTGAGCGGGAATTTGAACCCTGATTTCCCAGATCCTAAACTGACACTCTATCCCGTGGGTAGACAAACTAAGGCCTGGGGGCTGGATCAGGCACAATCACCTTCTATCAGCATGTTTTTACATGAGTAGAATGTGTCCTTTTATTTAAAATGCATCCCTGGGTTATTTGTGGGGCATAGGAATTCGTTCATTTCCCCCACCCTCCAAATTATAGTCCGCCCCCCCACAAGGTCTGAGGGACAGTGGACCGGCCCCCCACTGAAAAACTTCACTGACCCCTGCTCTAACCACTACACCCCACTGGCTTCCTAGAGTCCTTCCGCTGTGGGAATTAAGCAAGTTGATAAATACGGGGAAAGGCAAATGTCTCTGAGAAGGATCTGAAATATTTCCCTCAGAGCTTGACTTTTTTCTGGGTGGTTTCATTTGATGTTTTAATGGGTTGTAAACAGCGTTGAGATTTTTTCCCTTTAAAATATAAAGCAGCATTTTGGGGGCAGCAGGGTTTTTTTTGGGGGGGCTACCTGCCTTGAAAACAAGGGGGGTGTTTTCCTCCTGCTCATGCCCTGCTCTGAGTCATGACCAGTGGGAAAACCTTACGTCTTGGCACGATTGCTCTGTCACTCCCCCATCAATTTTTTTGGGGGGGAGAGGCAGAGCAGCTGTCCCCCCCCATCCTGACCTTGTTCTTTCTCTCCCCCCCCCCCCCAGTTCACATCCAGGCCAACTTGGAAGATGCTCTGGTGCAGGAGGCGCTGAAGACGGTGAGAGGGGGGAGGTCTGCCAGGGCTGGGAGGTGGGGAAGGGACAGTGCCCCCCCAGGTGGTGACCCCTCCCCATTCTGTCCCGCAGGGGGTGGACCTGAGGCACTACTCCAAGCAGGTGGAGCTGGAGCTACAGCACATCGAGAACGCCTCCATCAAGGACTGTATCCTCAGAAGCAGAAGGGTTGAACGGGGCACCCAGAGGTCCTCTAGCTGAACCCGTGCAAAGTGGAAAAGGCTCACCAGAGCCCAGGAACAGAGCTGGGTTGGCCTGGCTTTCTGCACGGGGGGCGGGGTCTGCGCAGTTTTGGGCGTGTACCCAAATGTTGGGGGGGGGCTTTCGTCGGCTGTCTCCTCCCAGCAGGCATTTCTCCTTAGTGGCCTCATCCAGACATCAAGGAGAGCAAGAACATTGCGTCGCTCCACACGCAGATCACGGCCTGCGACGCCGTCCTGGAGGTGAGGAGGGTCCCCACCTGTAACAACAACAACAACAACAATAATAATAATAATAAATATTTATTTATACACCACCCTTCCTGTTTCAGAAAACTGGGCTCAGGGCGGCTAACAACAAATTTAAAACACTTAATTGATGCTACAGAAAACAGCATAAAATACGGTATAAAACGTGAAGAACAATAAATTCAGAATTCAAAAATCAATTTGGGGGGAAATCCATCCAATAAACATTAGATGATCACCAGGGCTAGCTGGCTGAATTACTCCTATTCGGGCCAGTGAGGAGACCAGGGGAGAATTAGCTGTGGGATCCCAGAGCGGGTAATCTTCATAAAAAGGGGAAGGGGAGGGAAGGAAGGGGAATAAAAGATCAGGCTGAATTCAAATTAAAGGCCAGTTGAATAGCTCTGTCTTACAGGCCCTGCGGAAGGAAGTGAAATCCTGCAGGGCCCTGGTCTCATGGGACAGAGCATTCTACCAGGTCAGAGCCATCACTGAGAAGGCCCTGGCCCTGGTGGAGGATAGTCTGACTTCCTTAGGGCCCGGGACCTCTAAATTACGATTATTCATGGACCTTAAGGTCCTCTGCGGGGCAGACCAGGAGAGGCGGTCCCGTAAATACGAGGGCCCTAAGCCACAAAGGGCTTTAAAGGTCAAAACCAGCACCTTAAAGGCACTTAACTCTTTGTAATCTCATCCTGCCTGCCTTGGGAAGGGGAGAGGGAGAGTCACAAAGCTGTATTTCACCCAAGCGCCAGTGTGGGGTGTTGTGCTCTGCTCCCCCTCTTCACGATGCCCCGATCTCTGCGTGGGAACAAGACCCCACCCTGTTCTCACCAGATCACTGTGAGGCTCCTCCCTCCCAGAATCATAGGACTGTTGTTGGAAGGGACCCCCGGGGGTCATCTAGCCCAACCCCCTTTAACACAATCATCTCAGCTAAAGAATTTCCGATAGGTGGCCATCCATTACAGTCATACCTCTTTTTACGTTCGGCTCAGGTCACGTCTTTTCAGGTTGCGTTCCGTGGTGAACCGGAAGTACCTGAAAGGGTTACTTCTGGGTTTCGCCACTTGTGCACGCGCAGACACTCAAAATGGCGTCATGTGCAGAAGCGGTGAATCGCGGGACGCACAGACGAGGCTTGTGTTCTGCTCGTGTTGCGAATGGGGCTCTGGGACGGATCCCGTTCGCAACCAGAGGTACCACTGTATTATCTGTTATTAAGGTGTTTGTGTTTCTCATATTGTGATCCACCCTGAGGTCTGAGGGTGTAGGGTGATATGCAAAATTGATTGATGGATTAATAATATCGTCGTCATCGTCCAACCACTGCTTTAAAACCTCCAAGGAAGGAGAGTCTACCGCCTTCCATCCCACGGTCAAACAGATCTGGCTGTCAGAAAGCTCTTCCTGTTGCTTAGCTGGAATCTCTTTCTAAGCCATGGGTTCAAGTCCTGCCCTCCGAACAGCCCTTGGTATATTGAAGATGGCTCTCTGGTGAGGCCCCCAACGGGGAAGTTCAGGGGCAGGCAGCCGTCTCCCACTGTCTTTGTCCTCCGCTGCCCACCTGCAGCTCCTCGTCGTTCCCAGAGGTAGACTTCTCCTGCGCGAGGAGGTTCTGCTTTAGGCATCCTGGCCGAGGGACATTCCCAGGGAGAGTGTCTGTCTCCTTACGTAGGTCTTGCCAGCGGGCAAGTGGACTCTCTGCTTCCTTCAGCCCTTTCTCCCTGAGCACAGACCCGCCTTTCCTTCCTCCCTGCATGTTGCAGCGCATGGAGGCCATGCTGAGCTCCTTCCAGTCCGACCTGAGCAGCATCAGCTGTGAGATCCAGACCCTGCAGGAGCAGTCGGTGGCCATGAACGTCCGGCTGCGCAACCGCCAGGCCGTCCGGGGCCGCCTCTCCCAGCTGGTGGACGAGCTGGTGGTTCCCAACATCATGATCAGGTCAGTGGCGCAGGTGGAGGGCGGGAGAAGCGCCAGGCAAAACAAAGACTGAGAAGTGCATAAGTTCAGGTCCAAGCAGTATTCACTGCTAGTCAGTCTTTCAGTGGGGCAGCAACGATGCACTCTGGAACTCCCTGCCACTTGAGTTTCAATCTCTTTTTTTAATCTTATTTTCAATTTTTTTGGGAGGAGTGGGTGGGAGACGGGAAGTCCTAAGGGTGAAGGTGTGACACACACACACCCCCGTGTTGTCTTCCCAGCACCATCCTGGAGTCGCCCGTGACGGACCAGGCCTTTCTGGAGCAGCTTCATGAGTTGAACAACAAGATCAACGCCGTCAAGGAGCAGGCTTTCCGTGAGACCATGGCCTGTACGGACGTGACCGACATCCTGGACAAGCTGAAAGCCAAGGTGAGGGGTGAGGGGACCCCACCCCAGCTGAGCCCCCCCCCATGACCCCACTTTCAGGGTTGGCACCTTGGTGAGTTGTCTCGTCAAACGCAGCCCCTGGCAGGTATCTTCTATCCATTGCTTGAAGGATGGATTTTTTGTTCTTCCGGTTCATCAACGCCAGTCTTTTCGTTCCATCAAAAGGGCACGGAGCGTCCATCCTTGCCCTCCAATGTATTCCTGTTGTGTTTTAAGATTTTTCTGATATTGTAAGTAAGCCGGAACTGGTCTGTGACTGTAATAATAAAAATTCAATTCAATCATCCATGCCGTCCCTTAGCTAGACGGGGATGTAATTCAAAAGGATTTTTTCCTCTGCAAACTTAACATTTCCCCCCCTCCAGTTAATCATTTCTGTCACCCTCTCCCAAAAATTTGCCAATGTGGGACATTGAACGAACGTCTTTTTTTAAAGAAGCGCTGTCACGAGGGGAGCAGTTGTTTTTGTCCTTCCCAAAGTCTTCATTTGGTTATCATAGAGGCCAAGTTCCTGTTTTTATGTGTATTCTATGCTCACATGTCTCCCTCCGGCTAAAACCTCTGTTGTTATTATCGTATTTTTCGCTCTGTAAGACACACCTGACCATAAGACGCACCTAGATTTTAGAGGGGGAAAGGGGGAAAGCCCTGTTTTTGGGGTGATCAGCTCAAAGTTGTGCAGCTTCTTTTGCAAAGTTCAAAAGCCCTGTTTTTTGGAGGATCAGCTCAAAGTTGTTGAGCTTACTTTGCAAAGGGGGGGGGGAATTCCTGTTTTTATGGGGTTCAACTCACCGTTCTGCAGCTTCTTTAGGAAAGGAAAGGGAGCCGTTTCTACAGTTTCCAGACAGATAATCTAATCAGCCAGTCGCATGTCGCTGGGGAAACAAACAGCCTCCGTCTGCAGAACATTCAGCAATGGAGGCCTGGGCGAGGGGCCGGAAAGGGAGCCAGCGACTGACCACACATTCACTCCATAAGACGCACAGACATTTCCCCTTACTTTTTAGGAGGAAAAAAGTGTGTCTTATGGAACGAAAAATACACTAGTTATTAAATTTCTACCGTGCCCTTCGTGATTGACCTCATATGGGGAGAGGCTGTCATCGCAGTCCTGAGCTTTTTAAGGCCTTATGGGTCAAAACCCGCCCTATGACTTGGACCCAGAAACTACTTGGCAGCCAGTGCAGAAATTTGTCAATTCTGAAGTGATTGGGGGGAATTTTTTGAATGGGGAGCTGCTCCCTCCTCGCTCTGCGTTGCCCTGGAAGAAAGGCTGAGTCTGGGGGCTCTTCAGGACGCAAGCTCCCCCCCCGCCCTCAGTCCTCTTCCCTGACCTGCCCCCCTCTCTCCCCCTCCTGCCAGGCGGTGGCCAAGATCCGGGAATTCATCCTACAAAAGATCTACTCCTTCCGCAAGCCCATGACCAACTACCAGATCCCCCAGAATGCCCTGCTCAAGTACAGGTAGGCAAATGTGGCGCCCCTTCAGGAGTCTCCCAGCATTCCCTGCTGCTGGCTCCCAGAATCCCCTGCTTAGTTTCGTTTTCTGGCCACCCGCTGTGGACTGCAACTCCCAGCAGCCCTTGCTCAGCCTGATCGGAAACATCAGGCGCCTGTGTGTGTTCGTGTGCCCTGCGTTACGACCACTTGCTTTATTTTCTTATTTATTCCATTTGCGTAGCGCCCTTTCTCCAAAGATCCCAGGGCAGTGTGCAACTTTAAGAGCATCACTTTTAGAAAACATCTGAAGGCAGCCCTGTATAGGGAATTTTTTTAATGTCTGATGTTTTATTATGCTTCATTATTTGTTGGAAGCCGCCCAGAGTGCCTGGGGCAACCCAATCAGATGGGGGGGGGGCTGCTGCTGGTGCTGCGACTGCTG
This sequence comes from Podarcis muralis, assembly GCF_004329235.1. Lineage (NCBI taxonomy): Eukaryota > Metazoa > Chordata > Lepidosauria > Squamata > Lacertidae > Podarcis > Podarcis muralis. Next base: position 126,471,506 of record NC_041313.1, on the reverse strand, counting down.
CTGTTGTTGGGTGGGCTGCTATTGTTGTTGTTGATGATTTTACACAGCATAATAATAAGATCAGCACAGTAGTAGTCCCCCCTGACTTGCTCAAAGTGTTGGTGCTGACCTTGAAAGCCCTAAACGGCCTCGGTCCAGTTTATCTGAAGGAGCGTCTCCACCCCCATCGTTCTGCCCGAACACTGAGGTCCAGCTCTGAGGGCCTTCTGGTGGTTCCCTCTCTGTGAGAAGCCAAGTTACAGGGAACCAGGCAGAGGGCCTTCTCTGTGGTGGCGCCCGCCCTGTGGAACGCCCTCCCACCAGATGTCAAAGAGAACAACAACTACCAGACTTTTAGAAGGCATCTGAAGGCAAGCTTTTAATGTTTGATGAATTACTGAATTTTAATATTTTGTTGGAAGCTGCCCACAGTGGCTGGCGAAGCCCAGCCAGATGGGTGGGGTATTAATAGATTATTATTATTATTATTCAACGCCCAAAGACCTGGGAATGTTTTTGTCTGGCGCCTAGAGACATGCAATGATGGTGCCACCACAGAAAAGGCTCCCCTCTGGACCTCATGGGGAGGGGGACACACAGAGAAGGGCCTTGGATGGCAAACGCAGGGTCCGGGCCAGCTCTTGGCGGGGGGCTGGTGTGCAAATTCCTCTGGCATCATCCTGGCTCCCGCATTTCCCAGCATGCCTTGCTCAGGGCCAGGTCTGGAAGCGAAGTCTCCCCACTCGCCATGTCCCCCAGCCTCTCTCTCTCCCCCCCCCCCCGCCTTCTCTCTGCAGGTTCTTCTACCAGTTCCTGCTGGGCCACGAGCGCTCAGTGGCCAAAGAGGTCCGGGACGAGTATGTTGAGACCATGAGCAAAATCTACCTCAGCTACTTCAAGTCCTACACCAGCCGCCTCATGAAAGTGCAGGTGACTTTCCTTTGGATGACTCGTGCCACCGAAGAGTAGGAAGGGACCCCAAGGTCATCTAGTCCAACCCTTTGCAACGTGGGAATATTTGTGGGGCTCAAACCCTCAACCCAGAGATTAAGAGCCTCGTGCTCTGCCCACAGAGCTACCTGCTCTTGTTTTTGCCATAAAGGAATGCTAAATCGTATTTAAAAAGCCCTTTGGTAAAGATTCTGTGATGCGCCTCAAGAACAGCAGTCGTAAACAGAGGAAAACCAAATGTCAGAGAAATAAACTGTGAAATGTGGGTTGCGCTAGCTGAGCCTTGGGGACACAGCTTTTCCCTTTTCTTGTGAGGAATCCTATTCAGAATAAGGGAATTTCCCTTAAGAAAAGGGAAACCTTGACAGCTATGCTTGCGGTTCCTGTCCAACTCTGCAATTCCATGATTTTAAGTACGGTTGCCCAAGGGCTGGAATAACAAAGTCCAAGTTAAAAAGTGGGAATAAGTGTTGCGCTCACAAAAAGTGGTAATATCAGTGTTACCTGGTGACTGAGTCTAGTTCCAGGTGTGCCAGCTCATCTGGAAAACGTGCATGCCGTAAAGGACGGCCAGGTCACGTAAAACATGCTTGGAGGTGCCAGTCCTCATGGAAATCTCAAATTACACATCATTTCCTCCGTTGTTTCAGTATTCCCGAGTGAGTGGCGTAAGGTTTCGAGGTGCTTCCCAGCAAGCTGCAATTAATATTTGAGCTGGCAAGATTGCAAGATTGCTCAGTATATCTATGCTGGTCTCATCAGAAGTATTCTGTGTTAATTTCGTGTGATGGACCTCCGTCCATTGCTACCATTCCCTCAAACACCTTCTCTCTCTCTTTCTCTCTCTCTTTCTTGCTCTCACTTTCTCTCTCTTTCTCCCTGCCCGCAGTACGAAGAAGTGGCTGAGAAGGATGACCTCATGGGGGTAGAGGACACGGCCAAGAAGGATATCCTTTTTGCGGGGTGGGGGGGACGACACTCGCACTGAAGGGGCAGAAAGTCAGGATCATCTCTTCCCCTTTCCCAGCCTGGCCCCTGATAACGGGGTTGGAATAGATGGCCTTTGGGGTCCCCCTCCAGTTGGGCTGGCTGCCAAACGGGAGCTTCGAGAGCTGCCTTAAACATTTCCCTCTTGTGAGGGGCTTGGATCCTGAGCAGAACTCTCATTATCGTCTATTAAATTTATCAGTCATATTTTTTTGCCATTGCAACTCAGAAAAAGCCACAGGTGCACCCATTAAAACTGGGCAGGGACTGCATTTGAAACAGCCCACCTGCTCCCAAAGGCCACCATTGGCAGCCAAAAGCCTGGACAGGAATGAAATAATAATAATGATGACGATGATAATGATAATGATAATAGTAAATTAATTATATACACCACCCATCTGACTACGTTACCCCAGCGACTCTGGGCAGCTTGAGGAGATAATAATAGTAATAATAGTAATAATAATAATAATAATTTATACCCCGCCCTTCCTGGTTCAGAAAACTGGGCTCAGAGCGGCTAACAACAAATTTAAAACACTTAATCGATACAACAAAAAAACAAGCATAAAATACAGTATAAAACATGAAAAACAATAAATTCAGAATTCAAAAATCAATTTAGGGGGGAAATCCATGCAATAAACATTGGATGATCACCAGGGCTAGCTGGCTAGATTAGTCCTATTTGGGCCGGCGAGGAGACCAGGGGAGAATGAGCTGTGGGGTCTCAGAGTGGGTAATCTTCATAAAAGGGAGAGGGAGGGAAGAGAAGGGAAATAAAAGATCAGGCTGAGTTCAAATTGAAAGCCAGGCGGAATAGCTCTGTCTTACAGGCCCGGCGGAAGGAAGTTAAATCCTTCAGGGCTCTGGTCTCCTGGGACAGAGCATTCCACCGGGTTGGAGCCATCACTGAGAAGGCTCTGGCCCTGGCGGAGGATAATCTGACTTTCTTAGGGCCCGGGACCTCTAAACTATGATTATTCATGGACCTTAAGGTCCTCTGCAGGACAGACGAGGAGAGGCGGTCCCGTAAGTACGAGGGCCCTAAGCCACAAAGGGCTTTAAATGTAGTGAGCCTCCCAGGGAGAGATTTCTCCGCTAGTGGGGAGCCACCACCGAGAAGGCCCTGTTCCCGTGCTTCTTTTGGGGGGGCACCCACAAGGTCTGGGTGGGGGTCCACCTCCCTGGGCACATTTCTCCCTTGACTCCTTGCTGCCGCCACGCTTTTTCTCAAAGCCGCCCCTCCGGAACCGCAACACCATTTTCACGCTGGGGAACCGGGGCAGTGTCATTGGGGGGCCGAGCTGGAGGGCCCCATCATCGTCCCCCACTCTGCCCAGAAGAGCGACGTCCGGGTGAGTCCCCCTCTTTTAACCCCCTCCTTTCTGGCTCTCGGTGTGGGTCCGTTTGCACTCTCTTTGCTGTTGCCATTTTGTGGAATTTATAAGGGCTTGTTTAGTTTTGGGGGGATTTCTCCAATTATTTGGTGTATTTCTCCTCTTTTTATGAATCATAGAGTAGGAAGGGGACCCCCAACGGTCATCTAGTCCAACCCCTTCAACAGAGATGTATATTTTCCTCCATTAAGTGTTAGAAACATTTTATAAAGAAACCCGCTGTGTGATTTTTGTTCAGTTTTCCTTGGTCTCGGGTGCCTTTCATGAGTTCTTTGTGGTGTAAATGGGCATTATTGTCTTGAATGATGTTTAGTAGGGCCAATTCTGGGGTGGTTTCTAATACTTGCTTGGTCATTTTACATATTTCTCGTATGGCTGTTGTCCAGAGTAGTTGGATTTTGGGGCACTCCCACCACATGTGGAGGTATGTGCCTGTGGAGGTGCACCCTCTCCAGCATTTTGGTGAGGTTCCTGGGCGTATTAGCGCTAGTTTTCTTGGTGTTAGGTACCACCTGTAGGTGAGTTTCAGAGTGAATTCTTTTCTTTTCGTTGATACTCGTGTGCCTTTTATAAAGTCTCTCCCTTTGGGACTGGGCCCTATGAAAAACATCTAAATATTAGGGATTCTTGGAGCAGCTGTTTGCACTGCTTTTGAGGCTTATCGTCATCATCATTATTATTCAGTAAATGTGTATACAGTGGTGCCTCGCAAGACGAAATTAATTCGTTCCGCGAGTTTTTTTGTCTTGCGATTTTTTTCGTCTTGCGAAGCACGGTTTCGGAAAAGTTTTGGAAAAGCTTCAAAAATCACCAAAGTCTTCAAAAACCTCAAAAAAGGCTACCACACCGCGTGCTATGAGTTGCTCCTCCAAGTCAAGTCGCAACTGTATTAACGGTTTTAAGAAAAAGGAAACAAACTTGCAAGACGTTTCCGTCTTGCGAAGCAAGCCCATAGGGAAAATCGTCTTGCGAAGCAACTCAAAAAACCAAAAACCCTTTCGTCTTGCGAGTTTTCCCGTCTTGCGAGGCATTCGTCTTGCGAGGTACCACTGTACTGCCCTTTATCCTTAGATCTCAGGGCGGTTCACAACATAAATGCTCTGAAGCCCTCCAGTGGGATGGAGTTCCACAGGTTACGTCCTTTTAATCGGTACTGATTCCACCAGTTCCAGAGTTAGCTCTCCTCCTGGGCAGGATTTTACAGACTCCGATCACGTCGCCTTTTCCCGACCCTACAATGTCCCTTTTCGTGGGCTTCTTCCCATTTGGGGACATCGGTTGAGGACAGGCCAGATCCGGCAGCCGGGCTCTCCATGGGTTCTTATGGAGCCTCCAGCCCAGAGGCAGTCTATCCGGATTCCCAGGTTCATTTGGCCCTTGTGAGAAGAGGCCACTGGCCTGACCTAGCTGTCTTCTTGCAGAAGGAAGAGTTTGGGGTGCAGAGAAGCTCTGCCTGCTGCTCTTCTGGTCCTGATCATGACCCCCTTCTCCCCCCCCCCCCCGCAGTACCCCTTTGAGTCCCTCTTCCGCAGCCAGCACTTCGCCCTCCTGGACAACAGCTGCCGCGAGTACCTCTTCCTCTGCGACTTCTTCCTGGTGACGGGGACTCCCGCCCTGGACCTCTTCAACGCCGTCATGGGAAAGACGCTCACCATGTTCCTCGTGAGTAGGGGTGCCCGGGGGGGGGGAGACTGCCAGGGACGGAGGAGGGGAAGGGACGCCCGAACCATACGCTTCCAAGGAGCGTGACTTTGGAACTCCCTGCCTCTTGATACATGGCGGGCGACTTCCCTGCACGCTTTTCGGTCCTGACTGAAAACATTTGGGTTTGTCCGCACAAAGAGTGGCTGGGGGAACCCAGCCAGATGGGCGGGGTATAATAATAGTAATAAATAATGATAATAAATATTAGTTATACCCCGCCCTCCCCGGCCAGAGCCAGGCTCAGGACGGCTAGCACCAATAAAATCACAGTAAAAACATAATAGGGGGGAAAGGGGGGGAGGAAAAGGGGGGGAAAACCCAATTTAAAAAACAGGTTAAAATGCAATTTAAAATGCAGCCTTATTTTAAAGTAGCTGATAAATCAAGATAACTCAATAATGTGTGTGTGTGTGTGTGTTTTAAAAAACCTGCTTTAAAGCAGTTCACACACAAAAAAGAAACGGTAAAAAAATAATAGACAACAGCTGAGAAACCAAAACAGGTTACAATTCACATTCAGTTTCTAAGCATCTGTGCTATTTTGATAACTCAAAGGGATACTGGGGGCGGGAAGAGAAGGGGGTCAGGATAAATAATAATATTATTATTAAAGTATACGTACACTTTGCATGGAATACAGCAGCACGTGGAATCCATTTAGACAAACTATAGCAGATTAAAAATAAATATATATGGACTCGGATAATGAAAATAATAATATCCATATATAGTCGTACCTCGGAAGTCGAACAGAATCCATTCCGGAAGTCTGTTAGACTTCAAACATTCGAAAACCAAAGCACAGTTTCCGATTGGCAGCAGAAAACCCCAGCCAATCGGAAGTCGCGTAAGCCGCGTTGGACGTTCAGATTCCAAGGAACATTCGCAAACCAGAACACTCACTTCCAGGGTTGTGGCGTTCAGGAGCCAAAACATTCGAGTTGCAAGGCATTCAACAATTAAGATGTGACTGTATTAGATGTGCTTATTCTTCTAGTAATGGGGTAAGCCTTTCTTATTTTGACTTTCTCATGTTTATTTTAAGGGTTGTTAAAAAATTATTGATAAAAATAAACATTCGTGTTTAGACGACCTGGCACAGATGCTTAGAAACTGGATGTGAATTGTAACCTGTTTTGGTTTCTCAACTGTTGTCTTCTTCTTCTTCTTCTTTTTACCATATTACCGTGTGTTTTTTTACCATATTACCGTTTACTGGCATGCTCTGGTCCATGGAGTCGGACATGACTAAGCGACTAAACAACAACTGTTTAATCTCCCCCCCCCCAAAGATCTTTATTGAAACTTAACATATATACACAATAACCAAAATTCCCAATGATTCCTTCACATAAAATATAATATCTAAATTCCAACAGCTGCATAATTATACACGTAATTATAAAACCCACCCCCACCCTCTACTTCCCTCCACAGCAATTCGACTTCTTTATATTTCTTTCTACCTTTCCCTTTCATTCTTTCTACCTTTCTACCTTGCATTCTATAATAAATTATTTTTGTTACATCCTGATTTTTCCTTCTTTCTTTATTGGTTTTGTTATTGCTTATATTTTTATTCTAAGCCTGTTAGCATGTCATTTTTAGAACAATATTTTGACATATAATCTTCGAAATACTTCCACTCCATTCTTAACTTAAGTAGATAAATAGGTACCGCTCTGGTGGGAAGGTAAACGGCGTTTCCGTGCGCTGCTCTGGTTCGCCAGAAGCGGCTTAGTCATGCTGGCCACATGACCCGGAAGCTGTATGCCGGCTCCCTCAGCCAATAAAGCGAGATGAGCGCCGCAACCCCAGAGTCGGTCACGACTGGACCTAATGGTAAGGGGTCCCTTTACCCTTTACCTTTAATTGAAGTTAATTAGTATTTTTTTGTGAACTGCTTTAAAGTGGGTTTTTTTAAACACACACACACATACAAACAGACCATCAGGTGGCGTATAAATTTGTTGAAACAAATGACTAAATTGTGAGTTTGCCCTTTGGGTTTGTCTCTCACTCTCCCCCCAAAAAACCAACAACAACGGCAGAAGCACATGGACGCTTACGTGAGCGACTGCTACGACAGCATCGCTGTCTTTCTCAGCATCCATATCGTCCTCCGCTTCAAAGCCATCATGGCCAAGCGAAACGTCCCCGCCATTGACAAGTGAGTGGGGAAGGGGCCCCTTCCGGGGGGGGGGTCATAGCTGTCAACTTTCAGATTTGAAAATAAGGGATCAGCAGCCTCACCTGTCCCTGGGACAGTCTACAGGATATCTAACAATCCAGGATAGCAGCGGGAAACGGTGCTGGAATAAGGGAATTTCCCGCAAAAAAGGGAAGGTTGACGGGGGGGGTGGGCATCCAGTCCAATCCAGTTCAGGGATCTCAGCTCAAAAGATCCCTGGCAGACGGCTGAGCACCTCCTCTCCATCCCCTCCTGCTCGTCTGCTCCCCCAGCAGAGCAGGATTCCCCCTGGACCCGCCCGACAACGGAAGTCTTCCTCCCAGCCTTGCTCTCCTGCTGGGTTGAGGGCGATCTTCCCCCTGGCCAGCTGGACACTTCCGGTCTCCAGCTTTGGGGGGGGGGGGGATCCTAAGGTGCTGGATCTCGAGATATCTCCGTCAAATATAAATATTAAGCGAGGAATCCTGTCCGCCCGCTCTCCTCTGCTCCCCGCCCCGGACATGCAGGTATTGGGACACGCTCCTGGAGATGTTGTGGCCGCGCTTTGAGCACATCCTGGAGCTGAACATTCAGAGCATCCAGAACACCGACCCCCAGAAGCTGGGCTTCCTCGACACTCGGCCCCACTACGTAAGTCTGGGGAGGGGCCCCCCACACCATTCGAATCCCTTCCGAGGGAATCGGGAGCAGTTTAATGAGGGATATAGCCTAGGGTTTGTTTTGTTCTTGTGCTTGCTTTTAGTATGTATTTTGTGTCTTGTATATATATCGATCTCTGGCAGGCAAGCAACCTGATCAGCAGTAATGACTCTCCGTCAGTTTTATGTACGTTTACTTGCAAGAAAAGCGCATCCAGAGGACGGCTTTCTGCCTGACCTCTGCTGATCATTTTGAATCATCGTCCCTCCCCCAACAGGAAGAATGCCAAAATCCAGCTTTTCTTCCTCTTCCCTTCTGTTGCTCTCTGAGCTTCTCCCGTCTCCTAGTATAGGGACTGACCGGCTGGTCTGCCTCCTTCCCACTCCCAGAAGACACAGTGTTGGACTCTGGCTTATCTGCTGGCTGCCTGGCAACGCTCTGGCCACCTTCCAACTCTCCCTCTCCTTGAGAGCTAAAGGTGTCTTCCCTGGGAAGGAGGGGGGCTGGGCTGTCCTTTCCAGACTCTTGACAGCCAGCTCTCATCTGTAGAGTCAGCCCCTTGCTCGCTCAGCTCAATTTCAGAGGCCGACTCTTCCGCTGCGCTCTGGGGGGGCCCACGTTCCTGACATTGTGTTTTTATGCTGCGAGCTGCCCTGAGATCTTCAGATGAAGCGGGTGGTATACCAATGTAATAATTAATAATAACAATAGCAATAACAATAATGCCATTTGAGGCTTCCCTCCTGACTCTTCAGAGCCTGGCCATGGGAAGAGCGAACCCGGAGGATGCTGGGCGGTTTGGTTTTATCTTCCTTAAAAGTTCTGATTTTGTTTATCGACAGCATTTTGGCTAGCTCAAAAGAGGCTCCCGCAGTGTGGCTTCCCTACGCCTTAGGGGTGGTGAAGGCAGTCCCTGCACACACACACAAAACTCAGGCTCACATCTCCAGTACACGGCACAAAAGGAAAAAGGGCTGCGGGGGGATGAGGGGGAAAGCAAGCTCAGACGCCAACTTGCAGCCCCCTCAAAGTTGCTGGGCCTTGCCATTGCCCCTTCCCCATGAGCTTACCTGCAAACTGCCCCCCCCCCAATATTTTATTCAAGTTGGTCCTCTCTCTGTCCCTTTCATGCAACTGGAAAAGGCATCCATCTCTGGGTGGGAGTTGAGGGAAGAGCCTGACAGAACCGCTCCGGGGTGCACATTCCCTGCCCCCCCCCCAGCATGCTCAGCTCCTAACCCTCTCCCTCCACCCCCAGATCACCCGGCGGTACGCAGAGTTCTCCTCGGCCATTGTCAGCATCAATCAGACATTCCCTCACGACCGGACGCTGACTCTGCTGGGGCAGTTGCAGGTAAGGTGGGGGCTAATTTAGTCATCATTACTTGTATTTAGAGCATCTGCACCCCACTCTCCCAGAAAGGGACTTGGGTTCAATCAAAACGAGACACGTAGGCTCTCAGTCTTAAAAAGAAAAGAAAAACAGCAACAGCATGCAAGGGAAAAGGTACAGGGAGGGAAGAGGAAAAACTAAAACTCAGGCAGGAGCATGTAAACAGGTGTCCCTGTTGGCGTATGCTGGCTTATGGCTCCCTGGCAAATGGGGGGCCTTCAGAGGGCCCGCTCCACCCTGTGATGCTGTTGCTTCTTTTTGGAGGGGGAACCATTTGAAGCAACCCACCCCCTTTCTCCCTCTCTCCCCCTCTTCCAGACGGAGGTGGAGAATTTCGTCCTGCGGGTGGCGGCCGAGTTTTCCTCGCGCAAAGAGCAGCTCATCTTTCTCATCAACAACTACGACATGATGCTGGGCGTCCTCATGGTAAGGAGAGGGTCCCGGGGAGCTGGGCTCCTGAGCCCCCTGCACTTGGGGGGCCGGAGGCCGAGATCTTCCAGCCCTGGGGGGTCTCCGGTTGACGGGCAGCTGGGCAGCCAGGGTTTCATTTCCTGATCCCGGTGGTTGGACGATGAGAAGCCTTGCTTCCTTTTTTCCTCCTCTCCTGAATTAGGCTGTTGAAACCAAGAGAGCTTGAGAACATGGAGCCATAGACTCCCAGGGCTGGAAGGGGACCCCCCCCCAGTAGCCATCTAGCCTATGATTTATTAAATTTACGTACCGCCCTTTATCCAGGGACCCCAGTGCGGTTTGCAGCATAGGACACAAAATACGTAGGCCGTCTATACAGATGGACCGCCCTGACGTCCTTTTTTATAATTGACCTCACCTCCAAAGGGGGATTGTTGGGTTGATAGTTATAATTATAATTTATTTACGCCCCGCCGTTTCCCCCTAACAGGGATCCAAGGTGGCTTACAGATAAATTATGCATTTTGTGTTTTTTACGTGGTGATTTTATCTTGTGAGATCTATGGGCATTGGGCATTACACAAACAAGCTAAACAAAGGTGCTCTCCTCCATGGTCTCCCAAGACAGACAGATGCCAACCAGAGTCATTGAATATATATATATATAGTGGGCGCTTGGGTTGCGGACGTGATCCATGCGGGATGCACATTCGCAAGCTTCAGAGTTCGCAACCCGCCTCTGTGCACACGCAGGTTGCGATTTGGCACTTCTGTGCACGTGCAAAGCGCGATTTAGCACTTCTGTGCATTCGCGACTGCCGAAACCCGGAAGTAACCCGTTCCGGTACTTCCGGGCTTGGTGTGGTGCGCAACACAAAAGCGTGCAACCCGAAGCTTCTGTAACCCGAGATATGACTGTGTGTGTGTATAATAAATTTGTATACAAATGTGATTAACGTTAGCGTGGCAAAGGTGAAAGAGGTCCACCATTCTGCTCCTGAGCCACCAGTTTGCTCCCTTGGCAGACCCAAAGGGGAAAGAGGGAGCAGGTCATGTGGGGGAGAGGTCTGCCCCCTCCCTGCCCTGGCGGGGAGAGGACCCGCGAAGGGAGGGGGCAGGGGTAGCAAGGCCCCTTTCCCCCTGCCCCACTCTGTGACGCCCCTCTTCCCACCTTCCCAGGAGCGAGCGGTGGAGGAGAGCAAGGAGGTGGAGGGATTCCAGCAGCTCCTGAACGCTCGGACGCAGGTAAGCAAACGGAGTGCGCCCATACCTGTGCCCCCTCTCCTGGGTGCTGTGGGTGGGAGACGAGTTTGAGGCAGGCTCCAGGAAGGCCCTGTGGAGCCAGGCCGCACTTTCCCCTCCCCATCCTTTGGAGGGTTTGGCCCTCCTTCCAACATGAGGGCTAGGAACTTGAAGCCGATGCAGCACGCCACTGATAATTTATCAGCTGCCCTTGCGGGGAGGGGTAGTCCCTGGGGGGGACATGTCCTGCTCCTTCGGGGGTAAAGGTAAAGGGACCCCTGACCATTAGGTCCAGTCGTGGCAGACTCTGGGGTTGCGGTGCCCATCTCGCTTTACTGGCCAAGGGAGCCGGCGTACAGCTTCCGGGTCATGTGGCCAGCAGGACTAAGCCGCTTCTGGTGAATCAGAGCAGCGCACGGAAATGCCGTTTACCTTCCCGCCGGAGCAGTACCTATTTATCTACTTGCACTTTGATGTGCTTTCGGACGTCTAGGTTGGCAGGAGCAGGGACCGAGCGATGGAAGCTCACCCCATCACGGGGATTCATACCGCCAACCTTCTGATCAGCAAGTCCTAGGCTCTGTGGTTTAACCCACAGCACAACCCGTGTCTCTCCTTTGGGGGTACCTTGGCCCTATCCTGCACTCAGTTCTCACCTGTGGCTCTCACCTGCCGGCATGCAACAGCAGCCACAACCTAGGGAACGGCTTCGACTGGCCAGCCGAGTCACCGCAGGAGAGGCTTTGGACTTCATTCCATTGCCAAAGACACACCTGAGGTCCCGGTGCTAGAAACTAGGGGAAGCCCTTTAAAACGGCGCTGGAAGCACATGAATGGGGTGGCCATAGGGGGAGCTTGGTCCCCGAGACGCCTGTGGGGCTGGGAGGGCATTTGAGCTTCCCAGAAATTCCAGTGGGGCTCTCCAGCAGGGGGGCGGTTGTGATCTGGGTCCCTCCGCAACAGTTCTCCACCTGTGGGTCTCCAGATGTTGGACTACAACTCCCATCATCCCTGAGCTCTGGCCTTGCTAGCTAGGGGTGATGGGAGTTGTAGTTCAACAACATCTGGGGACCCACAGGTGGGGAAAGGCTCCTCCAGAGGTTCACGGACTCTGGATCCCATCACCCCCTGGGTTGCACACCCTCATTTTCCGGGGCTTCTGGGAGATGGAGTCTAGCGAACGGAGGGCGGCTCCTCTGAGGGGTCTCTTCCATCCTTCCTTCTCCCTCTCTCCCCCGCCCCTTTCTCCTTTCCAGGAGTTCATCGAGGAGCTCCTGGCGCCCGGTTTTGGGGGGATGATTGCCTTCGTGAAGGAGGCGGAGGCGCTGGCAGAACGAGGCCAGATGGAGAGGCTGCGCGGGGAGGAAGGTGAGGGGCCTGGCAGGAGCGGAGAGGCAAGGAGGCAGGAAACCGAGAGTTGGGACCCCGAGGGTCATCCAGCCCAACCCCCTGCAGTGGGACTTGAACCCATGGCCAGGGTGGATAAAAAAAACAATTTAAAAATAAATTAAAAATCAGATTTTTTTTTAATTTAAAACATTTTTTTAATTATTATTTAAATTGGATTTTTGTAATAAAATGCTTTCAGAGCAAAATTTCTTTCTAAATATAGTTCTCTGTTTAAGTTACATTATAGTCCAAAGGCTATTCATCAGGAAACAAGGATTTGTTTTAAGTTTTTCATGTGTGCTAAAACTCAATCTAAGGTGTGTGGTTTGTTTTTTTTAAAAAAAAAAGCTTAACCACATCAGTTAATAAACTATAATGCTATAATGTTATTGTTTTAGCTAAATAAATTTTTATTAAGGAAATGATTAGTTTTCTCCTTCCAACAAAGTACAACAGAAAAATTGTCCATATATAAACAGTTAACTTACTAAACCTCACAATGATGTCATTATTATCGGTCTGTGTATAACCAAATCAGTAATTTTTGATATGACTGTAAAAACGACTCCGGAAATTTATTATTCCAAAAAGGAAACCTTCATCTGGTTGTAAATATTGAGATTATACCAGCAAGAATGAGTCTTTCTGTTAAAAAAAAAAAAAAAAGATTTAAATCAAGTCTAGTGATTTAAATTGATTTGATTTAGATCATGGGTAGGCAAACTAAGACCTGGGGGCCGGGGCCGGCCCAATCGCCTTCTGAATCCGGCCCGCAGACGTTCCAGAAATCGGTGTGTTTTTACATGAGTAGAATGTGTCCTTTTATTTAAAATGCATCTCTGGGTTATTTGTGAGGCATAGGAATTGGTTCATTCCTCCCCCCCAAAAAAAATTTAGTCTGGCCCCGCACAAGGTCTGAGGGACAGTGGACCGGCCCCCTGCTGAAAAAGTTTGCTGACCCCTAATTTCGATCAAATTCACACTGCCCACGGCCCTGAGGCTGAGAGTCTCATTTGCTACTGACGAGTTGTAGGGACGGAAGCGGGTTCCCCGAAGGTCATCCAGCCCAACCCCGCCTCCCCTGTGCAATGCAGGAGTTGGTGTCCGCCTGACCTCTTCTTAAAAAACCTCCCGGAGGAGGAAAGTCCCTCTTCAATGCCCCCCACCCAAATCTCCCCCCTTCCCCTCTCAGCCCAGGTGACGCAGCTGGTGCGCGGCTTCGCGGGGACCTGGAAGGCGGCGGTGGAGTCTCTCAGCCAGGACGTGATGCGCTCCTTCACCAACTTCAAGAACGGCACCACCATCATCCAGGTGGGGCCCATGGGCACGGAAGGGTTAATGGGTGCTGTGGGGCGGGGAGGGGGTGTCCACAACCCCCCCCATTGAAAAGAAAGAGGGCAACCCCTTGGCTTGTGGAACTTCAGGAAGGCTAGGGAGGGTGTACAGAGCCTTGTTTGACTTGACGCTTCCATCCCAAAAACAGTGTTTGATTTGAGTTTCCGTTGAAATGAGGCTGTGTTTTAATGTTGTATTTTAATCTTGTTTTTAAGTTTCAATCCATTTGTTTTTATATCGGGTGTTAGCCACTCTGAGCCCGGTCTAGGCTGGGGGGGAGGGCGGGGTATAATTAAAATTTATTATTATTGTGTGTATTATTGCAGCATCCAGGTTTCCCCCTAAATCCGCCCCCCCCCCAAGGGAACAGGGCAGGTTTTGGCTGAGGTCCCCCAGTTGCAGATCCCAGAAATCATCTTTAAAATCCCCCAAGCTCACTCCCCACCCAATTTCAAATGGTTCTTGCACCCCCCCAAAAAACCCCCAGCTGCTTCCTGCTTATAGAATCGCAAGGGACCCCCAAAGGTCATCCAGCCCAACCCCCCATTGCAGTGCTTAGCACAGGGTGTTTATTCCTTGCTGGTGGGGGGCTCTCGGCTGTGCCCTTGTGTGTTCTCTGGGGGTGGGGTGCCTGTGACCTTCTCCCCACCCCGTGTCTCTTATCTCACCCCCTGACCCCCCCTCTCTCTCCCCACAGGGGGCCCTGACGCAGCTGATCCAGTATTACCACCGCTTCCACAAGGTCATGGCGCTGCCCCCCCTCAAAGCCCTCCCCGTCCGCTCTGAACTCATCAACATCCATCACCTGATGGTTGAAGTCAAGAAGCACAAGCCCAACTTCTGAGCTGGGGGGGCGGTGGGGTTTGTGCATGGCGGGTTGTGTGTTTTTTTGGGGGGAGGGACGGCCATATCACTGCTTCCCACCCCCTCCGTGATCTCCACGGGGTGGGGGGCAGCCCTGTTCTGGACCGCGTCTCCCGTTTGTCCCTTCGTCTTGCTTTGTACAGTGGAAATAAATTCTCTAGCGACTCACGCCTGCGATCATTCGCCTCATTGCCCAGAGGGGAAAAAGGGAGCAGGGAAGTTTATTTCTGCGCAAGAGAGTCACAGCGCTGCAAGGGGGTCAGGGGTCATCTAGCCCAACCCCGAGAGAGGGGAGGCATGTTTGTGTGAGGAGGATGAGGACACGATAGGCTGCTGGATCAGGCCCATGCAGTTCAGCCTCCTGCTCTCACAGTAAGGTAAAGGTAAAGGGACCCCTGACCATTAGGTCCAGTCGTGGCCGACTCTGGGGTTGCGGCGCTCATCTCGCTTTATTGGCCGAGGGAGCCGGCATACAGCTTCCGGGTCATGTGGCCAGCAGGACTAAGCCGCTTCTGGCGAACCAGAGCAGCACACAGAAAAGCCGTTTACCTTCCCGCCGGAGCGGGACCTATTTATCTACTTGCACTTTGACGTGCTTTTGAACTGCTAGGTTGGCAGGAGCAGGGACCGAGCAACGGGAGCTCACCCCGTCATGGGGATTCGAATCGCCGACCTTCTGATCGGCAAGCCCTAGGCTCTGTGGTTTAACCCACAGTGACACCCGTGTCCCTTGTGCTGTAACCAATAGAAAAAAGACAGTCACGGAACCGAGAAATTCCACAAAACAAATGAAATACCGTGAAAATCCCTGAAACAAGAAGTAATCGACTAGATATTAGCTTGTGGAAATAAACTAAATAATAAAAATCAAAAAGATTAAGGAAAAACTTAGAAAAACCTAAGAATTGAACAAAGCCTTAATGGGATGCCAGTTACAAACCTCGTTTCACCGAACTATTCAGTTTCCTCAGAAGGAAATAGAAAAATCACAATCTTTAAATGACCAAAATTCAAAAAAAGGGGTAGAAACCCCAAAAATTCTGAAGTGTTATAATCCTAGCTCGACCGAAGTAAAGCAAAATGCAGTAATAAAGGATTAAGGACTGAAAAGTACAGTTTCTAATACTGAATTTACAAAAAAAGGGGTTTGAAAACCCAAATGGCAAGTTTTAAACAAAGCCCAGCTTGAAGAAAGCAAAGCCCAGTCATAAAGGGGACTCAAGTGTGAAAATTCTAGTGCTGCTTTTACAAAAAGATTAAAAACCTAAATGGCACAAAGTCAAAGAAAGGAATACAAGAGGAGCTGTTTTAGATTTTAAACAAACTCAAGAACAGGGCTGAAAGGCTCCCGTGGTCTAGATGTTACTGCTGATGTTAAAGACTGATCTTTTTGATTTGTATTATTTAGTTTATTTCCACAAGAAATAATGTTTCTAGTCGATTACTTCTCGTTTCAGGGATTTTCACGGTATTTGTTTTGTGCCACTCCTGCTCTCACAGTGGCCAACCAGACCCCTGCCATCTGCCCTGAGATTGTGTGATAAAATAAATTCCTAGCGTGGGAAGCCAGCGATCAGGATTCGAACACAAGACCCCTCTCCCCCTGCTGTGGTTTCCAGCAGCCGATATTCGGAAGCATTTGTTGCCTCTGCTGGGACTCTTCGCCATCCAAGTTGGTCACTTTGCCTTGTGACAAGAGCTTCCGCAGGTTAACAGTGCCTAAGTCCTTTTTACCTGTCCCGAATCTCCCAGCCTTCATCTTCCTTGCTTGCCCACCGGTTCGCTGGATCCGGAGGCTGGTTGTTGTGGAGCGTTAGGAATCAAGGCCCCCCTCCCCTGCCCCACAGAGACCCCTGGGGGGGTCGCCTCCCTCGAACCCCCTGCAGAAGGCTTTAGTTGACCCTCTTATTTGCACACTGGGGCGTACGAAAGCGAAACTCCAACGGACAGGCAAAGGCGAGGAAATAATAACGGAGGCAAAGAAAGCAGCAAAATTATAGATGATCTATTAGGCACCATACAATTTCCACAATTAATTACAAAACATTACACGGTTGGGTCGCCTGCTTCCAGCACCAGGGGGCGGCCCCTCGCTTGCTTTTTAAGAAAACAAAAAAGCCAAGGAGGAGCTTTTGTGTAGGGGGGGGGAACCCCCTTTCAAGAGAGAAGGGGTGGGGGGGGAAAGAACTTTGCAGGCGGCCGAGAGAAAATAAATTTATTTTTTTAAACTTCCCGAGCACCAAAAACTGGGTGTGAAACTCGCCTTTTTCCATCTTCCGTAAAAATAAAAGGCAGCAGGAGATGAAAATAGTCTCTTTTTCTTATATCCACTCCTTTAAATAATATAATTAATTTATTTATTTTTTCTCTTTATAAAAAAAACAAAAAACAAAACACACAGTTTTCCTTTCTGGTCTTTGGAGCTGCTCTGGGGGCGAAGGGAAGTTGGGGAGGCAGAAGACGCTTCTTAGAAGCATGCAGAACACGGGGGAGGGGCTTGAAAGTTAGGAAGGGGGAGGGAGGGGACTGAATTCCTGGCGGGACACTAATTTGTGCAAAAGGGGGGATCCTTTTCCCAGGGGCAGTGTCTAGTTTTAGAATCATTAAAAAAACAAAGCTAAGATATGTTTGGGGCAATTGTTGAGGTGGCTAGTGTGGAGATGACCAGGGTTTGGGGGAGAGGCGGCCATTGGGAAGCCAGAGGACCCCTCTCTGCTCTTGGTCTCTGAACTGGGGGGGGGCTTTTGTACCAAGTTTGCCCCCACCCAGCGTCATTTAGCCCTTCTGGTTTCAGCAGTGCCTATTCAATCGGCATTTGCCACCTTGTAATGGGAGCTTGGGTTCATCTAGCTTGGTTCCCATGCTCTGTGCATTAGGATAGAGACAAGCAAAGTTGTTCACTCCAGCTGCCCCTTTCCAGCCCACAGGCAGGTTCCTGTAGTATCTGCCCCCCCCATTTCCTCCTGTAAA
Organism: Podarcis muralis; assembly: GCF_004329235.1. NCBI lineage: Eukaryota > Metazoa > Chordata > Lepidosauria > Squamata > Lacertidae > Podarcis > Podarcis muralis. Next base: position 126,454,048 of record NC_041313.1, on the reverse strand, counting down.
TGTGGGGCTTAATTGGTGCTGTCTGTTAGGGGGTGAGGGGATTGCCCTAGAGAGCCCGGAAAAGGCTTGTGGCTTCCCTTTTGCAAAAAAACACTCACCTGTTGGGGAGCTGGGATGGGTGGTGGGTGAGGTCTTAAAATGGGTGCAAGGGCCAGCAGAGGGTGGGAGTGGCCATTAGGGGTGGGGGCAAAGGGTCCCTGTTATGGGGTGGGCAAGGGTCACGGGGAGGAAATGCAACAACCGGATTTGGGACTGGGGAGTTACAACTGGAAAATTCTGCAGATTATTGTTGAATATACCCCCCCCCACCCCAATCGCTTCCACCCCAAGGACCCCTGAAGGAATAGGGAAAGGGATGCTTTAGTGCTTTTTTGGGGGGGGGGAGACAGACAGCCACGAGATCAAGGCATGGGGTGGGGTTAGAGTAGTGGGTTCAGCGGGAAAAGAGCTACAGTGGGGAGGGGTCCCTGTATGTTTGGGGAGGGGGCTTCGCTTTGTGACCCGCTACTTGTGGAGGAGAGGTGGGGAGGAGGAATGGCGATAAAATATAATCTGGCTTGTCCCAAACGGTCCACTTCTCTTTGGTCTGCATTGGTGCCCCGGACCCCCGATGCTCCTCGGTCTCCCATTGGTTGGCGGATGGATCCACTGTGTCTTGAAGGGGGGCGTGGAGAGAGGCCGGATCCTGTTCCGTCACTGCTTGTGGGGTGGGGGGTTCCCCCGGAGACCAAGGGCAAACGGGGTCGGGGGGGTGGGCTCAGTGAAGTGCGCAGGGTGTTCCCGCCGCCTTAGCCTCGGAAGCAGACCGGCCCCACCTCGAACCCAAACCTCTGGCCGGGCTCCCCAAAGTCCGCCACGCGAACGTCCGTCAAAGGCAGCTGCTCCACCTGGGGGGTGTGGACCTCCATGACGGTCTTGTCCGATCCTTTCCGTGTCTGTGAGGGAAAGGAGACGACGTGAGAACGTGAGGGCAAACCTGGCCAACGTGGTGGGAAACCCGCGAGCGGGATCCGAGTGCGAGAAAAACTTTTCCTCTGGCGTTCAGACAAAGACATTTAGAGGCCCTACACACCTAAAAGATTTTGGCTCCCATATATATTCAATTCAAAATATAAACAATGGTAAACTGTAACAAAAAATTATATTTTGGGTAACGAAACGAAACCTACAGTCTTATTGTCTACTTCCACTTCATTTATATTTGAAAGGGGGGGACCCTCCTTTTTCTACTGGCAAAGTCTTTGACCAAGATCAAATCCATCCATTTTCTTTACATAGTTAAACTAAGTAGTTTTAATTGAGTTTTGAACAAATGTACAAATTATTGCTACTGCTTTGAATTTTGTTGCGTTATTATCTTAGAGGGTCATGCAAACTGCTTTTCTGAATTACCGTACTTTTCGCGCCATAAGACGCACTTTTCCCCTCCTGAAAAGTAAGGGGAAATGTGTGTGCGTCTTATGGAGCGAATGCAGGCGGGAAAAGCCTCCAAGCTCCGTGCGGCTCTTGCGGGCTTTTCCCCAAGGAGGCAGAAGGGACTGACTGGCCGCGTCAGTCCCTTCTCCTTCCTCGTAGAAAAGCCCGCAGGAGCCGCGCACCCTTTAAAGAGCGTGCGGCTCTTGCTGCCTTTTGTGGGAGGTGGGGGAAGGGACAGAAGGCAGCCCCTCAGTCCCTTCCCCCACCTCCTGGAAAAGCCCCCAAGAGCTGCACTCCCTTTCACAAGCCGCGTGGAGCATGTGTGCCCTCCTGGGGAAAAGCCTGCAAGCGCCGCACACACGCTCCTCACGGCTCGTGAAAGGGAGCACTGAGCAGAGCCTGGGATGCATACAGGCTCTGCTCAGCGCTCCCTATAAAAAAATTTTTTTCTTGCATTCCCCTTCTAAAAACTAGGTGCGCCTTATGGTCAGGTGCGTCTTATGGAGCAAAAAATACGGTGTGTTGTTTTGGGTGGAGTGTAAGTTAATTGAACCAGGGGGGCAGGGCCCCCCAGAAAAGTTGGGGAACCACTGATCTAGCAGAGCAGTCATTGTTTTGTATGTGATTGCTTTACTGATGATTTGTTAAATATTCTATACGATTTATGCTGTATCTGTGACGTTCCATTATGTCATTTTTGTTTTTTGCTTGTAAGCTGCTTAGGGATTTATTTGAATACAAAGCGGCATAGAAATAATTTTTTTTAAAAAAAAAGCAACCCAAAAACCTGCTTTAGAATCACAGAGTTGGATGGGTCCCGGGGGTCATCCAGCTCAACCCTGTGCCATGACCGGAATTACTACTACAGCATCCATGACAAATGACTCAAAAAAAAAGGGGAGCTGGACTTTTTGTGGTTTGGAAATCCCTGCTGTCAGATAGACTCCCCGCAAAAATGCGCAGTAAAGGCTCAATTCAGCTCTGTGAAAGCTTCAAATTCCCCTCAAATTCCCGTAAAGTGACCCCCCACCAGCCCACTCTGTCACAAGGACTACTGGATCAGGCCAATGGCCCACCTAGACCACCATCCCCTTCTCACAGTGGTCAAATGCCCCCAAGGAATCTGAATAGACTGCCCCTGCCCCTGGAGGCTCCACCGAGGCGTACAAAGGGCCCTCCCGGATCAGCTGCCCAAAGGGGCCCGTCTGACCCGGCCTCCTGTCCTCACAGCATGGCCCCCAGGTGCCCCCCCACCCAAGGAACCTGGCTCTCGCCCAACGCCACCCCTGCTGGGAGGACTCACCGCGCAGCCGTCCCGCAGGGCCTTGACGTAGGGGCTGCTGTCGTAGCTCAGCTCGTCCTCGTTGGCGCCCTGGAAGCGGAGGGCGCGCTGGTAGCCCCCGGGGGCCGGCTCCCCGCGGCTGTGCCAGGCGGCTGAACGCTGGCAGTGGTAGGTGAAGTTCTGCCGGGCCGAGACGCTCAGGAGGCGCAGGAAGGTGAGCTGCACGATGCCCAGGGGGTTGCCGTCGGCGTCCGAGTAGGAGAACTGGCGAGGGGGAGAAAAGGAGTCAGGGATAGACTGCTGCAACATACTCCACTGTGGAGGAAGAGCAGAGCCATTGCGACCAGGGGCCACGGGCAGCCGTCTCTTCCCTGCATTTGTCTCCTTCAAAGCATCCTTGCCTCCTGTGGCGGGGAGTTCCACAGGTGAACTGTGCATTCTGTGAAGAATGCATAGTCGTGTTTTTATACTATGTTGGAAGCTGGCCCAGAGCGGCTGGGGCAGCCCAATCAGATTGGCGGGGTATTTATTATTATTATTACTATTATTATTACTATTACTATTATTACTATTACTATTACTATTAATAACAATTTGTGTATGTGTATTAATTTGTGTATGTTTATTCAAAACCAGCCAAGGAGTCCAATTCATTTTGTTGTTGTTTTTAAGTAATTTGCAAAAAGTTCCCATTCTTCTTTAAAGCCACAGTTCTTGTCTCACAGTTTGTATGTCAGTTTCGCCAGTTCCGCAGAGTCCATCAATTTCCCTTGCCACTGTTCTTTTGTTGGGATTTCCTCGTTCCATCCTTGTGCTATTAAGACTGTGGCCGCCGTTGTCGCATACATAAATATGTTCTTTAATTTCCTTGGCAGGTCTTTTCCTACACCCCCTAACAAGAATGCTTCTGGGTTTTTTTTTACAAATGTTAGTTTAAACATTTTCTTCAACTCATTATATATCATTTCCCAAAATGTTTTAATTTCTTTACATTCCCACCACATATGGTCTTCAAATAATATGACCTATATCTTGTGCCCGTTTTATCATGACTGATTTCACCTCCTCATCTTTTGTTTCCCATTCTAGCAGAATACTAAATGCACCCTCCAGCAACTTCACTTTCCCTTCTATGACTTCCTTTTGAAATCTAGAAGTAGTGTAACTAAATCCTTTTTTTCCTTCTCCTTCTTCTTCTTCTTCTTCTTCTTCTTCTTCTTCTTCTTCTTCTTCTTCTTCTTCTTCTCCTCCTCCTCCTCCTCCTCCTCCTCCTCCTCCTCCTCCTCCTCCTCCTCCTCCTTCTTCCTCCTTTCGGTCTGCAGAGCCCCAGAGACACTGTTGGGGTCACTATACAGCATGTAAATAACCCCCTGGATCACAATTCTCTCACCTTCCTGCCTTTCTGGAATTGGCTGAACCAGGTTTGAGGTTTCTCTTTCTCCCACGTCGACATTTTCACCTGGGAAAAGGAGAAAGAGAGGCAAATATACCGGAATGCAATCTTTATTTATAAAGAATAAGAATGGCAGCAGCCATCATTTCAGAATAGGCTTTCCGTCACGTGAACATCGCAGTCGGTCCAGTTGAGCATCAATCAAATCAACATTTGGAGGGCAGAGATTCAAAGAATCACAGAATGGGAAGGGAGCCCCAGAGGTCATTGAGTCCATCCGTCCCCCCGGCAGAACTAATCCCATTTCTCTTACCTCTCGAATCTCCTGGCTGGGGAAGACGCAGGTCTCTCCGCCGGCCGTGAAATTACAGTAGACCTTGAAGGAATCTCGTGAGCAGCCCTGGTTGGGGTCGATCCAGTATTCGCCTGGAGGTGGGGGGGAAGAAAAGGAGAAAGGAACATCAGAAAAGCTTGCAGCAGCAGCAGTTGGGTCAGGCCATAGGGGACCCCCATCTAATTCTGACAGTGGCTAAAGAACAAGGAATCGAGATAGACTACCTCTGGGTCTGGAGGTTCCATTAAAGCAAAGGATTCCTCACAGCTGCGCAACTTTTTCTGAATGCTGCACGGAAAATCACATGAACCTGACCTTTGGAGAGTTTGTAAGTAAACCAATTTTTAGGTTGCCCAATTTATGGTCTCTTTCTACGCTTAGGGAAGAGGGGAACTTTGAAAGGAACTTGGAAGGGCCTGTATTTCCACACTGAACCGCTGCACATTTTGAGATTTTAAATCCCTGCTGGGGTTTTCTCATCATCTTTGCCTCCAGGAAGTCCCCTTTTCTATCATTGCGCCCGCCTTGCATCAACAAAGCAGGCTAGGAATCCTGGGCTGCTTTCATCCCAAAGGATGCAGCTGGGCTCACTTATGCGAGTTACCCAAGGCTCTTTGTCCTGCCTCCTTGCGAGGCAGGAATCGCACCTCCCACCTGCCGTTTTGGTGGCTCGGGCAGGATGGGCCGGGAAGCCTCACCCAGCGGCTTCTGTGACTCCTTGCAATGGCCTTGCCCACCTGCAGACATTGGACTACAACTCCCATCATCGCTTGCGCTTGCTGGGAGCTCATGGAAGAACTCAAGTGCAGCTGGACAACCACCACCCTGACCCAGCCAGATGGGCCGGGTGTAAAGAATAAAATTACTATTATTATTATTATTATTATTATTATTATTATTATTATTATTACTCCTGTCTTCCATGGGACTCTGAGCCCCCCAACCCACCATCAGGAAGGTCCGGGTGGCAGAGCAGCAGGTCCTGGCAGGTTCGCCCGGGGCTTTCCTGGGTGCCCAGGGGCTTCCTCATCTGCTCAATCTCCTGCCGGAGGGAATTGAGGGAACCGTAGATCTCCTCCATGCCCTCCGAGGGCGCCTGGCCTGCCCCGTCCGACGGCGGCTGCTCCTCGGCCACCAGCTGGCTGCCGTCCACCGAACGCTTGTTCTTCTTGGGCCTCTGGATGGGCAGCGGCTGGATCACCTCTCCGGGGGGTCCCTGGCCAGGAGGGCAGGAGAACGTGAGAACCACAGAACCCACCCACCCGTCAGATTTTGAGCTCGAGAGCCCTCTCTCCCTTCCTGCGGTTTCTGGCAGCCGCCATTCAGGCCACGTTCCCCTTCGAGTCAAGAGCACGGCCGTGAACTTGCCCAGTCCTCTCAGTGTGGGATGTGAAACACAAGAGCAGTCAAGTACAACATTCCTAGAGTGGACATGTTTACACATGGGGAGGAATGTTTGTCCAGCCAGCAGGTAAAGTTCCTGTTTCCTTCTGGGCTGGGACAGACTTCCTCTGCATGTGACTAGAGGTGGGCATGGCCTCACCTGTGCAGGTAACGACAAAAGCACAGGGCAGGGCAGCCATCTCTCTGTGACTACTTTCGTCGAAGAAGCAACATATGCTTAGCCAAAGATGCTCCTTGGGCTCCAGCCAAGACAGGACAAAGGGACTGCCTCCTTATGAGATAGTTTATTTTGGTTACTTTTCTAAGGCTAAGTCTGCCTTCTGGGATCCTATTGTGAACAGAATGATGTGTGAGTAAACCTTTTATACTTTTATAGAAGACTGTGTCGTGTCTTCTCTTTATGAGGGAATAAGGGGGAAATACCAGAACAGTTATTATAGAGGCTTTAGCGAGGCCTGGAGCAAATGCCCCCCGAAAGGGTGAGCTCCATATTGCTCTGGTCCTGCTCCTTGCCAATCTAGAAGTTTGCATCAAGGACAAGTGATAGCAGGTACCACTGCGGAAGTAACGGCATTTCCGTGCGCTGCTCTGGTTCCAGAGCGCTTAGTCCTGCTGGCCAATGACGGAAGCTGTACGCGGCTCCTGACATAAAGCAGATGAGCGAACCAGAGTCAGCCACGACTGACTATGCCAGGGTCTCCTTACCTTTACCAGAACAGTTATATAGAGGCTTTAGCGACCTGAGCAATTGCATCCGCTGTGAGTTTAAAAAGGGAACGTTACTCTGCTAAAAATTTGTGACCTGTAAACAAAAGTTGGAAAGGTCCGACAATATATCCTCTCCTGCATTCCTGAACATTTCCCACACTCAGTAATAACTAATAATAATTTATTTTGTACCCCGCCCATCTGGCTGGGTTTCCCCAGCCATTCTGGGCGGCTTCCAACAAAGATTAAAAATACATTAAAATGTCACACATTAAAAACTTCCCTGGTGGCAAGGAGTTCCACAATTTAACTCTGGAAAGCGGCTTCCTTTTGGCTGCCCTGAGGAAGGGTGGCTGAGTGGGGAAATCCCAGTTACCAGAACCCAATCCAGCATGTCCACTGCTCTTATTATTACCACAGAATCACAGGTTTGGAAGGGACCCCCAGGGTCATCTAGTCCAACCCATCTTCTGCCCAACGTGGGACTCGAACCCACAGCTCTGGGATGAAGAGTCTCGAGAGCTACCGACTGAATATTTACCATGAATATAATTTTTTAAAAACAACAAGAACAACACAGTTTCCTAGGCCATTCAAGTCAGGAGGGTTTCGCCTTCCCAGCTGGAGGAGCAGACCTTGGGGTATGGGGAGGAAGCGGGGAATGTGTGGGGTTTTCTTACCGGCCGTCCAGGGGGACCAGGGACTCCCCGCTGACCTTTGGGTCCCGCTTGACCCTAGAAAAGGAAGTTGGCGATGTCAGTGGCACGCGAGGGAAAGAGGGGCAAGCCCTCGCCCCGCCTCTCCCCCCAAGCGGGTGGGGGGCTCAATGTGTGGGGAGGCTCTTACCGTGGCTCCTTTAGGACCTGGGGGGCCGCCTGGACCCTGAGGAAGGGAGGAGGAAATGATATATAATGAAACGAAAAGGATATTCAAAATAACCTTTGTAAAAAATACCAGAAGCTTTCCTTTTGGGAATTATAGGGACAGAACTACCCAAACCGTATAGAAACTTATTCATGTACACGACTACTGTGGCAATAATATCAATAATAATAAATTTTTATTTATACCCCGCCCTTCCTGGTTCAAAAACCGAGTTCAGGGCGGCTAACAACAAATTTAAAACACTTTAAAATACTTAATTATAAAAGCAGCATAAAATACAATATAAAAACATGATTAACAATAAAAGTCAAAAATCAATTAGATATGTTACTTGCCCTCAAAACGGAAAAAAGTCTCAGCAAAGGAAGAATATGTACAAAAACTTACAGAATATGCGGAAGTGGCGAAACTTACCGCAATAATAAGAAACAAAGATAATAAACTTTTTTATGAAAGAGTGGAAATGGTTTTATTGAATATTTACAGATAAAACTATTGGCAGGATTCTTGTCATAACCTGCAGTTCTATAAGGGTTATATATTTAAAGTAGACGAATAAATGAGCAAATTCGGTTAATTTGGATAGGCAGAAGGTATTAGAAATAAATTTAAGGAGCCGCAGAAAGAGGGGGAAGGAAGTCAAGTTTTGAAACGTCAGAATGGTTGAAAAATTTGTGAAATGTATAAATCTGAAAAGCATGATTTTTTAAAAAGGTGTTAGAAGGTGCCACACAGGAGGGGGGGGTGGAGGGCAAGGGGGGGCTCACTTACGGGGAGACCAGGGGGGCCTGCGGGTCCGAGGGGGCCGGTTGGACCAGGGATTCCCTGTGGGGGCAAAACGGAGAGAGAAAGGGTCAGTCGGACAAGGCCATGCCATCTCGGGGGACCCAGGAGTCCTAGCTGGCCCCCCGCTGGTCCCTGCAACCTTCTCCCCATGCTATAATCACAGAAGACCCCCCCCCCGGCTTCTCACCCCCCCAATGTCCCCTCCCCCACCCTTCACTTCTCTCCCTCTTTGCAGCAATCAGAATCGACTTCACTAGAAGATTTTGGTCTTGTTTATTTGTTGAGAAACCTTTAAAGGCAACAAAACCCGCAAACAGGTAACAACGACAAATTATCTGCATTTTTATCCCTGTTCGTTTATCCACTGCCCACCCTTCACTCACCCTAAGGATACAGAATTAAAAAATAAATTAAATGAAACAGCGAAAAGAAACAAGCGGTGGTGCAAAAGTGTGTTCGGAGGAAGACTCGGGTGGGTGCCCACATCTCGTAGGACGAAGGGTTGTTTCTCTGTGTAGTCCTCGAGTTGGAAGGGACCTCCGAGGGTCATCTAGTCCAACCCCCGCAGAGCAGAAATCCCAGTGACAGAATCTCCCCAGAATGGAGGCCTGGCCACAAATTCTCCTTTATCCTGTGTTTCCTGTTGGCGTTTCCCTGTTGGCTCAGGGGTTGGGGTCCTCCGTTCTTTGTTCTGGTTTTATTTGGATCCTGCCCGCCCCACATCTCTGCCCCCAAACACTCACCGTTTCTCCTTTCTGGCCTGCGGTGCCTTGTGGGCCAGGCAGGCCTCGGTCTCCCTTCTCCCCTTGCTCTCCTGGGGGTCCGATCAGGCCGATGAGACCGGGGTGTCCCTGCGGGGAGAGGAGGCATTTACTGGAGGGGCACCAGGGCAGGCGGGGGCGGGGAATGGACTGGACCACTTCACAAACCACTGAGGGTCTAGTCAATCTCTAGATCCCAAGTCACTGAGGGTCTAGTCAATCTCTAGATCCCAAGTCACTGAGGGTCTAGTCAATCTCTAGATCTCAAGTCACTTACTATCTAGTCAATCTCTAGATCCCAAGTCCCTTACGGTCTAGTCAATTTCTAGATCTCAAGTCACTTACGGTCTAGTTCATTTCCAGATAGCATGCAACCTGCAGCCTGGTCAGTTTTTGAGGATCCCAAGCGACTTACGGTCCAGCCAATTTCCGCAACTTATGGTTATCACAGGCAACTTATGGTTATCCCAAGCAACCTATGGTCTAGTTAATTTCCCGTTCGCAGTCAAATTATGGTGTAGTCAGTTTCCGGATTGCAAGCGATTTATGACTTCATCCGTTTCCAGTTTGCAACCGACCTGCGATCTAGTTACTTTCCAGATCCCAAGCCACTTGTGGTCTAGTCAATTTCACTCCCCCAAGAGAAAGCTGGAAAGCACCCATCTCAAGCTACAGTCATTTTCCCGCAGATTAAATTGGGCCTGCATTTGTCCATTTTTGCCCATCGAACACGGAGGGGAAGCTTCCTAGCCAGAGGTCTCCCTGACCAACAGTCCCTTTTCTATTGGCTGAGTTTGACGTTTCACCACTTAAGAGACCAAAGTGATGATGTGGCATGCAGATCTTGGGGGCAAACAGAGAAGCAACTGCCCCCTATCTGCGGAGGGAACCCTCGCCTTACCTTCTCTCCTTTGGGTCCAGAGTCGCCTCTCAGCCCAGGCAAGCCAGGGGGGCCCTGCAGGAAGAACCGCAGAATAGTAGAGTCAGAAAAGAACCCAAAGGTCATCCAGCTCAACCCCCTGCAAGAGGCCCAATGGTTGGGACCCTTAGCTCTCTCCCATAGGCTGTCACACCACCCACCATTCCCCCCCCCCGGCCTTGGAGAAGACCCCAGACACTCACCACTGGTCCCGGGGGCCCAGCCTGGCCGGTCGCTCCTGGCTTGCCCTGTGCCCCCTGGAAAAGACAGGGAGGGGGGCAAAAGTGTTCAGTCGGGGTGGGAAATTCAGTGCCCAAAGGCAGCCCTTCCCAGCCTCTCTAGGTGGCCCTCGGGGGCCTCACGCAGCCCCGCCCTTCAAAGCGCCCAGTGCTCCGCCCACTTTTGCTCTGGCCCCGCCCATCAGGCCCCTCCCCTCCCTGCTCCAATGCACCCCCCAACCCATCTTCTTCAACTGCTGGAGAATCACAACGGCCGCTGCAGCTGGGTACCAGAACAGATTACTTCTGGGTTTCGGTGGTCGCGCATGCGCAGAAGCGCTAAATCGCTCTTTGCACATGCACAGAAGCACTGAGTCGCAACCCGTGCATGCGGAGACGTGCCGCTGCGGGTTGCAAACGTGCATCCCACACAGATCACATTCACAACCCGAGCGTCCACTGTGCCTTCCATTTTTTATCCTGACTGAACATACTTTATTTATAGCATTCAGAAGCAACCATGTGAAGCGTAGAGATTTCAACCACCTTCCATTCTGGTCTTCGCTTTATTTCAGGAAAATTAGAATCGATCCAAAAACCAGTGGATTATCTACTGAACATAAAAATACCCCGTAGACTAAGCATTGGCTGTAACAGTCTCTACAGGGACCACCTTCAGCCATAATTTTGGCACCTCCATAATAATAATAATAATAATAATAATAATAATAATAATAATAATTTATTATTTATACCCCGCCCATCTGGCTGGGTTTCTCCAGCCACTCTGGGCGGCTTCCAACCGAATATTAAAATACAATACAGCATTATTAAAAACAAAAACGAGATGATTCTCAGGTCGGCTTTCCTGAGGAGCAAAAACCTCCTCGCAACCTGCCGCCATGTAGTTTTCCTTCCTCCACGGCCTTCTGCGTTTCCTGGGATCGGGACCCCTGCCCCAGGCTGACAACTCCCCGGAGTGCAAGGTGGAGGCCAAAGGTGGACAAACCACCCCAGAAGGAGAAGACATGTCCCCACCAGAGGTGCCACCCCTCCCCTGACACCCCATACGCCCCCCACAAACTCTTCAGGATCCTGCAACAGGACTTGGTTGGAGGACCACAAGACACCAACCCTGCCCCACTGGTGGGGGTCTTTGAGGCTCCCCCGGTGCCACACGAGGGGCCCCCAACTGAGTCCGACTTCAGCGGACACACACATGCGCACCCGGCCCCTCCCAGAGAACCCAGGCGTCCGGGTTGGTCTCCTTACCACTGATCCGGGGAGGCCCCTCAGTCCGTCCGTCCCTGGTTTCCCTGGGGGTCCCTGAGGGCCCACGGGCCCCGTCTTCCCTGGGGCTCCCAGCGCTCCTGGCTCTCCCTAGAGAGGGAAGGGGAAGCAGGTCACAGGGGGTTGGGCTGGATGACCCTGGGGGTCCCTTCTGACTCGACAAGTCCACAAAGCGGCCAATCCCCACCCCCTCACTTTTGTCTCGGAATATTTTGGCATCTGCCCAGACGCACAACCCAGTTGCTTTCCTTCTTGCTATTTCACGCTGCCGTTTCTGCGGGGATATACGCTCGGTATTTATCACTCCTATTATACCAAAATCTCCAAATGGGTCCGAACTTCAGTGTCTAAAACTCCTGGTAGAGGACAAGGACCTAGAGATCACGCTCAGGGGGGCCAAATTCTGTGCGACTGCCATAAAACTTAGAGAACAAGCTGTACTACCAAAATGATTAAGGTTTGAAATGACAATTTTAGGTTATATTTTAGTGATCAAGATTTAATATATATATATAATTGTATTGTCCCTGTTGTACCCAATTGCAATACAATGCATTCCTGTTGTGTTTTATGATTTTCCTGATATTGTAAGTGAACCGGAACTGGTTTGTGACCGTAATAATAAATTTCATTCATTTACACAGGCTGGCAGCCCATTCTTACAGCGGCTGAACAGGTCCTCCAAATGGAAAACCAGCAAGTGGGATTTATTCTGTATTATGTGGTTTTTGTATTGCATTTTTATGTTGTAAACAGCCTTTAGATCTGTGGAGGAAGGGCGGCATACCAATTATTATTATTAACTGTAAGTAAGTAAGTAAGTAAGTAAGTAAGTAAGTAAGTAAGTAAATAGAGTAGTTCACAACTAAATAATACATTCACTGAACAGCAGTATCAAAGAATCATAGAATTGTGCCATCGGAAGGGACCTGAGGGTCCTCTAGTCCAACCCCCGATTTCACAGTTCAGATTTTCCATCTATTGATTTTCACCTGTTCTTATATGACGTATAAAAGGAAATGAAAACCTTTACCGATAAAAAAGAGAAAAACCACCTCAACCAACAGGCCTTGAATTAAAATGTGGATGGGTGAGGTGTCCTACTTTATTGCAAGTGGGAAAGGGAATAAAGGGCTGGGTGAAGTTTTGGGGCTGCCAGTTCTGCAGGAGCCCCAACAGTGAAATAAAAATAATAATTTATTATTGACACTCCACCCATCTGGCTGTGTTTCCCCAGCCGGGGATTTTGGGTGAGGTGGGGTTGGGATTTGCATAGGGGAAAGGCAGCAGGGAGAAAATTAGGCACACACACACACACACACACACACACACACCCCTTCCCTCCAAAGCCACAAACTCCCTTAAAGCTCCTAAAGCATTTAAGAACCATATTGTCAGGAAAGCAGTGTTTAATGTCTGGATAAGATATAAAGATTTATTGGAAAACAAGACCCCAAGGTGGTTGTCACCAATGGAAGCTAAGGCTCAGAAAAGACTCAATATGGAGGCCAAATGGCCAAAATATTGGGAGATATTAGAAAATGATGTAGACACTTGGAGATTGCAGAGTTTTGAGAAACTAAAAGATAAAGTGCGAGACTGGCTACATTATCGTCAGATTAGGGAGGTTTTTAATGAGGACAAAAAAACAGGTTTCCAGGTGGAAAAATCGAAAGTAGAAACAGAATTGTTAGAACCTAAAACTAAGGTACTATCAAGAATGTATAACTTGCTGTTAAAATGGAACACTCAGGATGAAACGGTTAAATCAGCTATGATAAAGTGGGCTCAAGACATTGGTTATAATATTATGTTTGCTGACCGGGAACGGTTATGGACCACCGGAGTAAGGTTCACGGCATGTAATGCCTTGAAAGAAAATATTATGAAAATGATATATAGGTGGTACATGACCCCAGTCAAGCTTGCAAAAATATACCACTTGCCAGACAATAAGTTTTGGAAATGTAAAGAAACTGAGGGAACATTCTTTCACCTTTGGTGGACATGCCCCAGGGTTAAGAGTTTCTGGGAAATGATATATAATGAATTGAAAAGGGTATTTAAAAATACCTTTCCTAAGAAACCAGAGGCCTTCCTTTTGGGCATTGTTGGCCAAACGGTGTTAAAGAAGGATAGGAATCTTTTCATGTATGCAGTAACAGCAGCAAGAATACTTATTGCAAAGCACTGGAAGACTCAAGATCTACCCACCCTGGAAGAATGGCAGATGCAAATGATAGACTATATGGAACTGGCAGAGATGACTGGCAGAATCCGAGACCTGGGAGAAGAGCTGGTGGAAGAGGACTGGAAGAAATTTAAAGACTATCTTCAAAAGTATTGCAAACTGTATGAATGTTAGAATGTTGCGGGTTATAAAGACAATGTGGTATTAGTGATACAGTTGAATGTAAAAATGGTTACCAGAACAGAGGTGAAGTTAGAACAACATTATGTCAAACTTAAACAAAATGAAAAATGGGGAAAAATTGGAGACATAATAGTGAAAATGTATAATGTGAAATAAGATTTTTTTTAAAAGGTGAGGAATTGCTGAACAAGATTTTGTAAAAGGGGAACGCAGAAAAGGGAGATGTGAGGGAGTCTGGAAAGAAGATTATGAAAACAACATCTGAGAAACTGGTTTTTTCTTTTTTATGTCTTTTCATGTACTTTTTCTTTTGCTTTTTTTCTGCTGGGTTTTTCACTGTGTTTTTCTTTCTGATTTTTGAGTGGTGTTTTTTTCTCTTTTTTCACTGTGTATTGTGAAGTCTGTTTTACTGTTTGAAACTTTAATAAATCTTTTTTTTAAAAAAAAGCCACAAACTCCCCAGGCTGTGTTCATATAAAAATAATCAAAATTATGGTGGGAAGGGGTCTGTCCCAGCCTGTTGAAACTGCACCCAAGTCAGTCCCCACCAGCGTGGAATGGCGGACCAAGCTGTTGGACTATGCAGAGATGGCAAAAATGACCGGGGAAATCAGAAACTAGGAGGATCAAAACTTCAACGAAGAATGGGGGAAATTAATATTATACGTGAAAGACCACTGTAAGCATTTGGACTCTATAGCAGGTCTTAAATAACTCTTGCAATGTTACATGGACTTTGGGCAACTGGCAAATTAGACTGATTTACAATATGCCGTTGGAAAGGTTAATTAAAGAACCCGTGGAGGGAAGTCCAGAGATTCGGAAGAATCTTGTGTAATTTGCTATTATTTGTGATTTTGAATGTGAACAAATTCGTAAAACCAAATGATAATTGTTTTTTCAGAAACTGCACCGAAGTCCCTGAAGCAACTCGTTTTCTTGGAAACAGATTGTCAGATTTGTAAACAAAGGCCACTCTTGCACATTGAGATGATGATGATGATGATGATAATAATTTTACCCCAGCCACTCTGGGCAGCTTCCAACATATACAAAAACATTTTTGTCTCCTGGGAGGGAAGATCCGGAATTGTAGGGCTGGAAGGGAACCCCAAGAGTCATCTATCCCAACCCCGTGCAATCACAGCTAACTGGTCCTTGTGGGGCTTTTGAGTTCTGCTTTCTGGGAAGAGCAAAACACCTCCGTCTCCCACAGCTGTTTAGCGATGGCGTCAGGTGTGTGAGCTGGTGCGTTGCTGTCCTAACAGGTAGATAAAGATCCCAGAACTTCGTTGTTCTGTTTCAAAAAAACAGAGCACCCAGTTTCCAAGCCCTCTTTCGCTGTTTATCCCTTTCGAGAATCTATAGCCTGCATTTCCATGAAATATGTAATCAAGGTGTCCTAAGCAAGGGAGGGCTCCAACTTCATTTCGGCAGGGGATTTTATTTCTGTTCTTTCGCAGCCTCAAGCGGTTTGCAGCCATCGCCCCGTAATCTTTTGAAATTACAGCTCAGGGTTTTTGTTTCCTTTTTTTAATTGCCGCTGGGAGACCAATCCTAAACCAACTACAAATCCCTCTGGGGCAGGAGGAAGCGGAGGAACAGCCTCAGGCCACAATTCTGCCACCTAGCAATTACTTCTGCATGGGCCTCTCCGGGGCTTACTCCTGAGTAGACGTGCACTGGGGTTGTGCTGCCCTGCAGAGTGGCAAAGGAGAGCGACCAGGATGAGGAGTGGGCTGCGGAAATTCAAGTCCTTGAAGGAGTTTTGGGAGTAGGATTAGCCTGGAGGGAGGGAGGTTAAGAATCATGGAAATGCAGAGTTGGAGGAGAAGCCCAGGGGTCATGCAATGCAGGAATCACAACTAAATCTCTTTTTTAAAAAACACATGAATGAGCAGTAAAAATATATTTCAATTGTTCTAACCCCTGCCCTGGGACCTTAGAGTGCAGGGCAAATAAATTCAAATATTAAAGGAGCACATGGAAAACAGAAAGCTGTAAGTCCCCAACACACATTTTAAGGTCTTAGATATATAATTAATGTTCATAAATGTACCAACCAAGCACGTATATAGATCAGCACAGGAAGACCGACCTGAAACCA
The DNA here is from genome assembly GCF_004329235.1 of Podarcis muralis. Taxonomy (NCBI): domain Eukaryota; kingdom Metazoa; phylum Chordata; class Lepidosauria; order Squamata; family Lacertidae; genus Podarcis; species Podarcis muralis. The sequence goes on along the minus strand of NC_041313.1, from coordinate 126,438,171 downwards.
TTTTTGATTCCCAAACTGACCAAATGTTTTCTCTGCAAGGAAAATGGAAAAATCTCCCCATTGTCTTTTCCTTCATAAATCCTGTCTTAAGGACACGTTTAAGATATGAATAGGGTGTGAGGCTGTGACCTGGCTCAGGAACTAAGTATTTGTCATTACAAAAGACTGGCCAGGCTCCCCAGGGTATCCAATCAAGTAAGCATTAACAGGTAACCTGCCAGACAGGAGATAAACAACGACAGGAGGTAAACAACGCACTCAGATTTCTGCTGTAGACCTCCCTTTCTGTGATGTATGTATGAAGTATGGAGGGGTGGTCTTGAGCTCCAGGGCAGGGAATTTAAAATGTCTATATAAGGGCAGGCACAGCTTTGCTCTGGGTCCTCCTCCTTTCCTGCGTGTGAGGGGAGCACCCTGTTGCAACAGCTCAATAAAGATCAGGCTTACTAGCTGCTTTGCTTCTCAGTATTCTCTGCTTGGCCTCTGTCATTTTCTCCTACCAATAGGGAACCTACGTAAAGACTCTATATGGGCTCTTGGGTACCCCTCTGTTATCCCATAGTTTCTTCTTTAGGGTGGCCAAGCCACCTGCCTCTCCCGCTTCCATTTACCTGGCAACCAGGTAACTCACCTTGGCGCCTTTCTCCCCTTGGCGTCCTTCGGGGCCTGGGGTGCCGGCTGGACCCTGTGGAGAGAGATGGGGAGGCACTGGGCTCAGAGAGATGCCAAGCCGGCCCCCAGGCACAGGGGCCCCTCTCTCTCTGGGCCCCGATGCCCAAGGGCCTGGACCCTCTTGAGGTTGGGCTCGTGGGTCAACCAGGCCCCTCCCTCTCCACTCACCCTCTTGCCAAGCGGGCCGGGGGGTCCGTTCTCACCAGTGGGTCCCGGAGAGCCCTGGAAGGGGGAGAAAGGGAAGGGGGTCACGCTGGACGAGGAGGAGTGGAATTGGGAAGAAGACAAAGAAGGGGAAGGCGACTCTGGCAGAAGGATGTCTTGGGAAGCCAAGAAGGTGGTGGAGACCCTTCGCCGTTGGGGAAAGAAGAGGGTGGACTCGCAGGAGGCATCATGTCTGGAACCAAACCCAGCAGAAGATGACCCGGAACCTCTTTCCGGCCAGACCTAGAGCGCTTACCGCCTCTCCCGGCTCTCCGTCTTCTCCCCGGTCGCCTTTGGCTCCGTCTTGGCCCTGTTGGAAGGAGGGGAACAAAGTCACGGTCAGCCCCCGGGTCAGATCCTGGCCCTTCTGTGGGGGCTCCTAGGGAAAGGGGTCCCATGACTCACCCGAGGTCCCATTTCGCCAGGGGGTCCCGGATCTCCAGGGAAACCAACTGGACCCTAAAAAAGTGAGAGATAGAGATTAGGCCAATCAAAACAAAAAAAACCAAAAGGATTGAGGGAATCTTTAAAGAATCTTTGGAAAACTATGGAATAAAAGGAAACGTCTTGGCAGAATTAGACTGACCCCTGTATTGTATAAATATAAGTTTGTAGGGAGGTAAAAAGAAATTATATAAGAAATATGTAACTGTAATGGATAGATAAAGTACAGTGAGATTAATTGGAAGTCAGTTTTAAATTTCTTCTCTGTAAGTTTTATAATTGTGTTCAGTATCAGGAGTATATAGGATGATAATTATATTAACCTTCTTGTATTTTATAGTGTGGTGGTTTGTTTGATTTTTCTGTTGTTTTTTGTTGGATTGTATGTTTGTTTACTTGTATGTACATCTGTTTCCTCATAAATGTATTTATTTTAAATTAATAAAGATATATTTAAAAAAAGAGATTAAGCCCTCGCTCCCGGTTGCCCAGCTGTTCCTTCCCAACAGACACATGGCTTCGTTTTACCTTTTCCATCCCATTCAATGACAGCCCCCTTTCCAATTTTAAGGAACTTCCCCCCAAGAATGGAATGAAATCAAGTGGAGATAGAAACAGAGAATCACAGAATTGCAGAGTCGGAAGGGAGCCTGAGGGTCATCTAGCCCAACCCGCTGCAAGGCGGACTTGCCCCACTCTCTCTCTGCAGTACCACTTACGGGGTTTCCTTTGGGGCCATCGTCTCCGGGGGGGCCCTTCCCGCCAGGGGGCCCGGCCACGCCAGCAGCTCCAGCCTCGCCTTTCTCTCCTCGTTCTCCCCTTGGGCCCTGAAGGGAGAGGAATGGCAGTCAGGCAAAACAGCTCAGTTGGGCTTCCTGCTCCAGGGGCAGTCTACCCTCCAAATGCCAGGGGCTGTGTAGGGGGAGGGGGACTCTGGGGAGGGCAGGGGGGGCTGGATTGGCCACTGCAGGAGACACCAGAAGGATTTTTTTGCCTGGTCCAGCAACCAAGCCCTTAAATTTGGGTCTTGAGGGGGGGCAGAGAGAAAAGGTGGTCACACTGAGGTTAGGCAGTGGGTCGTTTGCATCTGTGGGAAGGAAGCGTCTATGGAGGGCCATGAAGGATTTTAGGGGCCAGGAGGGAAAATGTCCGATATTAAAGTTCTGTACGGTGAACCTGGATCAGGGACTGGCAAATGTACAAGTTCTGGTTTTCCCGTTTCTCCGATCTTTAGCCTGCTTCCCCACGTTTCCCCACATTTTTTTTCCCAAAGTCCTTCCCATCAATATTTTAGTACAAATTTATCCCCCCACGGGGATTTTTGCACGCCGTTTGTGCCTAACCCACAAATTTTGGTAAAGCGACTTCCTCTGGCACAAAGCAAGGAAGGGCAGGACACAAAATTAAATGAATTGATAACAATATTGCCCATTCAGGTAGGTAGCCATGTTGGTCTGATGCAGTTGAAATAAGTAAAAAAATTGTCCAGTAGCCCCTTAAATGTAAAGGTAAAGGGACCCCTGACCATTAGGTCCAGTTGTGGCCGACTCTGGGGTTGCGGCGCTCATCTCGCTTTATTGGCCAAGGGAGCCGGCGTGCAGCTTCCGGGTCATGTGGCCAGCATGACTAAGCCGCTTCTGGCGAACCAGAGCAGCGCACGGAAACGCCGTTTACCTTCCTTCTGATTGGCAAGTCCTAGGCTCTGTGGTTTAACCCACAGCGCCACCCTTTAAGTAGCCCCTTAGAGACCAACTAAGAATGTTCTGGGTATAAGCTTTCATGTGCATGCACAGCTGGTATCTGAAGAAGATGGTATCCGAAGAAGTGTGCAGGCACACGAAAGCTTTTACCCAGAACATACTTAGTTGGTCTCTAAGATGTTAATGGACAATTCCCCCCCTCCCAATATTGCCCATTTTTTTCTGTTGTTTTGCACTGATCTTTGCCCCCTCGTGTAGATGAGTTAGCTGGGGCACCTTGTTGCAACGCAACATTTCAAAGGGTGCTTCTTCTGCGCTTTGGTCCCTGTATGGTTTTGGGGAGTTGAGGTGGTTTGCCCTCAAATGGGGAAAGAATCAAATTCTTCTCCCCTGTCCCTCACCAGGATGCGGGTTTCACTCCTGTCAATCAATCCCATCAGGGGTGCTGGGCAGGACAGGTGTTGCAATGGTGGTGGCAGAGGTGGTGGATGGGGCAGGGGAGGGGGGAGGGGGCCTCTTACCTTGCCACCAGGTTCTCCAGGGACACCAGGACCTCCCGGCTCTCCTGCTTCACCCTGAAACGACAGAAGGATATTTAGGGCAGTGTAGGTGTGGGTCTGGTCCTATCCAAAGCTCTTCCCATCCTCCATTCTTCATTTACTCCAAGCCAGTGTGTGTATTTTTACTCATTCTGAATCTCAGGCCCATCCAGACCTCTCAACCTGGCCCCTGAGGTTCTCTCCAGGACACGCCCCCCATTGTAAATAGACTTGGGAACAGTGAATATAATATAATAGGCTCAAGAGAGCTTTCATTAGTTAGTGGGGGCAATTGGGGGGATTTGGAAGGGATCATGAATATCTGGGGAGCGAGATCCCTAAGGGGGGGGGAATCCGTTTGAGAGACTCACAGCTCATCTGCCATCCAGAGAACCAAGAACCAGTTAGAGGAGATCAATACCCACTCATCCCTAGATCTCCAAACACACACAGAGACCCTACTCATTGCATCATAGGATCGTACAGTTGGATGTTCATCTTGTTCATTTCCCATGCCCTGTGCATTAGTATAGAGACAACTGAAACCAGGAGTCATTCCCTCCAGCTGCTTCCTCCTCATTCCCTTCTTGCTCCAGGGAAACCAGATTCGCTTTTCAGAACACACAGGGATACTGGCTCCCAGGACCCCACTCCCAACTAGGCTCCCCAGAGGACCCAGGAGTCCTGTCTCCCAGCCACTCACCTTCTGTCCTGGGGGGCCAAGGTTTCCTACGCCGCCTGGCGGGCCTTGGGGACCCTGTGTGGGAAGGAAAAAGAGACCCCAAACTGTTAGACTAGAAGTCCATGCTGAATATCAGTTAATGGGCAGTGGTGGTGTAGCAGTTGTGGGGGGGGGTGGAAGGAGAAACACACTCACATTTGCTCCAGAGGGTCCGGCTGGGCCACGTGGTCCGGGGGGTCCGGGGGGTCCCTGCATGGAGAAGTGTATTCATTATTAGCACCTGAGCCCCGCTCTGTGGGTCATCGATGCTCAAGTCTGACTCAAGGACCAATGTGCTGCTCTTAGCAAACACACTGCTTTTGACAGGCACTAAAGGGAGGGGAGCAAGAGACCCCCGTTGCTTTCATTTCCATAATATTCAGAAAAAGATGCCCCCCCCCCATTCTTAGGCTCCCAAACTCAAAGGACGACACACAGTTTCACCTCTTCAAGAGCAGGCAGAGGGCTTAGTCACCAATCTCACCCTTCTGGTCTTCACACTAAGATCATAGAACCGCAGCAATGATAAAGGGACCCCGAGGGTCATCTAGTCCAGCCCACAAGGCAGGAATCTCAAGCATCCCTGACAGATGGCCATGGGCATCGGTCAAGAGCAGGCAGAAGGATCTTTTATGTCTGCATCTGATCAGGGGGTAAAGCTGTAGTGGCTGGGAAGCCACTTCCCATGGGGCAGCACTGGCCTGCAGGAACGTGGCCCCCCTGAGCACAGCAGAAGAGTCGGCCCCAGAAGTTGAGCTAAGCAAGCAAGGGGCCGACTCTGCAGATGAGAGCTGGCTGTCAGAGTCTGGAAAGGACAGCCCGGCCCCCCTCCTTCCCAGGGAAGACACTGTTAGCTCTCAAGGAGAGGGAGAGTTGGAAGGTGCCCAGAGCGTTGCCAGGCAGCCAGCAGATAAGCCAAAATCCAAGAAAATATGATCAGGGGGTAAAGCTGTAGCAGCTGGGAAGCCACTTCCCATGGGGCAGCTCTGGCCTGCAGGCCACAAGTCAGCCACGCCTGGTCAAGGCAGCAAACCAGCTGTCTGGCAGATATGTATGTAAAAAGAGCCGAAGAGCTCAAAATCAGCTGGGTCAGGCCCAAGAGGAAACAACAAGGCCCCCTTCCTGTCCTCACAGTGTTCAAATGCTCCAAAGAACCTAGGAGTCGAGATAGACTGCTGCTGGGCCTGGAGGTTCCACAGGAAGATGAGAAGGGCCTGGCAGCTGGGTTAGTTGCCAAAGAGCCAACCAAGTACCCCAATGGGAAACCTGCAATGCAGTTAGAAACAGGATCCCCAAAACACCACCATTAGGGGCGCCTGTATAGGGACAGAACTACCTAAATTGTAGAGAAACTTATTTATGTATGCAACTACAGCAGCAAGAATGTTACTTGCCCAGAAATTGAAAGAAGAAGAAGAAGTCCCAGCAAACAAAGAATGGATACAAAAACTTATGGAATATGAAGAAATGGTGAAACTTACCAGAAGAATAAGAAATCAAGATAACAAACTTTTTATAAAAGAGCGGAAATGGTTTATTGAATATTTACAGATAAATTGTAGACAGATAAGAACACTGGCAGGGTTAATTGTAATAACCTGCACTTACATAAGAGTATATATTTAAATAAGATAAATAAATTAGTAAATTTAAATGAATTTGGACATGCAGAAGATATTAAAAATAAATTTAAGGAACTGCAGGAAGAGGGGGAAGGAAACCAAGTTTTAAAATGTCAAAATGATTGTAAAATCAGTGAAATGTATATATTTTAAAATAGAAATAAAAATATAGAGAAAAAACAGCATTGGGGTGCCTTGGAACAGAGAGAGAGAGAAAAGGGGCAGGGGGGCAGAACTTACCATGGGCCCCACGTCGCCTGTCTCCCCCTTTTCCCCAGATGGTCCAGGCAGACCCTGTCAAAAGGCAAGATGAATTGTGGTTATTTATCATGACATCTCTCTCCCGCCTTCATTCCTCTGCAGAGCTTGAGGTGGGGTAGTACATGATTCCCCCCCCCCGTTTCACCCCCACAACAGCCCTGTGAAGTAGGTTAGGTGGGGAGAGAGTGACTGGTCTAAGGCCACCCAGGGGGCTGGGTGCAAGTTGGAGGGTTGGACGGGGGAGGAGGAGAGGTGTGACCCTCCGTTCAGGGTGTCCCTGGGCGTACCTGCAGGCCGATGGGCCCTGGGGGGCCATTAAACCCTCGGGTTCCCTCATCCCCCTTTGCTCCAAAGTGGCCTTGGGGGCCCCTCGCTCCAGGCTCTCCGTCTGCGCCCTGAAGGGTGAAAGACAAGAATCACAGAAAGGGCACCCAAGGGTCACCCAAACTGGAAACCCCCTCCCCCCTCCACACAATGCAGGAATCACAACTAAATCACTCTCAACTAAACCAGTTTCCTTTTCTTCTGAAAGATACCCAATTCTTCATGATGGTTTCAAATTTCGTCTTGCTTCTTCCTTAGCAGGTCGCGCAAACCGCTCTTCTGAAAAATGCTTTTGACAGGGTATGGTGGGAAGCTTATTGAACTTGTGTGGCTGCCCCCAAAAGTTTGGAGATTTAGCTGGAGGCAACCCTGTGATCAGATAAAACTGGCCGCTATAGTGAAGCAATATGGAACATTTCATAACTGTGCTGATTTGGGGGGGGATTCTTAAAATTCCTGAATGACACCAGACACAAGGTGGTAAAATGAACTTGAGGACTTACTGCGGCTCCTGGTTGCCCGAGAGGACCCAGTGGGCCAGGGGGTCCCGGTGGCCCCTGCAGGGAGGAAGAGAAAGAGGCGAATGGCATGGATGGAGAGGCAGGGGAGGAAGAGCCCCACCCAACGCATTTCGTGGCCCTGCCCCGCAGGTCTCAAGATGACCCCAACATACATGCTCCCCTTTCGCTCCTTTGCCGCCCTTCTGGCCAGGATCGCCCACTTCACCCTGCGGAGAGAGAGAACGAGAGAGTGAGCCGGGGAGGCGCAGCCCAGAGGCCGGGGCAATGGGCAGGGGAGACGCGCTCCAGACTCTTACCTTGTCGCCATCCTCACCTGGGCCCCCCGGAGGTCCTGCGGGGCCAGGCAGCCCGACGGGGCCCTGGACGCCATCGCGGCCTGCGGGGCCAATGGGACCTTTCTCGCCCTGGGGAGAAAAGAGAAAGTGAGGAGGGGGGCCCCCGAGACTCACCGCGGAATCTCAACTGCCCACCCCCCTTTCCCAGGGGCGCCCCAGAGTTCTTGACCCCAAGCGCCACTTGCAGCATCTGCGTCTCTTCCACCAAATTCTTGCCTTGAAGGGAGTTGGGCTGGATGACCCCTCGTGGTTCCTTCCAAGTCTACAATTCTAGGATTCTAATCAACATGACCCTTGAATCCGGGGAGTGTTGAGGGGTCCTTATTACATTCCCCCTCCCTCCAGAAAAACTTGCCCCCCCTCTGCCGTACCCCACCATCTGCCCCTCTCCCCGCTCTGCTTGCCTTTTCTCTACCCTCCCTTCCTCCCAAGAAGACCCATAAGTCCTGCCCCTGTCCCCCTACTCACAGGCACGCCTTTCTCCCCAGCCGAGCCAGCGGGTCCTTGAGGGCCTGGTCTTCCTGGGGGTCCGATGGGGCCACCTGGCCCTGGGCCCCCCCTTTCCCCTGGGGATCCCTGGAAGGCAAGATGAAAAGAGGGTGCTTAGGCCTGATCCTGAAGGGATGCTGAGTGCAGGAGAAAAGGGGCTCGTACCCAGAGCACCCTCTGCTGGAGTCACAATGCACTACCCCAGCACAGTGGGATGCTCAAAGCTGACGCAGGCTCTCGCCAAACGCGAGCTCCAACATGGACACGACGACAGACCCATTTAGACAGCAATTCCCCTCCCCTCCTGCGTTGACTCTCCACTATTGAAATTTCAGTGGGCTTATTTATTCTATATTTTAATTGCAGATGCTCTTCTGTAGGCTGGAAAAAAATGGCTGGCGATAAAAATTCTTCTGATGATAACCTTTTGTGCTTTTTTAAAAAAAGCACACAAATTGCTGCAAAATGTGGAGAGCTGAATGGAAGACTGGGGTGGGCAGGGATGAGAAACTGGGGATGAACTGAACTTCTTCCTAGATGCGGGTGTGAATGTGGTCTCTTGGGCATGTGCAGAGCTCCATCGTCAGGTCAGGAGGTGCCAAGGAGAAGGGCAGCGTTGTGGCTGCAGGGTGTGCCTTGGGTCGGTGCGTCAGGGCCGGGGGGGGAAGGAAACACTCACGGCGGGTCCTGGGGGTCCAGCGGGTCCTTCGTTGCCTTTCAGTCCAGGCCCGCCCTGCAGGGTTGGAGGGAAGAGTTTGAGGCAGGCCGACAAGTAGACACACAAGCACAAAACACCCACCCCTTGTCCAGTCCTCCTTCTGTCCCCTTTTATTTATTTGAAGTGCTGCAGAGACTTCTAAGGGCTACGCAACCTCACCAATAAGGCAGAATAAGAGAATGGCACAGTTGGAAGGGACCCTAGCGTTCATCTAGTCCAACCCGCCCCCCCCTTTGTGAAGCAGGAATCACAGCTAAGTAAAATATAAACAGCCAGGTGAGCAAATGAAGAATCAGCACTGGCAGCAGGGCCAAGGCGGCGCGGGAGGTGCAGCTCAAGTGGCAGGGAGTCCCTCTGTTCTGAAGTCGCTGCTGAAGAGGGCAATGTGGGGTTTTAGTTTGCCTTTTTTTGCTATGAACCGCAACCCCAAGATGCAACCATATATTCTCTTTTCCAGTAAAGAAGCTAAAAGAATCTAAAAAGGGTATAAGCAATTTAATGAATAATGGCAATAATCATAAACCAAATAAAACAAAATAATTCTTTTTGGGACTCAAGGCAGGTAAAATACAAAAAGCTAAAAGCATACAAAAGGTAATTGTTTAATTAAACTCTAATAGAATTAAAGCAAACCTGCTAAAAAAAACAAACAGCACAGCACTGTTTAAATACACTTTCCTAAAAAAAACAGCAGAAAACAAACCCAGCCAGTTCCCAGAGGCCTGTGGTGAATTTTTCAATGCTCACATTCAAAAAATGAGGGGTGCTAAAAAGTTGCAAAATAACTTGGGAATTCAAAAGGTATTTTGGTGAAGATAATATGACTCAGTTTTGCTTGGTAAGCAAAATGTGTGTAAAATTGCATAGAAATCATTAAAAATTATTGACAGGCATTTGCAATTATATTATATATTAATATTTGTATTCACTAATACATAATATAAATAATAATTATTTAGCATCACCTGACATTTTTCAGAAGATAAAATTTAAGTTCTTTGGTTTTCTGAAAGCAGTTTATGGGCTTCTTCATCTAATGTTCCCCAGTCACAAAAATAATAGCAGATTTGAATGCCTCACACCCCAAAACATATTTTTAAGACCCCTCATTGAAGAAATTTGCAAAACTTAAGCTTCGGGGGCCCCCCTAAAATAACACACCTTAAGTGTAGGAATAAAACAGCCTTCAGGTGCCAGCAGAAGAACAAGGCAGGAGCCAGTCTGGGTTCCCCAGGCAGGGAGTTCCAAAGTTGCTTGGGAGGAGCCACCACCAAGAAGGCCCTGTCCTGCCCAAGTGTTCCTGGGAGGGTGGTAGGACCAAGAAAAGCCCCTCCCCAAAAGAATCTCAAAACCTGGGCGGCCTTATAAGAGGGAATACGGTTTTTCAGACAGCCTGGCCCTAAGTCATTGTTGCATCCGGAACAAACGGGTACCCAGTGGGGCTGTTCAAGCAAAAGAGTCGTTTGCTCCCTACAAGATTTAAAAAGGAGGGGCACACCCCAAGACAAAGAAGCCCCTTCTCTGGCCACTCAGACAGTGCTCCCCATATATATATATAACCACTCCATTGTAACTATCCAGCCTCCCAAAATTTCAACACCTCCTGCGATGGTTTGACGCCTTTCCGTTTTAACAGTACAAATTCTGCAAACACCTTCCGTATCTCCTCAAAAGCATTCCTCCTGCATATTCCCCATCTTTACCTTAATGGCATGTTAATTTATAGTTAATAGCTAGATCCCACACCTCTTTATACCACTCTTCCATTTTATATTCACCTTGCCCCTTCCACTCCTGGCTATAATAATTCGTGCAGCTGTCAATAAATTCCTAGCCTGCAAACCTTCCGTCCCATTGTAAATTGATAATGATGCTACCTCTGGACTTTTGGTCAGCTTTAACCCCGTGATTTCAGTCATCTCCTTAAACACCCTTTGCCAAAAAAAACTTGTACATATTTACACCCCCACCACATGTGAACAGAAGTCCCTGTCTCCTGGCATCTCCTCCAACAGACAGTGCTTAACCTGCGGAACTCTCTGCCACTGGAGAATCAGGGGGCCCTTTCCGTGCCAACTTTCACAGACCTGCTGAAATTCTTTCTATTCTGCCTGGCGCACGCAGGCAAATGAAGAGGAACCCCCCCCCAAAAAAAACCCCAAGTTTGTTTTTTAACTTTTAATTTGTTATGCTCTTACTGACTAGATTTATATTGTTGCACCGTGAGTGTAGCCAAGAGGGGGCAGAGAGGGGCAGCTGCTCCCCAAAATCAATAAAAATCCTTAACTAAGTGAGATTCTTACCCCCCCCCAAAAAAACCCAGAAATCCTGGCTACACCCTGCAGCGCAGGATTTGAGTATTTTCTACATACATTTAGCTCCTGGCAGTTTAATCTCAGCCCTCAGAGCAGGCAGGAGGGTTGCCCCGCAAAACGCCGTGCCCCCCCTGCACCTGGCTCATGAGTGAGCAAGCCAGGAGAATGAGCAAACAGGCTACGTTTCCCAGGCCAACCCCATGGAAGGAGCCCCCCCACCCCAAGTACGTACGGCAGTTCCAGGCAGGCCGCGCTCTCCGGGGAAGCCTCGCAGCCCAGCCGGGCCATCCTTGCCGGGTCCTCCAGGGGTGCCGGGGTCACCCTGAAACGCAGAAGGGGGCAAAGGACACGTTGACCCCCCAAATCCTGGCCGGAGCCCCCCAAACCCCAGTCCCCCTCTTCTTGGGCTGGGGGGCCTGAATCTATCATGGCAGGATCCTCGAAGGGGGAAGGGTGGCAGGTATCCCGAGGTTCAGAATTCTGGGGTGCACTGGGGGGCCTGGGTGCTAAGGGGCGGAGCCTGTGATACCAGGGGAGGGGCTTAGAGGGTGAAGGGGATTTCCAGGAAAGTTTTCTTGACCTTTGAAAGCTCAGTTTGAGCTTCCTCCCTCTGCTTTTGAGCCTAACTAGTGCAGTGCTTGGAACCCCAAAAAGGCACCCCGAAAAGGGGTTCCACTTTGGATGTTTTCACCCCAGGGGTCCCCAGGAAAGGTAGCGGCAACACTGAGGGGTCCCTTAGAGAGCTTTGGCGCCTGCCAATAGGCCACACCCCTGTTACGGAAATTACGGGGGGGGCACATCTTTAAAGTTGTTAAATGTTACAAGTATTATGCATAAATGCATCCTTTCGACTTGACAGTGCAGGGAAGTTACCTAGCTTTAACAATCCTATAAAATCAACTCCTTTGCCAGTTTCCTCCATTCCAAAGCTATTTTGCCCTTGGAAGAACGACTCTTTTCCCAAGTGAGAGGACATGTATACACACCTCCTACCCCAGGAAGTCCCCAGAGGTGACAATTGCTGAGCTGATCCCACCACCAGCTAATCCCACCACCAGACTTGCCAAGTGGTCCAGACATGCAAAGGAAGTTCTATTGTACTTTGGGTGGTGGGACTTCAGAGGTGTTTGCCTGTGCTAATCTTATACCTGGGTCTTGCCCTGCCATGTCTGCTTATGCTAATCTTGTACCAAGGACTTGTCTGGACAGGTTTGCCAAGGTTGAACTAGTGTAACCCCTGTCTAAAAGGTAAAGGGACCCCTGACCCGTAGGTCCACTCGCAGACGACTCTGGGGTTGTGGCGCTCATCTCGCTTTATTGGCCGAGGGAGCCGGCGCACAGTTTCCGGGTCATATGGCCAGCATGACTAAGCCGCTTCTGGTGAATCAGAGCAGCGCACGGAAATGTCATTTACCTTCCCGCCGGAGCAGTACCTATTTATCTACTTGCACTTTGACGTGCTTTCGAACTGCTAGGTTGGCAGGAGCTGGGACCGAGCAACGGGAGCTCACCCCGTCGTGGGGATTCGAACCGCCGACCTTCTGATCGGCAAGTCCTAGTAACCCGCAGTGCCACCCACGTCCCTTTAACCCCTGTCTACCCCTCCCCTTTTGCGACATGTCAGTGATGTAGCAATAATGTATCGATGATGCTGTACGAACTGTATTATGGGATATGGTGGGAAAGTTTTAAAAGTCTTTGTCACCCCATCCTCGGGGTTCAAAATTCCTCTTTGAACCTGTTGCGCAATAAACTTTGGTGGGTGGACTCCTTCCTTTATTCCTGGCATTTTTTCTGGCCCATGTAGGACCAGTCTGGATAGCTGGCCTTGGTGAAGACTTGACGTTTTCATTCCCCCAAAAGTCTTTGATTTGAGTTCCTACTGAAATGAGGCTGCATTTTAATAATTAATATTATTATTATTATTATTATTCCGCAGGGACCCGTGGGCTCTGTTCGATGAGCTGGGTGACTGAGCAGCCTCGCGCCTAGATTTTTCCTGTAACCCCACCCCCTGCCTCCCCCTGCTGGGCTGCCCATGACCCCCCTCCAACAACCGCCCCCCTTGCCCTCGCACCCAGACCCCGCTCCCCGCCCCCGTTAAAGGACTTACCTTTGTGCCTTCTTTCCCAGATGGTCCAGGCAGGCCTTGCTCTCCAGGAGGTCCGGGTGGGCCAGGGTGGCCCTCTCCCCCATCTGGCCTGTTTCTCCTGCGGGGCCCTGCCAAGGAATCAGAGAGTCGTAGGGTATGGAGGGAACCCCAAGACTCATCTAGACCAACCCGCAGCAACGCAGGAATCTCAGCCGAAGTGTCCATGACAGACAGACAGCCAAGCTCTGCTTAAAAACCTCCAAGGATCGAATCCCCTGAGCAAGGAGAGAGCCCTCCACAAGCAACCCCTTCCCCACCCTGCAGATTTAATTATTATTTATATTAGTTGATTCCCCCCCTCCCTCTTCTTTTTTCCTTTCTCCTTCTGTGTCGGAACTCCTATTTTGGGACTTCCCTGGCTTTTTTCTGGCCCACCTAGGACCAGTCTGGATAGCTGGCCTTGGTGAAGACTTGACGTTTTCATCCCCAAAAAAGTTTTTTATTTGAGTTTCCACTGAAATGAGGCTGCATTTTAATGTTTTAATGTTGTATTTTAATCTTGTTTTTAAGTTGTATTTCAATCAATTGTTTTTATATCTGGTGTTAGCCACCCTGAGCCCGGTCTTGGCTGGGGAGGGCAGGGTATAAATAAAATTTATTATTATTATTATAGTGATTTATTTATTCATAATTTGCTGCTGCTGCTGTATTCATATCCTGACTTTTCCCCAAACCAGGACTCAGTGCAGCTTGCACAGATAAGATAATATTAATATTAATAATATTCTGTCCATCTGACTGGGTTGCCCCTTTGAGTGGCTTCCAACCAATTAAGACATCAAACTAAACTAGAAAGGCATTAAATATAATTGTTTTTAAAGTCATCAAACTCTAAACAGAACTAAAATACTATAAAAAACCAAAATCTGTTAAAATACAGGTGATTAAAACAGAACACGCCCCGCCCTTGCCATCTTCTGACTACCCCCTCCCAGGGTCTGGTGTTTTGGCTGCTCTGCTGGTGCTGGGGAGGAGCAGAGTGGCCCCCCATCTCCTTACCTGAGGCCCCACAACCCCCGGTCCTCCTGGGGGTCCGGTCTTGCCTTGGAATCCCTGTGAGGGGGAGAAAGAAAGGGGAGGAAGGTTACAACTGTGATAAGAATTTTAAAGTCTCAGATATATAAATAAATGTACCAACCAAGCACATACATAGATCAGCGCAGGAAGACCAACCTGAAACCATTTTTGATTCCCAAACTGAGCAAATGTTTCCTCTGCAAGGTCAAAGGAAAATGGAAAAGCCTCCCCATTGTCTTTTCCTTCACAAATCCTGTCTTAAGGACATGTTTGAGATATGAATAGGGTGTGAGCCTGTGACCTGGCCCAGGAACTAAGTATTTGTCATTACAAAAGACTGGCCACGTTCCCCAGGGTATCCAATCAAGTGAGCATTAACAAGTAACCTGCCAGACAGGAGGTAAACAATGCACTCAGATTTCTGCTGTAGACCGCCTTTTCTGTGAGGTAGGTATGATGTATCTGGGGGGTGGTCTTGGGTTACTCCACTTCTGTGATGTATGTATGATATTTCTGGGGGGTGGTCTGGAGCTCCAGCGCAGGGAATTAAAAATGTCTATATAAGGCCTTGCGCGCCATTGTTCTGGGTTCACCCTCCCTCCTGTGTGTGGTGAGTGAGGACCCTGTTGCAACAGATCAATAAAGATCAGGCTTACATGCTGCTTTGGCCTCTGTTATTCTCTCCTACCAATAGGGAACCCACGTAAGGACTCTGTATGGGCTCTGGGATACCCCATAAGGGAAAAGGGGCAGATTTTGTTTACAACACAACTCTCTTTTTTTCCCCCTGGGTGGGATTCCTCCTGCCTGACCTGGTGTCCACAATGGTGTCAGAAGTGGGATGAAATGTGATGGAGGCGTGCGGGGGATCTGTTGGAAAGCAGGGTTTTCGACACACCAAGGGCCAGCCGTCAAATGCGTGAAAACCCCTGAGTAGTTTTGCAGAGCGCAAAAGAAAAAAAAAGAAAAAAAAGAAGAAAAAAAGAGAGACACTCAGAGTCACTCAACTCTGAGTGTCTTAACTGTTGGGGGATCCTGAGGAAGCAAATCTTTCCAGGTCACCTAAGGGATCGCCTGAACCTTCATAACTCAGCTCAATTCCTGAGTGCCATTGGTCATTCCCCAAGTTGGTCAGGCTCATTTGACCACAATGAGAATCCAAGGATTCGGTGTCATTGGCCCAGCCCTGTGGAACTCTCTGCCACTGGAGACCTACCAGCTTTTCATCGCCTGCTGGAAACCTTTTGATTCCACCAGGTGATTACGAATAGGTCCTTCTGCGATGGCTTGCTAGCGTTTGTTTTTAATTCTTTGGCTTGCTTTTACTTTTTAAATGGTTTTTACCTTTATATAATTGCAAACTGCTGTGATTTAGTTCTATGGTAGGAATACAGTGGTTATCTCGGTTGTCAAACGTAACCCGTTCCAGAAGACCGTTCAGATTCCAAAACGTTCGACAACCGAGGCGCAAAGGGAGAGTGTCAATTTCAGTGGTGAAAACTGAAAATCACACAGCGGAAGCCATTCGACTTCCAAGGCGTGTTCAAAAACAGGAGCAATTACTTCCAGGTTTTCGGCACACGGAAACCGAAATGTTCGGCTTCCGAAACGCTTGAAAACCGAGGTACCGCTGAACTTTCATAAGGAAACGAATGTTGCTCTTCAGAGTTCGGTTAGCCAACAGATCCGCCTTGTAGCAACGTCATCCAGCCTGCAGTTTGCCAGCTTCTCCCCAAGAATATTATGGGGTGTTGAGCGGAAGCCAGCAGGGGAGGAGAGAGGGAGTAGGAGTAGGAGTACTAGGAGTAGGAGTAGGAGTACTAGGAGTAATAAGCAAAGAGTAACTTACGACTTCTCCCCGCTGGCCAGGGTGTCCGGGCAGACCGTCCTTCCCCGAGGGGCCCTGTGGGCAAAGAAGACAAGAGGGTCAGTGGGTGGCCGGAGGGGGGATGAGCGGTGGGGGTGGGCAGAGTTGGGCAGCAGATAACAGAGAACTCACCGGAGGTCCTTTTGGCCCAGGGAATCCGTTTGGTCCTTGTGGTCCCGGTTGACCCTGCGGAAGACGCAGAAGGAGAGGGAAACATTGAGAAGCAGCTGGTGGAGGAGGAACCGGGAGGCTTCCTAAAATCATTGGGACCCCAAAGGGTCATCTAGACAAACCCACTGTAAGGGGGTGTTATTGGGTTTTTTATATTATGTATTTTTAGATTTTGTGATTTTATGTTGTCACCGCCCTGAGGCCCGTGGGCATAGGGTTGTATACAAATGTAATATATAAGAATAATTTTTAAAGCAGGAATCTTTTTTGCCCAACGTGACTCTCGAACCCACAGCCCTGAGATTAAGAGTCCCATGCTCTACAGACTAAGCAGACGGTGACGCAGGGGAAACCGACCCCTAAGTAGCAGCAGCAGCACCCAGAGTGCGACCGGCGACATGTAACAAAAGCATTGACAATTTTAGTCGGGCAGGGCCTGCCCTTGGGAACTCCCTGACACTTGATAGCAGGCAGCTGCCTTCACCATGCTCAAAACTTTATACCCAGGGGCTTAGAAAGCAGTGTGAGTTTTAATCTGCTTGTTTAACTTTCCCAAAGTCCTAAATTATTGCTGTTAATTTTTATCACTGACAATTTTGTTGTTCTATCTTTCTTTTTTGCAAACCACGTGGAGGCTGCTGTTTGTTTGTTTACAGTCAAGCAGTGAATAAACGTCACAAAACAAATACATAAAATGAATAAACGTTGTGCTGGATCCGGATGTGCCATCACCACCCAGATTCCAGAGCAGCGATGCCCAAGGAAAGGCAGCTGTGACCTTTGGAACTCCCTGCTGCTGGATGTTCACATGGTGTGCGCTTTTAAATTCGAGCCTCAGTGCTCTCTTAATTCCCTGAGATTCTCACTGGGGGCTCCTTCCTCCTCCTCCTCCATCTTTCCTTAACCCCCCCCGTCTTCCTTCCTGTCTACTCACCCGTTCTCCGGGGGGCCCGGCTGGTCCTTCGCTGCCCGAGGTGCCCTGCATGAGGATGAGACAAAAGGGAAGCTATTTAGAAACGCAGAATCGCCCCTGCCAGCCCTGAGAGAACCCACGAGGCCCCTTGAAAGGGAGGCTGAATCTAAACATATATAAAACACGCTGTGAAAATGCTTTTCTAAAAAACGTTTTAAGATATATATTGAACTTGCGGTTAGCTCAACATCGCCATCTACTGTCACGTTTGTATAATGCACTTAAAACACACTTGAAATGTTATATTTGCAGCTGTATAGCTGAGTCCAGAGACAGAGAGACAGCAGTCTCAACCCCTGACCCCCATAAAACCAACCTTTGCTCCAGACTTCCCTGTGGCTCCTCGTGGCCCCCGCTGGCCTCGTGGCCCCTAGAAGAACGGGGGGCAGAGAGAGAGAGAGAAAAGTAAGTGATCCAGAGAGCCAGGGGGCAACTCATCTCAGCGCAGCCTCCCTCCCATCTGAGGGGATCCAGTTCCGCCCTCCTTACGGTCATTTCCAGGTTCAGGGCATGATCGCCCATGTATCAGTGGTGCCTAAAACGGGGGTTGCTGGTATTGCAGATCCTCTTGGGTGTGGGGGGGGTCCTCCCCTCCCCTCCTCCGCTTTCCCAATTAACCTCTGCCTCTGAAAATTATTGCAGATGCTCTCAGGGGAGTCTGCCCTCCTCCGCTCCCCCTTCCCCCCTCCCAATTAACCTCCATCTCTGAATATTACAGTGGTGCCTCGCAAGACGAAATTAATTCGTTCCGCAAGTCTCTTCGTCTTGCGAGTTTTTCGTCTTGCGACGCACGGTTTCCCATAGGAATGCATTGAAAATCAATTAATGCGTTCCTAGGGAAACCGACTTCAGACCAGGTCCGGGGACAGTCTGTCCCCCGACCTCTTCTGAAGGCTGGGGGGGGGACAAGGGCTTTTCTTCCCACCCCCAGCATTTTAAAAAACCCCGGGACAGCGGAGGACGTCTCCGCTGTCCGGGGCGATCTTAAAATGCTGACGGGCGGCATTTTAAAATCACCCGGGACAGCGGAGGACTTCTCCGCTGTCCGGGGCGATTTAAAAGCCCCTGGGAAGGCAGGCAGGGGGGACAAAGACTTTCGCCCCCGCCAGCCTTCAGAAGAGGTCCTGGACCTCTTCTGAAGGCTGGCGGGGGGCGAATGTCTTTGCTCCCCCCGCCTGCCTTCAAAAGCTGTCCGGCCCAGGCTTCGCGGACCTCTCCGCAAGCAGCGGCAGCGCTGCCGCTGCTTGCGGACAGGTGCCAGCATGCCGAAGCCTGCGCGCGCTGAGATCAGCGCGCCCAGGCTTCCCGCCCCGCCTCCCGGCATCAGGGCATCGTCCCGATGCCGGGCGGCGGCGGAGGCGTCCCCCCCCGCCGCCCGGGATCGGGGCATCGTCCCGATGCCGGGCGGCGGGGGGAGGCGTTCCCGCCCCCGCCGCCCGGGATCGGGGCATCGTCCCGATGGCGCGCGGCGGCGGAGGCGTTCCCCCCCCGCCGCCCGGGATCGGGGCATCGTCCCGATGGCGGGCGGCAGGGGGAGGCGTTCCTGCCCCGCCGCCCGGGATCGGGGCATCGTCCCGATGGCGGGCGGCGGAGGAGGCGTTCCCCCCCCCGCCGCCCGGGATCGGGGCATCGTCCCGATGGCGCGCGGCGGCGGAGGCGTTCCCCCCCCGCCGCCCGGGATCGGGGCATCGTCCCGATGGCGGGCGGCGGCGGAGGCGTTCCCCCCCCCCGCCCGGCATCGGGGCATCGTTCCGAAGCCCGGCGGCGGCGGGAGGAGGTGTCCCCGCCCCGCCACCAGGCTTCGGAGGAGGTCCGAGGACAGCGGGGAAGACGCGCTGCGCTTCCCCGCTGTCCCGGAGATTTCCCTATGGGCTGTCGTCTTGCGAAGCAAGCCCATAGGGAAATTCGTTTTGCGAAGCGCCTCCAAAACGGAAAACCCTTTCGTCTAGCGGGTTTTTCCGTCTTGCGAGGCGTTCGTCTTGCGAGGTACCACTGTATTGCAGACACTCTCAGGAGAGTCTGCCCTCCTGCTCTCCCCCTTCCCTTCTCCCAATTAACCTCCATCTCCAGGCCTCACCAGTAGGAGGGAGCACACAGAGGAAGAAACCACCAGGGTCCACTATCTCTCCCCGCCCCCCATGATATCACCAGGGCCTCCCCCCACATCTCAGGCTTGGGCCCTGGAATTTTGGGGTCTGGGGTGCTCCTAACCTGGCACCCCTTCCCATGGGCAGGAAAGACAGTATGTGTGGGTCCCGCCTCCCCCCCAACTGGGTTACCAGGAAGCCAGCATCCACTAAGATGTGGGGAGGGAAATGGGGGTGGTGAATAGGAAGGCAAAGACTGCCCCCCACCCGATTTGACCCACGTCACCTTCCTCCTTGGTTACTCACCGTGGGACCTCTCTCGCCTCGGGGTCCCAACTTCCCAGAGATCCCCTGCAAGGAGGAACAAAGGCAGATGATCCACAGCAGGATCCCACAAACATTTAACCCCCCAGCCCCCCACCTTCCCTCTGACGAATCAACACAGTTTGGCTTCATCCTGCAAAAGGGGCTTAGTTTCCCCCCCCAGCTGCTCCAACACCTTTTGGCAGGATCGGAACTCGGGCTTCCTTTACAACATCCATTCACAAAACCATTTTTTGGGGGGCCCTACGTTCCATAGACTCACCCCCAGTTTCCCCTAACCCTAGAAAAAGCACTATTTGGAACAGCCATTTGCATGACCCCCCAAGGAAGACGCTGCCACCATAACATTCAGAACAGTGGTGGAAGTCTTTTATAATATTACAACTAGGACTTATATATCATAATGTTTGAAGTGTGAATTTGGAATCATTGATTATGTAAAGCATTTTTTCTCTTCATTCGTTTTCGTTTTCATTTGTTTCTTTTATTTTTCGTCTTTCTTCTTTTCTAGTCTGCATTCTGGAAAAATTGCGTAGGTTTTATGTATGGGTATGTATTTTTTTCCTCTTTTCATTTTTTGGGGGGTAACATCTAATAAAATGTAATAAAATTTAAAAATTTAAAAAATAAATAAATTCAGAACAGCAGCAATCGATTCGAAACTATTTAACAAATTTGACGTCTTTCCGAAACCGCCCACCCAAAAGAGAAGTTGCTGGGGGGGGGCTGGGAGAGAAGGAGGTCCTTGAGGAGGAGGGGGCCACTTACCCGTCCCCCTTTTCGCCGTTCGTCCCGGGGAAGCCAGGAAAGCCTTGAGAGCCCTGAAGAGGAGGAAGAGGCGGTTAAGACAAGGCAGGAGGGGGCTTTCGGAATGGACCGGCCGGGACAGCGCAAGGGGTTGGACTAGATGGCACTGGGGTGTCATCGCTACAATTCTATGAAAATCGGAGTGGGGGGGCCAGAGAATGCAGGGGCCATGAAGGAGGCAGGAGGAGGATGGACACAACGTCTCTCCCTGCAAGGAGATGGGATGATTCCACCCCCATTATTAGGGGGGCACAGTGTTGGGTACCGGTGATGCCACAAGGGGGCCAGTACAGATCCGCACAAGGAAACTTCATCCCCCCTTCTTTGCAGGGGAAGAAAACGGCTCCCACGACCCCCCAAATCGTCATCCTTCGATTGCTCCGCTTTTACAGAGAATCCGGGGAATATGGTCGAATATTGCAGCTATTTGGGGTTTTCCGTGTTCACAACTTATTTATGGCCATTATTTGCTGAAGGAAACACACTGGTGAGAATATATTTTTTTGGGGGGGGTGTGCAGGAGCAAAAGTAACTGGAATTAGTAATAATAATAATAATAATTTATTATTTGTACCCCGCCCATCTGGCTGGGTTTCCCCAGCCACTCTGGGCGGCTTCCAACAAAGATTAAAAATACACTAAAATGTCACATGTTAAAAGCTTCCCTGAACAGTAAGGCAGGTCAAGTCCCCAATTTGGAGGAATACTGACCTTAGGTCCTTGTCGGCCGGGATACCCAGGGAGACCCGGAACACCCAGTTTCCCCTGCAAGAAAGAGAGAGGTAAAAAATAAAGTGAGCGAGGAGACCTTATACCCCCAGGGAGGATGCCCTGAAACCCCGAAAAGGAGTAAAACCAGATGAAATAATAATAATAATAGCAATAGTAATAATAATAATAATATTTGTACCCCACCTATCTGACTGGGTTTCCCTGCCGGACAGCTCCCAATGAATTATAAAACCACGGGGGGACCAGTCCACCTCCACCTGCAGCTGGACTAGATGACCGCTGCAGGGCCCTCAGAACTCTACGGTTCTATCTCCAACACCCCCCAACCCGGAATCCGCACCTTCTCTCCGACGAGTCCAATGGGACCTGGGTCGCCGTGGGGCCCAGTGCGGCCTTTAGGGCCTTCGGGGCCGTCTTCACCTCGGGATCCTGGGACGCCGACTTCGCCCTGATGGGGGGGGGAGAGAGAGAATGAGGCAGGAACATGAAACAGGGGAGGGGGCTGTGGGTGCAAGTGGGGAGGGGGTTTGCCCTACTTACCCGGTCACCTTTCACGCCCATGTCACCCTTGAAACCAGGAAATCCTTCTTCCCCCTGCAGCAAATAAACGGGGGGGGGGAGTGGCATTAAGAGGGATTCAGGACCCCACAGACTCAGAAGACCCCAGGCTCTTCACACACACACCCCAGGTTGGATGGTGTGATAGGAATTTTGAGGTCTTAAAAATGTAAAGGTACCCCTGCCGGTACGGGCCAGTCTTGACAGACTCTCATCTCACTCTAGAGGCCAGGAGCCGGCGCCGTCCGCAAACACTTCCAGGTCACGTGGCCAGTGTGACATCGCTGTTCTGGCAAGCCTGCACCAGCGCAGCACACGGAACGCCGTTTACCTTCCCGCTATAAAGCGGTACCTATTTATCTACTTGCACTTAAGGGTGCTTTCGAACTGCTAGGTGGGCAGGAGCTGGGACCGAAAGAGGGGAGCTCACCCCGCCGCGGGGATTCGAACCGCCGACCAAGCGATCGGCAAGTCCTAGGCACTGTGGTTTTACCCACAGCGCCACCCGCGTCTTTTCAGGTCTTAGATACATGTTAAATGTTCATAAGTGTACCAACCAAGCACGTACATGGGTCAGCACAGGAAGACCGACCTAAAACCATTTTTGATTCCTAAACTGAGTAAATGTTTTCTCTGCAAGGTCAAAGAAAAATGGGAAAGCCTCCCCATTGTCTTTTCCTTCACAAATCCTGTCATAAGGGTATGTCTGTGTTTGAATAGGGTGAGCCTGTGCCCTGGCTCAGGAACTAAGCATTTATCATTACAAAACACTGGCCAGGCTCCCCAGGGTATCCAATCAAGTGAGCATTAACAGGTAACCTGCCAGACAGGAGGTAAGCAAAGCACTCAGATTTCTGCTGTAGACCGCCTTTTCTGTGATGAATCTGGGGGGTGGTCTTAGGTTACACCCCTTCTGTGATGTATGCATGATGTATGGAGGGGTGGTCTTGAGCTCCAGGGCAGGGAATTTAAGATGTCTATATAAGACCTTGTGCACCATTGTTCTGGGTTCCTCCTCCTTTCCTGCGTGTGAGTGGAGCACCCTGTTGCAACAGATCAATAAAGATCAGGCTTACTAGCTGCTTTGCTTCTCAATAATCTCTGGTTGGCCTCTGTTCTTTTCTCCTACCAATAGGGAACCTACGTAAGGACTCTATATGGGCTCTTGTGTCCCCCATAAGGGAAAAAGGGCAGATTTATTTGTTTACAACAATGGCCACCTGCCAGTGATTCCTTTGCTGCGATTGTGGGGGGTTGGACTAGATGACACCTGGGGGCCCCTCCAAACCCTACAGTTATGGGATTCCGTGTTTTCTCCGTAGCTGAACAGAAATGTGGGTTTTGGGGGCTGCCGCTGCTGTTTTCTGAACTGCCAGTTCCCTTCCCCAAAACCCACCTTTTCTCCTTTGTGGCCGTTGAAGCCTCGAATGCCGTCCATTCCCTACGAGGAGAGAGAGGGGTTTGGGGGGAGACTGTTAAGTTGTGGGCGAACATATCAGACAACACAGCGATTCTTCGAACAGCTCTTGTTTATTCAAAGGCCAGAACAGAACTGAACCGAGGAGCTCAGTCAGCCTGCTTATATAGAGCTCCAGAACAATGTAACTGTTGCAACTTTCTAAAACTTTTTGGGGATAAGACTGTGGTGCGAGATCACAGCACCCAAAATGACCGTCATTCTCTCATGCAAAAAAAATAAAATCCCCCCAGTTTTCCCAGAACAGTTACAAGGTGTGCAACCATTCTTATTACTGTTATTTATTAGATTTGTATAAAAAGGTAAAGGTAAAGGGACCCCTGACCATTAGGTCCAGTCGTGACCGACTCTGGGGTTGGGGCGCTCATCTCGCTTTATTGGCTGAGGGAGCCGGCGTACAGCTTCCGGGTCATGTGGCCAGCAGGACTAATCCGCTTCTGGTGAACCAGAGCAGCACACGGAAACGCCGTTTACCTTCCCGCTATAAAGCGGTACCTATTTATCTACTTGCACTTAAGGGTGCTTTTGAACTGCTAGGTGGGCAGGAGCTGGGACCGAACGACAGGAGCTCACCTCGCCGCAGGGATTCGAACCACCGACCTTCTGATCGGCAAGTCCTAGGCTCTGTGTTTTAACCGACAGCACCACCCGCATCCCTTATTAGATTTGTATACTACCCACTAACTGAAGATCGCAGGGAAATATTTGCAGAAAAATACAAATTGCAGCGGAGGAGCGAGGGAGAGGCCCACTCGATTTATTTCATTCTGACTGCATATGCCACCTTATATAATAATAATAATAATAATAATAATAATAATAATAATAATAATATCCCGCCCTCCCTGGCCAGAGCCGGACTCAGGGCGGCTAATACCAGTAAAATTACAGTAAAAACATAATGGGCGGGGGGGAGAGACCAATTTAAAATAAAAGTTCAAATGCAATTTAAAATGCAGCCTCATTTTAAAAGTAGCTCATAGATCAGAACCATAAGGGGAGAGAAACATAAGGGTCAGACCGAGTCCAAACTAAAGGCCAGGCGGAACAGCTCTGTCTTGCAGGCCCTGCGGAAAGATGTCAAGTCCCGCAGGGCCCTAGTCTCTTGTGACAGAGTGTTGCACCAAGTCAGGGCCAGTACTGAAAAGGCCCTAGTTGAGACCAACCTAACCACCTTGCGACCTGGGGCCTCCAAAATGTTGTCATTTGTGGACCTTAAGGTCCTCCGCGGGGCATACCAGGAGAGGCAGTCCCACAGGTACGTGGGTCCTAGGCTGCAAGGATGGCTTCAGGGGGTTGGGCCTAGATGACCTCCAGGGGCCCCTTGCAACTTCTCTAAGGCTCCCAAGGGGCCGCCCTTCTCCCCTTCTCCCAATCGGAAAGGGCAGCCCTGCGCTTCGGAAGCAAAGGACGGTGGGAAATCCAGCCCTGCCAAGTCCCGTGAGCCAATCAGGCGCTTGCTTACCTTCGCCCCGCGAGGCCCCGGGTAGCCAACTGGCCCCTGAGGACCAGACGGGCCCTGGAAGGGGAGAACAGAGAGAGAGAGGCGGAGCCGGTCAGAGGATACATCACAAGGAGGGACCCCCCCCAAATGCCCACCAGAAGACCCTCACGGATCAGGGCCTCCCAGCCCTGATCATTCCGCTCCTCCACCAGCATGACTTTTTTAAAAATTAGTTTTTATTATATTACAAGAAAATAAAAAGAAAAAATAGAAACAAAAATCAATACATAACACTGTAAACACATTTGTCTACGTATTTTCCAACATGCAGACTAGAAAAGAAAAGGGATGAAAGATAAAAGGAAAGGAAAAAGGAAAAAGAAAAAGAAAATACTTTTCACAATCAATAATACCAAATTTATACTTCAAGCATTACAATATATAAATCCTAGTTAAAATATTCTAAAAGACTTCCACCGAAATCACCACACGTCTCTTCGTTTCACCTTTCCATCTGTTCTTCGGTCACTTCCTTTCCTTTAGTTCTTTCATAGTCCATCAAATCTTTGTGTTCTCTATATTCTTCACAAGGTTAGTCTAAGCACAACCAAACTTTCGCATTTGAGCCCTGCTTGTGTGAATATTCATTTAAGCATTCCCATTGTTTCTGTACTGTAGTTTTGGATTTGTGTCTTATTAAATCCATCAGTTTACCAGCATGACTTTTAAGAGCTGCAGGGCAGGCTGAAATTCAACAGGTGCTGCCCGCTCCCCTTCTCCATGCCAGTCGAAGCTGGATTTCTGCCTGTGTTGGCTAAGAGGTAGGATGGGGAAATGACCGACCCTGCTGCCCTCTGCCCCTCAACGCCCCCGTTTTCCCAGCAAATCTCTGGATTTCAGGCAAGGTGGAAGTACCAAGTTGCTCAGGATGCAACCCTCTCCTTCCACTCTGTGTGTCTGTGAGGGTCCCTACAAGAGAGGCCTTTTCAAAGTCCGTGCGAACCTGGGTTTCATAAGGACCTAAGAACCTAACCGTCTAGTCCAGTGGCCAACCAGATGCCTGTGAGGAAACCGCAAGCAGGATTCGAACCCGATTCTGGATTCCGAATTCAAGCAACTGGCATTCCAGCTAGTAGCCATCAAGAGCCCTCTCCTCCTCCCTGAATTTGCCTAACCCTGTTTTGAGGCCATCTAGGTTGGCAGCTGTCAATCACCGCCTCCAGTGGGAGGGAGTTCCACAAGTTAACAGTGCGCTGCATGTCTTTGTATGCGTGAGACTGCACTGCCTCCTGCTGGATGGAAAAGGAAGCGCTGCTCTCTGTGTTGATTCCTCCTGCCACCTAGTGTCTGGAAAGGGCATAGCAGGAGTCCAAAAATAAAAGCATCCTTTTTTGTGTGTACTTTGCTCTTCCTGGGATATTTTTTCACTTATGGTCTGGAAACTGAGCTGCCTGCCCGCCCTGGAAAGGCTTGTTCTCCCTCTTGAAGACCCATTGCTGTCAGCAGAGACCCACACAGTGTGAGTGGCTCAGAGAAACCGTTTCCGACACCTGGTGATCTGCCACCTACAGCCGTTCGTGGGCGGGGAGAGCCTCAGGGCGCTACTCCATACTTCCCCCATCACCCCCCCTGGTTAGACTGCTGCCACGTGCTGGGCGTGGGGCTGCCCCTTCTCACCTGGTTTCCTTTGGTGCCTGGGTGCCCCTCTTTGCCAGGGTGGCCCTAAGAGAAAGGGGTGAAAGGAAGGAGAGAGAGAGCAAGAAGGAGTTGAGTTAATAAACCACGGGATTGCTGCCTCCTTTTTGAATCCCACTATTTGGGAAGAGGGCAAATCTCCATGCCAGGCTGCCAGGGCCTTCTTTGCCCAGGGCCAGGGGAAAGCCGTTTGGGGACATGGGAGTTCAGCTGGAAAATGCCAGGAGAAGGCACAAAGGATGTGGCTGTAGTTCACTTCCTGTCTAATATGACTAGCAGGCTATGTAAAATGTGGGGGGTGGAATGATTACAGTACGATTATTTTATCATTATGCTTTGTATTGTGTTTTTATTATTATACTGCATAAATTATGTCCTTAATGTTGTACACCACCCTGGGATAAAGGGTGGTACCGTATGTAAATTGAAATTAATTATTATTACTACTACTACTACTGACCGTAGTTCACTTCCTGTTTAACATGGCTACCACATCAACTCACTTCCTGTTTAACATGGCTGCCACATCAACTCACTTCCTGTTTAACAAGGCTGCCACATCAACTCACTCCTGTTTAACATGGCTGCCACATCAACTCACTTCCTGTTTAACAAGGCTGCTACATCAACTCACTTCCTGTCTAATATGGCTGCCTTCCTGTTTAACATGGCTACCAGGGAATGCAAAGAGCACACTTCCTGTTTGAAACTGCCCCCTGTGGGCCCCGAAAGTGGCCGACATGCCAACATTTCACAGTTTACCCTGTGGGAGGCTGATCTGCGACACTTTGTGGAGCTGCCATGACCAGGACAGAAGGACCACCCTTTGGGGGGATCTTAGGGGCCTGCCCTGCTTTTTTGCAAGGGCCCCAACCCGCTTGCATTGCAGGGTAGGCCGGCCACAAAACTGCTGCAACATGGTTGCATGGTTGTGACCATGGGTGGGTGAAGGTGTTGGTGTGGGGACTGGCGTCCTGGCATGGCGACTAGGAAAACCCCACCATAATCATGTTAACATTGTCTTCCACTTGACAGAAACAGTGGCTTCTCAGCGTTCTCTCTTCAGTGGGAACCCCAAGAAGGGTAGAGGACACGGCCACCAGCCACTTCCTGTTAAGCATGGCTCCCATCTTTGCTGGGGGGCCACTGAGCCAAGGGAGGCCTGAAGCAGTGGTGAGGGGCAGGTACTTACAGGCGGGCCGTCAGAACCAGGCATCCCCGGAAGTCCAGGTTTCCCTCTGGGGCCCTGAAGGAGAAAATCCCATGAGCCCAAGAATGGTCACCCCAACCCTAAAACCCAACCCTAAAACCCAACCCAACCCTAAAACCCAACCCAACCCTAAAACCCAACCCAACCCAACCCTAAAACCCAACCCAACCCTAAAACCCAACCCAACCCAACCCTAAAACCCAACCCAACCCTACAACCCAACCCTAAAGCCCAACCTTAAAATCCATCCCATCCCAACCCTACAACCCAACCCAACCCTAAAACCCAATCCTAAAACCCAACCCTACCCAACCTAACCCAGTGGCCCCCTCCCTGCTTTGGGCTTTGGCGCGGCTGCCCCTCTCGGTCAGCAAGCCAGGGGTCCCTCCCAGCTCACCTTCTCCCCATGAGGTCCCATTGCACCTTGAGGTCCCGGCAATCCCTGAGAAGAAGGAGAAAGAGGAGAACGTTGGGTGAAGGGGGTCCTCCCAGCCCACTTCCTGGATATGCCCTCCTGAGCCCCCCACCCAAGGACAAGAACGTCCACCCTCCCAGTTCTTTCTGGTGGCCCCTCAAACCCTTCCTCGCTCGGGTCGTTCCTTTGGGACCAGAAGGTCAGGAGAGCCTGCGGGATCGGGCCCAAGGGGTCTCATCCTGCTCTCACAGTTGTCGGCCGGAGGCCTCCTCTAGAGATGTTTCCGGAGACGGTCAAAAAGGCCCCACACCAAACCCGGGAAGAATTTCTATTTCCCAGGCAAATTCACCCAATTTGATGCATTTTGTCTCCCCTTTTCATCTGAAGCAAAGAGAATCAGCCCGTTTTCTGAGAAGCAGGCAAGCTGCAGCTTCGAAGGAGCACTTCTTGGAAGTTGTCTGTTCTCGAATAGAGATAAGCTTGCAAATTTGCTTCCCTCTACTTTTTGAACCCACAAAAACACTCCACAGATGGGGAGCGGATGGAGCCAGTCCCTCTGCCATCTCCCAGCTCCAAAAATCCACTTAGTAGAGGACGTATCTGATATTAAACGGACAAGAGCAGATCTTAGGCCAAAGGCTGATCCAAACACAGGAATCACAGCACTGGAAGGGACCCCAGGGTCATCTAGTCCAACCCCCCAAAACGCAGGAATCAACGTTGGCTCGGAATCTATCTAGCAGCGTTTGGCGTTGGCTTCTCCCAACCTGAGGCCCTGGACTGCAACTCCCACCATTCCCTAAACCCTGTGGGGCCGATGGGAATCGTAGTCTGAAAAGTCTGGAGGGCACCAGGTTGAGGAACGGCAGCTGGAGCTTCTCCTCAAAGCGATGTGTCTGGAGAGGAAAGGGGCCTGTGAGCCAGTCCTGATGGCCGCCGTACGGAACCTCCCCATTCAGGGGCAGTGCCAGCCGGCCTGCAGACGTCATGCCGTGGGGGTGAGCGGGAAGGAGGATGTTGGGGACGGATCCAGCGGGGGTCCTCTGACGTGTTCACTCACCTGCGTCCCTGGTGTCCCCTGCTGGCCAGGGGGTCCCGGCTCCCCTTGAGGTCCCTGGTCAAAAACAAGATATTCAGAGTCAGATTGTCGCAGTCCGAAACTGGGGAGCATCATGGCCCAGGACCCTCGTACCTACGGGACCGCCTCTCCTGGTATGTCCCGCGGAGGACCTTACGGTCTTCAAACAAAAACATCTTGGAGGTCCCGGGCCACAGGGAGGTTAGGCTGGCCTCAACCAGAGCCAGGGCCTTTTCGGTTGTGGCCCCAATCTGGTGGAACGCTCTGTGCCAAGAGACCAGGACGGAGCTGTTCCGCCAGGCCTTTGGCCAAGGCACAGCCTGACCCCCTCCTTTGGTCATCCTCACAGAACTCCAGCCCTATGGTTGCCATGAATTTGATTTTGAATTGATTTTAGAATGTATTTTAATTAATTGATTGTGTTTTTATGGAAACTGTGTTACTTTTATCGTTGTTAACCGCTCTGAGCCCCGCTTCAGCTGGGGAGGGCAGGATATAAATAAATTTTTATTATTAATTAATTTATTATTATTATTATTATGGGGTGGGAGGCAGGCATGGGGCCCCTCAATGTACAGAAATCACAGCATCTCTGTCTTCCCTGCGGAACACCTTCAAAAGGGGCAAGAGAGCAATTATCCCCAGCCACTTTCCTCCACAGAAGAATACACTGTGTATTCTTAACGCTCTCTTCATTTCCTAAAATTTATAGACCACTTGACTGTATTAAAAAAACAACAACCACCCAAAGCAGATTTCAATAACAGAAAACCATACAATCAAGAGAAATCTACAACGCTGCTTTAAAACATACAGAAAGTTAAAATACTAAAGCAGGGGAAAATTCACGCCCACTTTTTAAAAGCAACTATCAAAATAGGGATGTTTTTGGCAGGTGCTCAAAAGCGGACAGCCTCTTGGGATCAAGAGGCAGGGAGTTCCAAAGTGTAGAGCCAAATATGCCAAATATGGAATTCTTACAAACACGGAAAGTGTCTTGTGTGGCACCTTGTAGTCAATCGAAGTGGTCCAGTGGGGGGAAAGGCGATCTCGTGGGATCACCTGCTCCCCATTTTGTCCTCTCAACAACCTTAGGATGAGAGACCGTGAGCGGCCCAAGGTCACATGGCGAAGCTCCTCGTCCGAGTGGCTTTTTGAGTCCCAGATTTCCAGGAAAGTTTGGGACGGCAGCCCACCCAGAACCCACCACAAGGCACCCCGGGGCGAATCAAAGTAGCGCAATTCAAAGTGTTGGTCTGACTTTTAAAGCCCTAAACGGACTCATCCCAGGATATCTGAAGGAGCGTTTCCACCCCCATCGTTCAGCCTCGGACACTGAGGTCCAGCTCCGAGGGCCTTCTGGTGGTTCCCTCACTGCGAGAAGCAAAGCTACAGGGAGCCAGGCAGAGGGCCTTCTCGGTGGTAGCGCCCGCCCTGTGGAACGCCCTCCCACAAGATGTCAAGGAAATAAATGGCCTTGGTCCAGTAGACCTGAAGGAGCGTCTCCACCCCCATCGTTCTGCCCGGACACCTGGGTTCATCTCCAAGGGCCTTCTGGCAGTTCCCCAACTGCGAGAAGCCAGGTTACAGGGAACCTGGCAGAGGGCCTTCTTGGTAGTGGCGCCTGCCCTTCAGATGTCAAAGAGAAAAACAACTACCAAACTTCTAGAAGACATCTGAAGGCAGCCCTGTTTAGGGAAGCTTTCAATGTTTAACAGGTTATTGTATTTTAATATTCTGTCGAAAGCCGCCCAGAGTGGCTGGGGAAACCCAGCCAGATGGGCGGGGTATAAATAATAAATTATTATTATTATTACTCACCAGGTTCCCCTTGGGCCCGTGGGGTCCATCCATGCCACGCACACCCTGTCAGGAGAACAGGCAGAGACACAAGAGGCGGTTAGGGCTGGGGGGCTGGGGGTGCAGCTCAGTGGGGCAGGAAAACCCCCTCCCCAGCACTTACCGGAGGGCCTGGGATCCCTGGGGGTCCTTTGGGGCCAAGAAGACCTCGGGGTCCCTGAAGGAAAGGAGAGAGAATCGGTCAGGCACTCACCTTCAGGGAGCTGGATCACAAAACTATCAAGTAGGAAGGGACCCCTAGAGTCATCTAGTCCAGCCCTCTGCTTGGCAAGAATCTGCCGCATCACACTGCTGGCCCATGTTTTTAATGCTCAACGTTTTACAGTGGGTGCTTGGGTTGTGAATGTGATCCGTGCGGGATGCACGTTCGCAACCCGCAGCGGCGTGTCTGTGCACGCACGGGTTGCGATTTGGCACTTCTGTGCATGCACAAAGCGCAATTTAGCGCTTCTGCGCATGTGCAACCGCCGAAACCCATTCCGGTACTTCCAGGTTTCGGCGGTCTGTAACCCCAAAAAACGCAACCTGAAACGTCTGTAACCCGAGGTATGACTGTATTGTGTTTTTATGTCTGTCGTAAGCCGCCCACAGTGACTGGGGCAGGGCCGCAGTGGGTACAAATATTAATGTTGTTGTTGTTTTCTCCCCTGGACTGGAAATGGGGCTTGGTCTGGATTAAAAAACTGCAGTAGTAGTTGTAGTAATAAAAAGACACAGTCCACTGTACGGCATCAAAGCACAGCAGCTACGAACCACCTTGATGTAATGTCCAGAAATTTGACAATACAGTGGACGCTCGGGTTGCGAACGTGATCTGTGCGGGATCCACGTTCGCAGCCCCCAGCGTTCGCAACCCACAGCAGCACATCTGCGCATGCGCGGGTTGCGATTCAGCACTTCTGCACATGCGCAAAGCGCAATTTAGCACTTCTGCGCATGCACGAGTGCCAAAACCCGGAAGTAAACTGTTCCGGCACTTCTGGGTTTCGGCGGTCTGTAACCCAAGAAAACGCAACCTGAAGTGTCTGTAACCCAAGGTATGACTGTACTTGAAATTATAATAATAATAATAGCCACCTTTATTTTAAGGGTGGGTGGGGCTTCCGGGGAAGAGGGAGGGGCTTAAGGCCTTGTTGGCAGGAAGCAAATGTGGCTACGATCCAGCTGTCAGGAGGACTGTACCACTTCGGGCAGGAGGTGAAGACTTGCCACCTGCCTTCCCTGCCCCTTGTCACCCTCGGAGGACGAAGCCCCCGCCATTGGGATACGCCAATAGGGGCCCCAGACTTGGCCAGACCCCAAGATCCCTTGCAGGAACGGGACCATACGCACCGGTTCTCCAGGAAGCCCACGTTGGCCGACCTCTCCGTCGTCTCCCTGCATGGGGGGGGGGGAGACAGAGTCACAAAGGAGCTCAGGGAACAACAGGGCCTCTGTGCATGTGCAGAATTCATCTCAGGGAACGCTGCCTCCGCCCCTCCACCAAAAAATATTCCTGTGTATGCGTAAAGGCTCTCAAGCCCCCCGCCCGCCAGAGAATCTCAACTCCTGCTGTTTTTGAATGGGCAGGTTGAAAAATGATGCGTATACTTGGTTTTTAATGTCTGATGTTTTAGATGCTTTCCTATTGGTTGAAAGCCACAATTATCATCATCGTCATCATCTTGGAACATGGAAAGAGTCTATCCTTGACAAACTGATAACACCAATAGTATTTACTTAGACTTTTTCATTTTAACCCTGGTACAACTGGACTCATTCTGGTTTTCTTTCTCACCTGTTGATCTTTGCCTGGGGTTACAATGGTTCTCTCTGTTATAGATACGTTATAAAAGGGTTATATATATATATATATATGCGCAGAGATAAGGTCAAAGGGCCTGCGTAAGTCAGCGTCTTGTCCTCACAGTGCCTGCGGGAAATTGGCACCAGGGTTCGAACCCCTCTCCCTTCCTGTGGTTGCCAGCAGTTGGGATCCAGAAGCCTCGCTGCTTCCAGCCATGAACAGTCCTTTCCCCCTCCAGGAATTTCTCTCATCCCCTTGTAAAGCCATCCAACTTTGGCAGCCATCATGGGGGAGGGAGTTCCGTAGGTTAACCTGCGTGAATATGGACTTTTGAAATCCATCCTCAACAACGAGGAGAAGCAGGACTAAGATGTGGAGATATCCTTCAGAGATCCAGACCGTGGGGCGCTCCAAAAAATTAATAATTATAATTTGGACTATAATTTGATTTTTTTATTTTAGTTTTTTTATTTCAATTGGAGTATTATGATTGGATGTATTAACTGGATGTTTTTCATTGGAAAATCATCAAAAATGACTTTTTTAAAAAAAGAACTCCATCCTGAATCTTCTCACATTCCGCTTTCCCGAATGTCCACCGGTTCGAGTGTTAAGAGAGAGGGAAATGAACTTCCTCCCTTCCATGCATAAATTCGTACATTTCTACCATGCCTCCTCCTCTTCCAGGCTTTTCCTCCAAGATTAGAAGCTCCAAACTTGGCAACCTCACAGGGGTCTTGCTCCCCGCCCCCTATAATATTTCTGCTTTCTCTTGACGGACGGACCTCTGGAGGATCAAACCCCACTGTATGTTCCCTACACCCCAAATCCCCCTCTCTTTGCACCTGCGGCCAGTACTCACCCTCTCGCCATCTTCCCCGGGGGGACCAGGAACACCCTGAGATCCAGAGTCACCCTAGTGTGGGGTGAGAGAGAGGCACACTGATCAGAAGAGACACAGAAGAGCAGACCCCCTGCACGAGGCCCCGCCTCCTTCACCCAAGGGATTCTGGGAACAGTAGTTTGTTGGGAATCTGAATACGTGCAGCTCCTCACACAGAGTCAATTACGGTTTGGCCGGCAGCCAAGGCAATGTGAAGAAGTAAGTCTGCCTGGTGATACAGAGGCATGGAGACAGCTCCATGATTGGTCAAGCTCTCTCACGGGAATAATGATTAATGGCCTACTAACTGGAATGTGTGCTAGTATGAGTTTGAGAGTAGGAGTTAGAGGTTGAGAGTTGTGAGTTGTGTATGAGAGAGCTAGCTAAAGATCCGTGTTCTGTTCCTTTAAATAGTCCACAGTATATAATAAACACCTAACTACAAGTTCCTGGTTCCTGGTTCGTCCATCCTGTCTGCAGCCAAGTTGCCAATTGCTTTCGTGAACTCTGCGTTTACTCTGCTAGGTCTGGTTAAGGCCCTGCAACTAGTCAGAAAGACCAATAGGTTTTGCCAATAGGTTATGGGCCCAGGACGCTTCCAATGGGGTCAGGAAACCCAAGCTCCTTTGGGCTCCGTCTGGGCCTCCAGAGGGATGAGATGCAGAAGTTCAACAGGTGCATTCAGTGAGGGTGAAAGGATTCACCTGTTGAACTTCCGCCTGCCAGGGAGCGGTCAGAAAGTACCAAGGAAAGCCTACATAATTTGTTGTTGTTGTTGTTGTTGTTGTTGTTGTTGTTGTTGTTGTTAAGAGCCCCGTGGCAGCAGGATCACACCTGGACCGGATGGGATCTCAGCTAAGAAACTGAGTGAGCAGCTTGTGAACCCTCTAAAAGATCTGATGTATTAAATTCTAAAAATAGGGAAGGGAAGGTTCCAGAGACATGGAAAGAAGCATATATAACACTAATTCCAAAACAAGAGTCAGATTTGATGTCAGTTAAAAATTATAGACCTATTTCTCTATTTAAACAATGATTACAAACTGTTTGTGTACATCTTAGCAAACAGATTAAAAAAGGTTTTAGAGGAATATATTCATAGAGACCAAGCAGGGTTTCTACCAGGTAGATAAATGAAAGACAGTTTAAGAACTATTTTGAATATAATAGAATACCTGGAAGTTAGAAATGAAAAACAAGCGGCCCTAATGTTTATAGACGCAGAGAAAGCCTTTGATAATATCTCTTGGGACTTTATGGAAAAAGTCCCAGAAGAGATGGAATTTGGAGAAAAATATAGGAGGGGAGTCCAAGCTATTTACTCAGAACAAAGAGCAAAACTAATTGTAAATTAAGTGATGACAAAACAGTATGAGATTCAGAAAGGAACAAGACAAGGATGCCCATTCTCACCACTTTTATTTATTATGGTCCTGGAAGTTTTAGCAAGGAATATTAGAGAGGATAAAAGAGAAGAAAGAACTATCCCAAGAGTTAGGAATTGAAATTCATAAAAAGTTAAGTACCTAGGAATATGGTTAACAACAAGAAACATAAATATATAAAAAGATAATTATGAGAAAATATGGAATGAAATTAAAAGAAATCTAGAAATCTGGGGAAGGATGAATCTTTCCATGTTATGGAAAATTGCAGCAATAAAGATGAGTGCTTTGCCAAAGATACTATTTCTATTTCAGATGATCCCGGTGATAAATAACAATATATCCTTCAAAAAATGGCAAAAAGATATTTCAAAATTTATCTGGAATGGGAAAAGACCAAAGATAAAACATAAGGATACTAACAGACTAAAGAGATAGAGGAGGCTTTTCCCTCCCAGATTTGAAATTGTATTTTGAAGCAGCATGTCTTATTTGGATAAAGGATTGGATAAAATTAGAAAAAGAAGAAGCGTTAGAATTAGAAGGACACGACAATAGATTTGGCTGGCACTCATATTTATGGTATGGGAAAGGGAAAAATACTTAAAGGTTTTTCAAGTCATATAATAAGAAAGTCATTAATAAGAGTCTGGGAAAATATAAAGTTCTGTTAGAGTGGAAAACACCATGGTGGCTGTCACCTACTGAAGTATTTTCACTTAAGTCGACCAAAAAAGTAAGCTGGTTGACATATAGAGAGTTATTAGCAGAAGAAGAAGGAAAACTCAAATTAAGAGAGTATGATGAGGTGAAAGACTGTTTACAAAATTGGTTACACCATAGGCAATTAAATGAAAATTTTAAGGAAGACAATAAAAAGGGGTTTAGTTATACAATCTCCAGATTTCAAAAAGAAATAGTGGAAGAGAATGTTAAAGCATATAGTATTTTATTAGAGTGGGAAACCAAGGATGAAGAGGTTAAATCAGTTATGATTAAATGGGCTCAGGATGTGGGACACAACATCCAACTTGAAAGTTGGGGAAAATTACGGAAAGTTGATATAAAATTCACAGATTGCATACTATTAAGAAATAATTACATGAAAATGATGTATAGATGGTATATCACACCAGTGAAAATGGCAAAGATGTTTAGGAAAGAAAATAACAGATGTTGGAGATGTAAGGAAAAGGAAGGAACATTTTGTCATATGTGGTGGGAATGCAGATCCATTAAAAATATTGGGAAATGATATACAATGAATTGAAAAAAAATGTTTAAAATGAATTTTGCCAAACACCCAGAATCCTTTTTGTTCGGTATCTCAAATCAAGAGCTATAAGAGCTATCGAAAGAAAAATGGACATTATTTATGTATGCCACAACAGCGGCAAGAATCTTGACTGCACAATATTGGAAGATGGAAGAAATACCATCAAAGGAACAATGGCAAGAAAAGCTGATGAACTCTGCAGAATTGGCTAAGCTAACAGGCAAACTACGAGAGAAGGACAAAAGGGACTTCAAAAGAGTCTGGGAACCATTTACAGTCTATTTGCAGAAACAACAGAATGGACTGGATTCACTGGCAGGATTTGAATAAACTTCCACAACTTCATTTGAGTAAAAGATATTTTAGAGAAATAATAAGGGATTTTATTTTTGTGCAGAAAAACAGGATACGATAAATAAAACTAAATAACTCAGCAGAGGGGGTGTTGAGGGAAGTCCAGAGGGAGAATAATTGTAAATAACACGATGAATGAGATTTGTATTATTAATTGTTATAAAATTTAATAAATATTTTTAAAGAATTATTCAAAAAATGAATTAGTTTATGTAGCATTTTTATTTTAAAAATATCCAAGGCGGTTTACGGCAATGGAAACATAGAACTGTATAATAAACGCCAGCCTAAAAAAAATTAACCCCTCTGGAAGGAGGATTCTGCGTATTATCAAATGCCTGCACAGAACTGGCGGAATCGAAACGTTTTTAGCAGGAGTTTTAAAAGTTGGCACAGAGGGCTCCTGCTGAATCTCCAGTGGCAGCGAGTTCCACAGGACTCCCTTGGAGCAAAGCCACTGGAGATGCAAAAGGGGTATTCCAAGAGTTAGAATCACAGCATGGTGGAATTGCAAGGGACCCCCAGGGGTCATCAAGCCCACCCTCCTGCAGTGAGCAATTCAGGTGGGGCTGCCGACCCCCGACTCGCAGGCTCCCCGTTTCACTTACCCGGTGGCCTTTCTCCCCCGGGAGGCCTGGGAGCCCATCAAACCCGCGATCGCCCTGCGGAGAGAGAGAAGGGAAAGGTGAGCCCCCCCTTCTCACAAGGTCAGGATGGCAAATCCCGAGGGGACGGCGCTAGTCCTCATGAAACCACGTTCCCCACAGGCCCATTCTCTAGAATGGCAGAACTGTCGGGTTGGAAGGGACCCCAGCGGTCATCTAGCCCAACCCGCTGCAACGCCCAGAGGGTCGCCTTACCTTGATGCCCGTTTCCCCGGGCATCCCCCGGGCACCGTCCGCTCCAGCACGACCCTGTGGAAGGGAGGGAGAGAGGCAGGTTGATGGAGGGATAATAATAATAATAATAATACAGTGGTGCCCCGCAAGACGAAATTAATTCGTTCCGCAATTTTTGTTGTCTAGCGAATTTTTCGTCTTGCGAAGCACGAAATCCCATAGGAATGCATTGAAAATCAATTAATGCGTTCCTATGGTCAAAAAAAGTCCAAACAAAGCCAAATTTGGTACAACAACAGTTTATTAACTGCTCTTTAAAGTCACACATACTGTAAAGAGCAGTTCAAAAATTGAAGGGAAAATAAATTAACTTTATAAACAAAACATGTCTTTCTTTTTAGACAAAGAAAACAAAGTCGCGAGACATTTTCGTCTTGCGAAGCAAGCCCATAGGGGAAATTCGTCTTGCGAGGCAAATCGAAAACGGAAAAACCTTTCGTCTAGCGAGTTTTTTGTCTTGCGAGGCATTCGTCTTGCGAGGTACCACTGTAATAATAATAATAATAATAATAATAATAATAATAATAATAATAATAATAAATTTTTATTTATACCCCTCCCTTCCTGGTTCAGAAAGCGTAAATAAGAATAAAATCAAAAATCAATTTGGTGGGGAAATCCATCCACTACCAGGGCTAGCTGACTAAATTAGTCCTATTCGGGCCAGCGAGAAGACCAGGGGAGAATGAGCTGTGGGATCCCAGAGTGGGAAATCTTCATTAAAAGGGGAAGGGGAGGGAAGGAAGGGGAATAAAAGATCAGGCTAAGTTCAAATGGAAAGCCAGGCAGACTAGCTCTGTCTTACAGGCCCTGCAGAAGGAGGTTAAATCCTGCAGGGCCCTGGTCTCGTGGGACAGAGCATTCCACCAGGTCGGAGCCATCACTGAGAAGGCCCTGGCCTTGGTGGAGGATCGTCTGACTTCCTTAGGGCGCGGGACCTCTAAACTATGGTTATTCATGGACCTTAAGGTCCTCTGCAGGGCAGACCAGGAGAGGTGGTCCCGTAGATACGAGGGCCCTAAGCCGCAAAGGGCTTTAAAGGTCAAGAACAGCACCTTAAATCTGACCCTGTACTCCACCGGGAGCCAGTGCAGCTGGAAAA
The DNA here is from genome assembly GCF_004329235.1 of Podarcis muralis. Classification (NCBI taxonomy): domain Eukaryota; kingdom Metazoa; phylum Chordata; class Lepidosauria; order Squamata; family Lacertidae; genus Podarcis; species Podarcis muralis. The sequence goes on along the minus strand of NC_041313.1, from coordinate 126,399,754 downwards.
GCACTGGGTGAATATGCTCCCATGGCAGGGACCCATCAGAACATGAGAAGGCCAAGGGCCCGTCTAGTCCGGAATCCTGTTCTCACAACGGCTGACCAGACTCCTGTGGGAAACCCATAAGCAGGATTCAAACCAGGAGCCCTCTCCCCTCCAGCGGTTTTCCAGAAACTGGGATTCAGAAGCATTCGACCGCCTCCGACTGCGATGGCAAAGCACAGCCATGGTGGCTCGGTCCTTAATTTGCCTAACCCTCTTTTAAATCCATCCACGTTGGTGGCCGCCGTCAATGCCCCTTGTGGCAGAGAGTTCCACAGTTTCCACTGCACAAAGAAGTCCTTCCCTTTAATCTGCCCCAAATCTTCCAAAACATCACCTTCTCAAAGGCTCACCCTGCCTAACTTTCAAGCAAATCACTACTGTTATTTTTTACTTTTATTCCACGACTTTTCAGGACTCCCGGGACTGTAGGATCGCCATGCGGGAATGGGACCCCGGGGCTCATCTAGACCAACCCCACCACAACGAAGGGGTCACAGAGAAGGCAAAAAACGGCAACCTGCCTCCATTAATTAAAAAAATAAAATAAATAAACATCAGAAACAGAAACTTACTCGGCGTCCAGGCTTCCCTGGGGGTCCAGTCAGCCCCTGTGGACCTCGAGGACCCTAAGTGGAGAAAGAGAGCGTAGTATTAGGGTGCCCTGTCTTGTCCCCAAACATTTGGGGGGGGAGGAGAGAGGAAACCCTGGGACTTCATGAAAGAGGGGTGGGGAATTGGGTAGGGGTCCCGTCCCCCCACCAGATGTCTGTTGCATTTGAGGTCTGTAGCAGCCAATAGATTTTTAGGGGGGGGAGGAATCTGAGCTGGGAGGGCAGTAGCCAAATGACCCCAAGAACATGGAGATGACGGCAGTTGGCTACTTTCTGCTGGTTTTGGGAATATCACATCCCCTCCAACATTTCTCCCATGGAAACAGGGGTGTCCTAAGGAAATGTGGGAGATTCTGGGGTCAAATCAGAAATCGGGACTGTCCCTGGGAAATAGGGTCACTTGGGGGGTCTGATATGCCTGGCTGAAGGACCCGGGAACAAATCAGCAAAAGCCCAGCTCGTACGCAGGTCCTCTGGGGTGGTGTGTAATGGGTCTGTGTGAGCCAGAAAACCATAGAGTTGGGCTCCCCAAGGATCCTCTAGTCTGACCCCTTGCAATGCAGGAATCTCAGCTCAAGCAGATCCAATAAAACACAACTTATATCGTGCTTGGGATGTTCAGCTCATGTTTTTGTTGTTTTCTAAATGCTTTTGCAATTGTTTTGCTGATTATTTCCTCGCCATCTCGTACGATTCACACGGAGCTTGCGATGTTCTGATGCGCGGCTGTTCTGTCTCGTTTGCCAGCCACTTTGAACGGAAGGAGGTCAGACGACGCGGTTGTGCTAAAGGGGGGTTTTGGGGGGAGAGGAGAGACTGGGGCGCTGGCAGGGGGCCCCCAGCTCAGGTTGGGAAGCCAGCTTACCTGGGGACCAAAGTCTCCGTGCTCTCCCTTCATGCCGTTGCTGCCAGGTTGACCCTGGAAGACAGAGGAAAGACATTCTTAGCTCTGAAGGGCTGCGCATTTCATCTGGCTTGGTACGGCGATTATTTATCCATTTGGGCTGCCCTTGGGAAGATAAAGTAACTAACAAATTCAAATTGGCTGCGTTTGTATCCCAGCTTTCCCTTCAAAGAGATTGAGGTAGTGGACACACTAGTGTTTCGGCTGCAGCGTGTCGGCGAGTCGTGCGAATCCTCCCAGGGCTGGAAATGGGTTAGTTTAACCTCTGGCTTGCTAGTAAAACTGAATTACTGTGTTGCGAAGTGATGCGAAACTGAATTACTGTGTCGTGAATTACTGTGAATTACTGTGTCGCGAAACTGAATTAATGTGCCGCGAAATGACGCAAAACCGAATTACTGTGCCGCGAAATGTTGCAAAACTGAATTACTGTGTCACGAAGTGATGCGAAACTGAATTACTGTGTCACGAAGTGATGCATGTCACCAACATGAAGTCTGGAAAGCTCTGCTCTATGTAGCCCATGGTCTGGCGTATAGAACCCTTTCCACTGTCACACAGCTCTTCCTGTCAGAAAGTTCTTCCTGATGTTTAGTCAGAATCTCCTTTCTTGCAACTTGAAGCCATTGGTTCAAATCCTACCCTCGAGAGCAGGAGAAAACAAGCATGCTCCCTCTTCCATGTGACAGCCCTTAAGATATCTGAAGATGGCTCTCCTATCTCCTCTCAGTCTCCTCTTTCCCAGGCTAAACATACCCAGCTCCTTCAACCGTTCCTCATCAGGCTCACTTTCCAGACCCTTGATCATCTTGCTCACCCTCCTCTGCACATGTTCTAGCTTGTCAACATCCTTCTTAAATTGTGGCGCCCAGAACTGGACACAATAGGCCAGGTGGGGCCTGACCAAGGCAGAAGAGAGTGAGACTATGATTTCCCTTGACCTGGACACTAGACCTCTGTTGATGCAGCCCAGAATAGCATTAGCTGTTGACTCAGCTACTGCAATCTGCTCTGTCTGGGGCTGCCCTTGAAGACGACTCGGAAACTTCACTTGCTCCAAAATGCAGTGGCCAAATTGCTGGCTGCAGCTCCTTTTAGATCTCACAGAAACCCACATTCCAGAAACAGACGCCCTGGTCGCCAGCTTCATTTCCGGGCCCGATTCATGGTGCTGAATTGCTTTTTGCTCCGACAGCATTGCCACACACCTCACGACTGAGGGGGGATTCGAACTCTGGTTCCTTCCAGGTCTTCGTCCGAAACTCAAACCACCACAGCACTGTTGGATTCTGGATGTATTGAGCCGTCGTCCTGGGTGACAGTGGCTCTTCCAAACGCACCCAAGTCCTTCTACTCTGAGCCCCAGGAAACAAACCCAATCACACCCCCAAGCAAAATACTCACCAGGGGTCCAGGACGACCCGTATAGCCCATGGGTCCTGGGGGGCCACGCAAGGCCAGCTGCGGAGGAAAGAAAAGGGGAGGGAGAAGAGGTTAAGGTGTTCGTACCAGACCATCACTGGAAGAGCGTGTGGACGTGAGTGGGAGGGAGAGGTGAAGTGAAGGCAGGAGGCAGGAGTTGGTAACGCAGGTGAGCTGGGCCTAAGCAAGCTGCCAGCTAGCTCTGTGGAGGCTCTTTTTATTAGCACAATATGCAAAACCAGTCAGATAAATTTTGCAGACTGTGACCTTTACACATCTTCCAATCCTGAGATCGTGGGGTGGTACAAAGTTATTTTGGCACCTGTCTCCACCACGTCATTTTCCCCTTGCACAATGTGACGGAGGAGACAAAGGTCACAGACAGGGCACGGCAGACCACTGAGAAAGACAAAGGTTAGATAGAGGGCATGATGGTCAGACAGCTGTGGCTTGTCTTCAGGTGAAAGCGTGCTCCACATCCAGCGGTCATTCCTTCAGAGAGGACTTTTAAGAGCAGGGAAAGAGCCTCGCCGGATCAGGCCGGGGACCCCCTCTTGTCCAGCACCCTGTATTCTCACAGTGGCCCAATGCCCCTAAGAAACTAGGGCTCCAGATAGACTGCCTTTGGGCCTGGAGGTTCCACGAGAACATAGGAAAGGGCCTTCTCACTTAGGCCAGCATCCTGCTCACAGTGGCCAAGCAGATGCCCCAGTACGAAACCCGGAGGCAGGATTTGAGCACAAGGACAGCCCCCTCCCCTCCTGGGGTTTCCAGGCAGTGGGATTCAGAAGCCCTCTCCTCCTTACTAATCCTAACCCTCTTTTGAAGGCATTCAGGTTGGTGACCCCATCCCTGACTCCGGTGGCAGGGAGTTCCACAGCTGAACTCTGTGAAGAAGGACTTCCTCTCATCTGTCCTGAACCTTCCATCATTCAGCTTCATTGAGTGTTATGAGAGAGGGAGAAAAACCTTTTTCTCTCTCTCCTTTTTATCTACGCCAGGCATATTATATTTCATAATCTTCTGCCCTGTGGGCTCTTCCTCATTTTTTCCTCTAAACTGAGATGCCCCAAAGGCTGCCGCCTCTCTTCATAGGGTCCCTCGTTGCACCCAAAAAAACCAGCCCCTCTTTCACGGTCTTGGAAGACCAGTGTCAGGTCAGACAAGGACCCCTGCCCCAGAAAGGAAGGCAGAGAAATCTGGGTGGGCCATCAGGAAGCAAAGACCACCGTTCCCTGGACTTTAATAGGGGAAGTAAATGGGGGGGGGTCTTCATCACCATCTTCATCCCCCCCTGAAACCGGACTCACCCGAGCTTGTTGCAAGATGGCCTGGGCTTGGGCTTCCTGGGCCGCCACGACTGGCCCCTTTCCACCACCGCTGCTCCCAAATCGGAACTGAGGGAGGGAAGAGGCAGAGTTGAGGTTCCACCAAGAGGCACCCAAACACCCCACACATTTGCCCCACTGAGAGGCACCCAAACACCCCCACATCCACACATTTGCCCCCCAACCCCAGTTGGAGGGAGATGTTTCCCTCAGACTCCTTTCAGGGCTGATTTCCAGGGGAGAGCCATCTGTCTGTAGCAGAACTGGGCTGTGCACAGCTCTGATTGGCTAGTGTTCATGTTGTCAAGAACCCCAACCCTAATCCCTGAAGAAACTGGGACTGATTGGCCGCTCACAGCGTCCTCGAGAACTACCCCACATTTAATCCCTGAAGATCCTAGATGTCAATCTCTGGTTTAGGACCTTGATACCGGCCGGCCTCTCTCGGCCATCCCGACTCACCGGAAGCATCATGGACGTGCCAGGGGGTCCAGGAGATCCATCTGAGCCAGGGATGCCAGGGCGTCCTGGAGGGCCCTGTTGGGGGGAAGGAGGGAGAGCAGAGTTGGGGCGGGAAGGAGCGGCTCGCACGTTTGCACGTGTGTGTGAATGACAAAGCGCACTGTCAACAATCGGCCAGGGGCTCACGGCCACCGAAGCCCAGTTTAACCAGTCCAACCTAGTCCAGCATCCTCTTCTCCCAGGTGCCTCTTCAACAGGTCCGGCTGCCTTGATCTGGGCTTGTGCGTGAGCAGAGAGCACCGTGTGTGCCTGGCATTTCCCGATTGCTGAGATGCAAGCACGCAGCGGAGGGGAGGTGGGTGCCTTGCCCCATAGAGCACCTCACTCTCCTTTGCATTGGCTCCCAGGACGTTTCTGAGCACAATTCAAAGTGTTGGTGCTGACCTTGAAAGCCCTAAATGGCCTCAGTCCAGTAGACCTGAAGGAGCATCTCCACCCCCATCGTTCTGCTCACACACTGAGGTCCAGCGCTTGAAGGGCCTTCTGGCAGTTCCCTCACTGCGAGAAGCCAAGTTACAGGGAACCAGGCAGAGGGCCTTCTCGGTGGTGGCACCCGCCCTGTGGAATGCCCTCCCACCAGATGTCAAGGAAATAAACAACTATCTGACTTTTAGAAGACATCTGAAGGCAGCCCTCTTTAGGGAAGCTTTTAATGTTTAATAGACTATTATATTTAAATATTCTGTTGGAAGTCGCCCAGAGTGGCTGGGGAAACCCAGCCAGATGGGTGCAGGTATAAATAATAAATTATTATTATTATTATTATTAGTATTATTATTATTATTATTATTATTATTATTTGCAGACACCCTTCCCCAAAGGACATCCATAAAGGAGAACGAGGCGTCCTTCAGGGTACCAAACGACAGCAGCCAGCCAGCAGTGCATCACCCCAGCCAGCTGGGAGTGAACTCCTTGTGAGCAAAAACAGGATCGCCAGGCCCAATGAGCAGAGTGGCTCAGTCAACTCTTGCCCCATGGATCAGTTGCTGAGACCGAAGGTCCCCACCTCCCCACAGCCGTCTATGTCTCCGCCTCTCTAGGGCTTCCCCAAGCAAACAGAGACGTGATCCTATGTCTGCCTCTGCTCTTCCCACTTCATGCCTCTTCTGGTCCTGGGAAACCAGAGGGGAGGGGAGCCTGTTGCAGCAGGAGGGGGAGACCCCTGTGCCTCTTCCCCAGCCTGACTCCTCTCTGCCTCTTGGCCTCCTCTCCAGCTACAGCTTCTGCCTCTGAGTCTGGACTTCGCTCTGCCACAGACTCCCCCAGCTCACTAAGCCCTGTCGCCACTTCAGCTTCTGACACCTCCTCCGCCTCCCAGTCTTCTCCCTCTGACGGCTCATCATTGTCCCACCCCACATATCTGGGCTCTGAGCCTTCTTCCCTTTGGGGTGCCCCAGCTAGTTCCCCCCACCCTTCCTCTGCATCCAACCAATCTGTGACGCTGAAGTTTGCATCCATTTCAATCTGTGATGCTGAATTTTGCATCCAATTCAATCTGTGACGCTGAATTTTGCATCCAATCCAATCTGTGACGCTGAAGTTTGTCTGCATAGGGGCAGGAGCTGCCCTATGGCACCTCCTTCACCACATGCCCTTCACTCTCCCCTCTCCTTCGCCGGATCGCAGCCTTACCCTCTCCCCAGAGTCGCCGGGGGGTCCTGGGGGTCCCGTGGTCCCTGGTGGTCCGCTGATACCCTGTGGGGAAGGAGGAACAGAAGACCATCACCCTTGCCCACCGGACAGGGGGCATGAGATGGGGTGGAGGCCTCGTTCGCCCCCTTAAACCCCCACCCCGGGGTTCTGCACGCCTCTTACCGGAGCTCCTTCGGGGCCTGGGGGACCTTCGACCAGCATCCCCTGCAGAGGCACAAACACATGCAAAAAGAAGGAGTTAGGAAGCAGCCGCAGACCTGCCTTGGCAGAGGGACAGGCCCCGTCCCTCTGCTCTCGCCCGTGAAAGAGCTCATTGTTTACCCCACCACCGGCTATTCTCCCCCCCTCCCCACCAACACACACCCAGCGCGCTATGCGGAGACGATAACGCTACCCAAAAACCCGAGAACTCTGGGGCATCGCAGCTCCGCCGGTTGGATGGCTGCCTTGCACGGTCGCTCAGAGGTCAGCCCCATTCTCCGGGGAATTCTGAAGGCCGCCCAAAAGGAGCCGAGAGGCCCCGATCCTGCCGAGATCTGCTGGTGAGGCCTCAGATTCCCCTCCTGCCTTGGGAGCTTGCAAAGAAGGTAGAACTTGGAGGGGGTGGTCTTTGGAGGGGATGTTATTCCGGGGCAACTGCTGGTGCAAAAAGGGCTCCCAGTCCTGCAGTTACTGGGCGGGGGGAGCAAAATGGAAGCCCCCCCACGCTTGCAGAGATTTATTTTCAATTCCAAACTGAGCCGTTTGCATCCTGGTTTTGTGCACTCAGGGATGTACTCAACGCAGCCTGTGAAATGAATGGAAACAACCGGAGCCAATGGGAACCCTGCCTTGCAGGGGGTTGGACTGAATGATCTTTGGAGGTCCCATCCAACTCCACAACCGTCTTAGGGACTCGGATTTGTGTCAGGTTTACTCCTGAGCCTTTTCTTCTCTGCAGGACAGTGGAGGTTTAGGGTCAGAGTTTTCTGTCCCCTAAACGAGCTACCTTCCCAATATTAAATTAAAACCTACAGGGACATGAAAGATGTATTACTGGATTCATCCGATTCGTGGAGGAAAATATGCTTATCAAGAGCCACCGTGGGCTGTGTTTTCCAGAAAGGCCTCTGAATAATCTCTGGAATAATTGCTGGAAACTGGGGAGAGAGTCTTGTGGTTCAGATCCCGCTGGCTTCCATTTGAGGAGTCTGGCCGGCCTTTGCCACAATCTCAAAATTTTGAGACCTGGGTGGGGCAGAAGCAAGCCGCTAGACCTCATGGAGGCAAAGCGTCGGGGCAGCACGGCGGGGGGTTGGGCTAGATGACCTTTGGCAGTCCCCCTCCAACTCAACAATTCTTCGAACCGACGGTGCCGGAGTTGGCTGGACGTGCCTCCTTCCAGGGGTCGGGCTTTGGGAAAACCAGGCCTTGCGCACAACAGACGGACTTGTGCAAAACGGGGAAGGAGGTCGTGCAGATTAGGTAGCGGAGAGATATTGCAGGATTTGGGAGCCCTCCAAGCGAGCTCCTTTCTACAGTGGTACCTCGGTTCGCGAACACTCTGGTTTGCATGGTTTGGATTACAAACACGTCAAACCCGTGTCCCGGTTTGCAAACTTTTTTTGGATTGCAACTCTCTTTTTTTTTTGATTACGAACAATTTCTTTTTGGAGGCCCTATTGGCGAAAGCGCGCCTTGGGTCGCAACCTGTTTTGATTTACGAACGGACCTCCGGAACGGATTACGGTTGTGAACCAAGGTACCACTGTATTTGCATCTATCGTGGAATTGTGGAGATGGAGGAGACCTCAAGGAGACAGGAGTCCGTTGCAGCCTGCCTAGACTGCCCGATGTTTGGAGGGGCTGCCCCACATCTGGAATACCCCGGACGTAGCCGGGATTCGCCCCTCGGAAACGGTGGAATTTTCAAAAACCGGAAAAAATGTCTTTGCTAAAAAGGTTCGGCAACTTTGCCCAAAAAAGGCTGAGCAACATTTTGTATGGGGGCTGTTCACCTTTGGAAAGATGGCGTCCACAATGCTGAATTTTCTCTCTCTCACACACACACAGTCCAAAATGACACACACACACCTGTCCAGGCCAGGCCAAGGCAGGACCCCCTTCCCCTCCAGGAACTTACGGGTTCGAAGACGGCCGGCTCTCCCTTCTCTCCTTTGTAGCCTCTGGCTCCTCGGACGGCCTGGGGGAAGCAGACATGTAGCCGCACAGAGGGGGCCAGTCAACAGAATGGCACCACGGGCTTAAACACCCCCAACCCCAGCCCCTGGGTGCAAAAAGTGTGGGGGGGTGTCCACACCCGAGGGGGTTCACAGAAGCAGTTCAGTGCGGGCGGGGAGAGGAGGGGCTCTCTGGGGAAAAGGAACCGCCTGCAATCGACTGGGAAGGGCCCTCCAAAGGCGATCCAGCCCAACCCTCGGCCATGCCGTCCCGGCAAAGCGGGCAGCTTAGCGACATAAGCAACATAAGCCAAGCATATGTTGGTGAGCAGCTGCTAAAAGGGTCGGAAAGGACTGAGATTCCCACATTGCAGAGGGTTGGACTAGATGACCCTGGGGGTCCCCGATTCCAATTCCGTGATTCTATGCTCATCTAAAAAGGGGAATGGCCGGCTCGCCACTGAAAGGTGGGGCAGGAGGGGAGTCAAGCTGCCGTTTGTTTTTCATGGAAGCAAACAGCGAGGGCCGGAGCCGCAGGCGAACAAAAAGTGATCTGTTGTCAAAATGGACTGAGAATGAAGGGGGGGGCAGCACGTAAATAAACCAGCTGGAGGAAACTCAGAGTAAATCTGTAGTAAGGTCTGAGTAGGGCCTTGAGTAAAAGTGGAAAAGGGGTAAATACATGAGCTCTGGCGGAGAACAATTTTCAGGTGCCTGAGTAGTAGACAAGGTTCATCCTACTCTGAGTAAACCCACTGGAATAGATGGATGTGACTCCCTTCAATGGCTCTACTCTGAGTAGAATTTAGCTGGCTAAAAGCCTATGTGTTCATTTTAAAAAAAAGTGGGGGGGGGGGCAGGTTGCCCTTATTCCTTCTAAATTTAAATAGAAATTAACCCTTATGTATCCTGGGTCTTTTTTTATTTCATAAAATTTATACACCGCTTGTGACCAGTGAGCCTCTGAATCCCACAACTCTTCCCGCAAAATTCTGCACATGAAGATTCGGAGGTTGAAAGGGGTGTGAGGTTCGGGGCCAGGGTGTGGGGAAGAAGGGAAAGGGGCTGCCTTCCAAGATGGCAGCGTGGACTGACAGTTACCGTGTCCCGTTTGGGGGCTTACGGCCTCCCCCCAAACTGGTAACTGAGTTCCAGCGCTTGCACCATGCCAGGGAAGGGGAGACTGTCTGCAGAAATGGCCCTGCAGTGCGATGACATCATAGGGCACGTGATGACATCGCAGAACAGGGAGGAAGCTTCCCTCCTGCCATTGCCGCAGCCGCGACCCAGGAAAAGATGGCAGCCCATTTCTATGTAGACTGTGTTGCAGGAAACGTCAACAAGGAAGGAAATGACATCACAGGAAATGACATCGCCACACAGAGAAATGGCATCACAGGAAAGTGAGTTGCACACATGGCTGGACAGCTTGAAATAATAACTAAAGAGCAACTTCAGAAAAGAGTGCAGCAGAAAACGGCAAACAACCCAAACAGGCAGCATGACAAAACATCCAGCACCTGGCAATAGCCGGAAATGATGTCATCAGACAAAGAGGAGGGTCATAGGAAGTGGGAAGGGTTACAAACGGAACAGGAAGTGCTACCGCCACCCGGTGGTGAATGGTGGCAAAGGCAGGAGGAAGAGGTGACTTCAAAACAGGAAGGGGTGCGCAGGCAGCAGGAAATGGGCATCCTCAAACAGGAAGTGACATCAGCAAACTGAATCCACAGCCACATGCCCGTCAGGAACCGCAAACCAAAGCTGTTGGGAAAGAAGGAGTGTCGTGGCGGAGAACCGAATGAGGAGGAAACAGAAACGGGTTGTGGATAAAACACCAAAACAAGAGCAAGAGGACAAGGCTGAAACCATTCCATAAGCCAACCCCAGGCAAGAGGAAGTGATGTCACAGACAAGCACGAACCAACAGGAAGTAGACCCAAGAGGACAGGAAGGCGTGGCAAAGAATGCCAGAGGGCCTCCAGGGAGGGGGCAGCACCCCACTTACGCCTCCGCCGTGGGGGGTCTCGGCCGAGAGCACAGGCCCCAGCTCCGACGGCTCGGCCCCCTCGCCATAGCTCCTATAGGCGTACTCGTACTCCAGCCCCACGCCAGGGACCTCCTCTTCAGTGAACACCTCTTCCTCGGCCGGACGTGGGCTGGGCGCTTCCTCCTGGCCCCCGGGCAGGGTGGGAACCCACGGATACGTTAGGGGGGGCAAACGGGGTTGGTGCCCACCCAACCAGGTGTCATTCTTGGGGGGGGGGTCTCCTGCCCCACCAGCCTGCCAGAGAGCAGCAAGGGGGCAGAGGGAGCTGTGGCAGGGGTCCAGCCATTGCCTTGGGACTACAACTCCCATCATGCCTTTCCATAATTTCAGGCCCAGGGGGTCTTCCCTGGCCCTACCTGCACTCAAAGCCCCTGAGCTCACAGGGCTCTTCCCCTCGCCATCCAATCCGCCCTGCTCTTCCTGAGAACCCAGGAGTCCGGGGCCTCAAGCCCATTGGGTCTCTCCTTCCCACAGAACCCAGGAGTCCTGGCTCCTCTCCTGTGGATCCTGCACGGCCCACCCAACCAGGGAGCGAACGCCCTTCCATCTCAGGTTGGCCCGCCAGGACGCGGGTGCTAGAGGCGCATTTACCTCTCCCCGTGGCGACGAGGCAACAGGTAGGGACGCCTCGTGTGTGGGGCCCTCTTCCCAATAGGTCTCTTCCGCCTCAGGGGGCAAGGTGTAGTCAAGGTACTCATGGGCCCCCCAGGGCTCCTCTGTGGGGAGCAGGCCCACGTCCTTGAGAGGGGGTGGTGGCAGCAGCGGAGGAAAGAGTCACGAGCCGGGGAGGGGAAGAGGAAAGCAACACAGTGTGTGAGGTTGGGTATGTACGGAAGGAGGAGGAGCAGAGTTGGCATGTTGAGGAAGGAAAGGAAGGATGTGTTGATGGAGGGGCAGAGAAGATGCCCAAGAGAGGGGGGGACACGGCCATCACATTGTGGGGTGAACGGAGAAGTAGGAGAGGGAGAGGATGGGTTGAAAAAGGAAACAGGCCAGACAGGGAAAAGGAGGGAGAGGGAAAAAAATGCAGACATGGTTAGTTCATCCAAACTTCTCCTCTCAAGTCCCGGGAGGAAGGAGAAGGAGATGGCCGTGGGTTGGTCTGGATGACCCTGTGGGGTCCCGTCCCAAACTCAGCAATTCTGCAAGGAGCATTCCTCCTTATCCCGGATCATTTTCCCCCGGGGAGACAAATGGATCTCGGGGAGCAGAATCTCACCCCCCACCTGCAAGCCGGACAAGGATGCCAGCAATTTGGGGGGTCTGGCAGGTGTCCATTTGGGGGAAAGGGAAAGCACAAGAGAAGTCCGAACTTAGGCTAGGGCCCCCTGGCACGGATGTGGGTTCTCGTTTCCCGGGAGGTTGAGGGAAAGTCAAATCTCAATCCGGCCGCCCCCCCCCAAGAGAGGGTGGGGAGCCCTTCCGAAGTTTCAGGGGCCCTTTCTCTTGCGGCCCCCCAACGGCCCAGCATGCAGGACATGGTACGGTTAACACAGAGACACGTGGAGGTGGGGAGACGCAGACAGACACACAGGCAGACGAGAGGGGCAGTGGGGTGGTTTTAGGGGGGCCAGAGCAGCCAGCTTTGCCCGGGTCCCAGGGTTGGGGGGGCCAGGCGGCACCCTGCACCCCCTCCCCTGTGGCTCTACCTGCTGGTAGCCGTTCCCCGGCTTCCGGGCTCCGACGGCGCCAGCGTGGGCCTGGCCCCCCGATTTGCCCAGGGGTTTTTTCGTGGTCGCCTTGGTGCTGCCGGCCTTCGCGCCGGACTTCCCGTTGGCGGGGTACTTGGAGCCGTTTTTGGGGCCGGTCTTGGCGGCGTAGGCGGGCGCCGTGCTGGCGAGCTGGCGTTTCTGGGGCTGCTTCGGCTTTGGTTTGGGCTTGGCGGGGGGCTTCCCCTTGGCCGGTTTCTGGCAGCGGCGAGGAGGGCGGCGAGGACAAACGACAACAGAGGGCGGGGTGATGAAGATGGCGATGGAGGAGGAAGAGGGGAGGAGCAGGAAGCAAAAGCAAATGAGAAACATGGTGGCCAAACCCTAAACCGTGGTTAATCCCAACCACCGTCAGCGGAAGAGCTTCATAAACTGCGGTTTGAAGCTGCCCTCTCCACTAAGCATAGTTGCCTCCAAGGTGGGAGAAGCGAGTTTTTCTACCCTGGGTTTGGAAAACACAGAAACAGCTTCACCGAACACAGGAGAAAAAACTTCTGAGCTGCTTCTGGTGGCCAAATTGGGGCAGAGTGTGCTCTCCACACACTAAACTACGGTTTAGCGTTTCTCCTGAAGCAGCCCACTTCCAAGTAAATAATCACAGCCTTCCAGTAGTATAGGAACTACAGAAGGATATTTCTTATTATGATGATTTGATTTGATTTTGTTGGTTCCGAATGAATTCAGCCCACAGCCTAGAGCTCCACTGATTTCTGCAGAAAACCTGCCCGTAAGATTGTGGTTTTCCTCATTGCAACTAGCCCACATTGCCCCAGGTGCTCCCTCATGTTCGGGTTTCAGCCACGGCCGCGCTGCACCATGGGGTCTGCTGTTTCCAATGGACTACGTCGGATATGATGCAGCGCAACCGCGAGTGAACTCCACCATTCATTGCAGCATTTAATAATAATAATAATGTTTGCCTGCAACTCAGCTATTATCTACCCAAGGATGGTCATGATTCTGCCAATCTCCAGCAACGGCTATTTCCCAACCCACACTCCCCCAATCTGCCTGGATAAATCCCCAGCGGCCAGCCTCTACTGTCTCCTTGGCTGTTCATCTCTGGACGAACCTAGGGGGGCAGGGTTGCCCCCCAAGTTGCTAAATTAAAGGCAAGGTAATGCATAGACATTGATAAATGGATGGATGGATGGATGGATGGACTGGTGGACAGGTGGACAAGACAGACAAGTGGACTATTCCACAACCACATGACAAGGACAAGACTCGGGTACGAGGACGGACGGACGGATGGACATTTCTGGGGAGGAGCACCGCAGCACCGCTCCCTTTACCTGATCACTGACTCCCCCCAGAGGCGCGGAGGAGAGAGGGCCCAATCCGCCCTCACTAGGCCCGTAATAGTAGGGGTAGGCGTCATACTCCTGCAGGTCCTCACCAAAGTACTGAGGGAGAGCAAGAGAAGCGGGGTCTTCAAAAACAGAACAAAAAAACCATAAACGGCTGCAGAGATTCGCCAGTCCCGGGGGGGGGGGGGGGCAGAAGGCCAAACCCCCCAGCGGTTGAGAACCATTCATGCAAATGGGTGCAGGGTGCTCCTAAAAATGAGGGGTGCAACATCAGGGGGAGCGTTGAGCTCCCTGAAGACACTTTCCTCTCTTTTTTAACTCCAAAAATTACTGGATTGGGGAAGTGGCAAGTGGTTTCCTGCGCCCCAGCCTTTTGAAACACCAGCAAGGGGGGGCACGTTTTTCCTGAGGATTCAGTGGCACTGATCATCCCCCCCACCCCGAAAAGCAAACAAGGGAGGGAAAGTTGCTCCTAAGAAACCGCAAAAAGGAAAAGGAAAAAAACGATTTGAGAGGGAATCCAGTTTTTACCCACTTCCAGACTGATAATTCACCAGGCCTGCAAAGCTGATCTGTCAATTAGTTGGTTAAATTGATCAACTTAAAAACCTTTGGCTGGATTAAGCAAGCTGCTTAAAAATGCAGGTGGTGGAAACTGGAGCCTCTTTCACCAAGGGGGGGGGCAGGGATTATTTTTCACTCTGCATATGCAGATTTAATCAGTCAGTTAAAATGCAGCAGGTGGCTAATGGAATAAGATTTCTTTGATCAAATGGCAGCCTCACCACCTGAAATGTTCCAAAAAGTTCATAGAATTGCAGTTTTGGAAGGGACCCTAAGTGTCCAGCCCTTCAATGAAGGGATCACAGCTCAAGTTGTCAACGGACAACAATGTGCTCAAATTGGTGTGTGAGAGAGTTTTTGCCCTTTCACAACTACGAGGAGGGGAGCTCATTGCTACTCCTCCAAAATAGTAAAGGGACCCCTGACCATTAGGTCCAGTCGTGACCGACTCTGGGGTTGCGGCACTCATCTCGCTTTATTGGCCGAGGGAGCCGGCGTACAGCTTCCGGGTCATGTGGCCAGCATGACTAAGCCGCTTCTGGCGAACCAGAGCAGTGCACGGAAACGCCGTTTACCTTCCCGCTGGAGCAATACCTATTTATCTACTTGCACAGGTGTGCTTTTGAACTGCTAGGTTGGCAGGAGCTGGGACTGAGCAACGGGAGCTCACCCCATCACGGGGATTCGAACCACTGACCTTCTGATCGGCAAGTCCTAGACTTTGTGGTTTAACCCACAGCGCCACCTTGGACACAAATACCAATATGTAAAAACGTTCTCAATAATCGCCCCAAGTTAACAACCTGCTTCCCCTTCAGCTGCAACATGGACACAATCCTGCACTCCAGATCCACCGGCAAAAGGGGGCGTTAGGAACTGCCAGGAGGCGAAATCGCAGTGCCAGCGAGGACACTTAAACACCCCAGAGCCTTCAGCTGTGCTTCCTGCATTGCAGGGGGTTGGGCTAGATGACCGCAGAGGGTCCCTTCCGACTCCGCAATTCCATCTTTGGGCTGCTCAAAAGGGGAGCCTGGCCTTGCTCCGAAACACAAGGAATCAACGAAACGCCCTGAGTCAGAACGAAGGTGGAAAATTCCCCGAAGAAGGAAGATGTGAGGCGGATTTTCGCTCCGGTTGACCTTAAGAATCTGGCACGTGGAAAAGGTGTTTCCTTTGCGTCATCGCTGCCTCCAAAATAGTTTCCTTTCCCTCTCCTGGCACAGTCCGGGCAGATTTAGCGTCCTAGGAAGCTGTTCTGTACAGAGTTGGACCCTCGTCTGCAGAGGTCAGGCGGGGGTCTCTCTCAAGTCTCAACCTTGAACCAGGAGCCTTTGGGCATCGCTGTCAACGTTTCCCTTTTTAAAAGGGAAATTCCCTTATTTTGAATAGGATTCCTCGCAAGAAAGGGGAAAAGTTGACAGCTATACCTTTGGGATTGTTTAGAAACATGTCGCCACTTCCCCACCTGTGTGGGTGTAGTGGTTAAGAGCGGTAGTCTCATAATCTGGGGAACCGGGTTCGCTTCCCCGCTCCTCCACCTGCAGCTGCTGGGTGACCTTGGGCCAGTCACACTTCTCTGAAGTCTCTCAGCCCCACTCACCTCACAGAGTGTTTGCTGTGGGGGAGGAAGGGAAAGGAGAATGTGAGCCGCTTTTGAGACTCCTTAAAGGGAGTGAAAGGCGGGATATCAAATCCAAACTCTTCTTCTGTCTGTCCTCAACAACAACCCCCCTCCCAGGAGGGCAGGTGAAGGTTCAGACTGTGTTTCGAACACAGAACCGCCTCCTGGCTTCCTCCTCCCAGAAGCAAACAGACTTTCCCCGACTGCCCAGCAAGGATGCTGAGGAGGTGGAAGGGGGGTGGGACGTGGACCCCTTTCCTGGAACCCGGCTCCTCTGCCCCCCTCACCTCACCTCAGGTCTGCTGGGGTTTCTCTGGGCCTCCTGCGCTTGGGGCTTCTGGGCGGCCTTCACGTCGCAGTCGGGGCTGAAGTCTTCGCAGAAGTCGTAGGCTGCTTGGGGGCTGGAGGAGATGAGCAGCTGCTGGATGTCACCCTGCGGGGAGTAAGCCAAAGGAAGAGCTTGGTGAGCCCGGCACCCGCTGGCCGAAGTAGCAGCGGGAGAGAGCGGAGAAGGCCGCCCACCTCGAAGACCTCCTCGTCCAGGATGCGGGTTCCAAAGACGGTGATGCCGCGCGTGTCGATGGCCGGCTGGTTGCCGCGGGGCAAAGGGCGGGTCACTTTCTTCTTGCAGTCTAGGATCAAGGTCACCTGCTTCTTGCTGACGCTCAGAGCCACCCGGTGCCACCTGGATAGAGGGGGGGGGAATCGCAGAGTCACAGAACTGCATAATAATGGAGTAATAATGCCAGTTCCACGTGGATAAGAAGGGCCGATATTCAGCGCGGCGCCACCTACAGTTTGGGACTCCCTCGACTTTATTGAAATGCACCGCTGGCAGAATGGGAGGATGATAAAATAATAAAATTATTATTATTATTCTGGGAAATCCTCCCTTCAGATGTCAAGGAGATAAGTAACAATACACCTTTAGGCGACACCTGAACTTAGGCAGCCCTGTACAGGGGAGATTTTAATGTTTGGTGTTTTATTATGTTTTTTAAAAAATATTTTAGTTTTTACCAACCACCAAAACACAAACAGTGAAACCCCCCAGGCAGCTGATACATTGGGTATACAATATTCAATAATATACATATTCAATAACAACATAGTCAAATTAACCATATGTACACTTCTATATACCTTAACACTCCTCCTTCCACAAGGTTTATTTATTTCTCACTGACCTTAAACCTTTTCATTCATTCTATGTATCTTCACAGTTGTCAGAGCTGCCCTAGGTCCCAGCTCACAAAGGTCCAACGCCAGTTCGTTGTTATATAAAACAATCTTTATTGAAGCTCAGTTTCGCTTTCACAGCCACGGCGCGCAGCTCTACGTCTCAAACTCTAGACCGCCGAAGCTCCGTCTGAGTCTCCTCCCCCCAGACACCAGTTTAAGACTCTAGCCTTGCTCCACCTCTTCCTTTGCTCTTTCCTCCTCTGGGTCCGCCTGTCCGCTGGGGTCTTGCCCTTCCTAGACTCTTCTGACGCTGAGTCCCCTGAGTCTTCCCCCTGCCTCCGGCGGGCTTTAGGACCTGGTTCCCAATCCGGGTTTTCTGCTGTCCCACGCGCCTGTACATTCGAACTTGGCGCGCGCGCCCAGCCGGCCACCTTCCTCCTGACCGTTACACTGCTCCTGTCATTGCTTCCCCCTTCGGCGAGGCTAGCTGGATCTGACCTCCCCTCCGTTCCCCCACTCTCCGATAGAGGCGTGGTCAGTCCTGACTCATCTTCTCTCCCTGCTGGAGGAGACGCTGGCCCTGACACATGGGACTCTTCCCCCCCCACTACGCTCTGGTGGGGAAGCTGGTCCTGATCTCCCACTGCTGCTTTGGGAGTCCCTGCTGGCCCCTTGCTTCTGGTGCGTCCCCCCTGGGACCCCCCTTGCCCTGACCATCGGCGCCCCCTTCTGGGAATCTTCTGATTCACTGGAGAGGCTCATGGAATCTCTCGGGTCACTGTCATTCTCCCCTCCGCTGCCCTCAGATTCTTCCCCTTCGCTCTCCATTTCCTCTCTCCCCTGTGCCTCTGCTCCTGAGCCCCTGACAACAGTTAAAGGTAAATGTACCCCTGCCCGTACGGGCCAGTCTTGACAGACTCTAGGCCAGCGTGACGAAGCTGCTCTGGCAAGCCTGCACCAGCGCAGCACACGGAAACGCCGTTTACCTTCCCGCTAGTAAACGGTCCCTATTTATCTACTTGCACTTAAGAGTGCTTTCGAACTGCTAGTTGGGCAGGAGCCGGGACTGAACGACGGGAGCTCACCCCGCCACGGGGATTCGAACCACCGACCATACGATCGGCAAGTCCTAGGCGCTGAGGTTTTACCCACAGCGCCACCCGCGCCCCTTTCTTCACAGTTAGGTATTCTAAAATTATAATATTCTCCAGTTACTCGCTATAACCTGTCTGGCTGCAGTGACCATCAATTTTACCCGTTTGCATTCCTCTTTTGTTTTTTAACTCAGTACTACTCAGGGTGATAAGAACCATTAGGTGTTTTATTATGTTTTTGTGTGTGCTGGAATCCGCCCAGAGTGGCTGGGGAAACTCAGTCCGATGGGACGGGGTACAAATAATGAAATTATTATTATTATTATTATAAAATAACAGCGATGTTTTTATTACTTATTTTTATGGCGCAATAAAATTAGAATACCACTTCTTTATTAATATGCTTTTCCTGTAAATGGCTTCGTGAAATGTGCTGTTAAGAGAAAACACTGGGGACAACCCCAGCCAAAGTGAAGCCTTTATTATATCCCACTAATTTCAATGAGAATGATTAAAATAGTGTTTATCTAAGAGTGGGCCTCATCCACTTTCATGTGGGACACAGTGTGACAGTTCCCCCAATGCCTCCTCACTCCTCACCTCTGATTGTGCTGTAGTTCAGTGTCTTTATAAACAACTTGGACAAAGGAACTAAGGGGATGCTCATCAAATTTGCAGATGACTCCAAACTGGGAGGGGTAACTAATGCCATAGTAAACAGATTGGGAATCAATATGACCTTAACAGCTTTACCTCTGGGTTTTACTGTGAACAATATGCCTGATTCTAAGTCATCTTGAGTACTTGGTGGCAGTGGAGGCTCCACCAAGTCTAGTGGGAATTGGATACAGTCGACTTCCAAAATGTTCAGAAACCAAAGTGCAGCTTCTGATTGGCTGCGGGAAGCTCCTGCAGCCAATTGGAAGCCGCTGAAGCCCCGTTGGACGTTTGGCTTCCAAAAATAGTTCGCAAAACAGAACAGTCACTTCCAGGTTTACGGTGTTCAGGAGCCAAAACGTTCCGAGAACTAAGCTGTTCAAAAACTAAGTTACGACTGTACAAGTTAACTAAACTAGTTATGTAATAGCAATGATATGACTATCTAGCCTACGTGAGCCACAAATTACTCTCAAGTAAGTTGAATCCTATTGTCAATCGCGTAAGCAAATAAGCAGATTTTGAAGTCAATTCATTTCTGGTCAAGCGACATACTCTGCAGCGTGACCAAATGCTAGACCAAACACACCAGAGAGTCAGGATTACATGGCACTGAAAAAGGCAGAGGGAGGTCACAGACTGTAAATAACATCTATATTATCCTGAAGGGTTTTCTGTCACATGCAAAGAGATAAAAGAGTGAGAAAGCACACACAAAATGTATCTCTTTTCTGCACATTTACCTGGGAAAGCATAAATATGCATAGAAATTGGTTCTACCTATAATTCAAATCTCACTCTGGAGAAGCATGATAATGTTTAAAAGTTAAGAAAGACATAACATTTTAAATATGGCTGAGTTGGTTCAAATATCCATGGGATTCCAGGGCTTTTGTTTTCATGGAGAAAATTGTCTGTTCCCTATGATAATTTTCAAATGTGATTCCTTTTCTCAGTAACTGAGGGAGAATGGTTGTGGAGCAGGAGGCAAGCACAGAAGAAATTGTTGGCACAGAGCTAGTTAGGGGTGCAATTAAGGATGCAACCCTATTCATGCTTACATGGGTGCGAGCCTCACAGAAATTAACAGGATTTACTTCTGAGTAAATATGCATGGGATTGTGTTGTAAAGCACTTCCAGAGGCATAAATCAAAGTTACAAAAGTGTAGTGACACTTTTTGTTTTTTTTATTTTAGTGCTTTGGAAAAGCAGCCTAAAATGTTTAAAATCAAATGCAATACATAAAAACAAACCTGAAACATTTGCAAACCCTTGCTTTATATAACATGTCAAGTGAAACAGTTCACTTAAAAAAAAAAATGGTGTGACTGGCCCAAGGTCACCCAGCAGCTGCAGGTGGAGGAGCGGGGAAGCGAACCCTGTTCCCCAGATTATGAGACTACCGCTCTTAACCACTACACCCACACAGGGGGAAGTGGCGACATGTTTCTAAACAATCCCAAAGGTATAGCTGTCAACTTTTCCCCTTTCTTGCAAGGAATCCTATTCAAAATAAGGGAATTTCCTTTTAAAAAGGGAAACGTTGACAGCGATGCCAAAGGCTCCTGGTTCAAGGTTGGGCCTTTGGAGAGACCCCCGCCTGACCTCTGCAGACGAGGGTCCAACTCTGTACAGAACAGCTTCCTAGGACGCTAAATCTGCCCGGACTGTGCCAGGAGAGGGAAAGGAAACTATTTTAGAGGCAGCGATTGACGCAAAGGAAACACCTTTTCCACGTGCCAGATTCTTAAGGTCAACCGGAGCGAAAATCCGCCTCACATCTTCCTTCTTCGGGGAATTTTCCACCTTCGTTCTGACTCAGGGCGTTTCGTTGTTTCGGAGCAAGGCCAGGCTCCCCTTTTGAGCAGCCCAAAGGATG